>CAHIKZ030002186.1:242500-485359 GCA_903632075.3 Acanthosepion pharaonis | reverse complement strand
ATTATATTTATGCTCTACTTTTGTATCGAGCACTATTTTTTAAAAATAATAACTAAAATACTAAGGGACTTTGGATTATTTACCTAACCAGTTCCTTCCTATTTTCTATATATTTTCACACCCACAAGTAGAACAAATCGGTACCTGAGGAAAATTGGGGAATAAAAAAAAGAAAGAACCAAAAACATTAAATCAAGGCGAAAACAATCGTCCAGTGTTCAAGCTCCAAATCCAAATGAAAAAAAAAAACCAATGCGAGTAAAAAGTACAACTACGAGAGATTGCTCAATACATTAAGATAAAAACTTAAGATAATCCTAAGGAGCCAGGCAAACCTACCTAGGTTTCACCTAAATGGATCTTCAGGTTAATGTATTACTTTGCTTGAGAGTGAAATGATAAAAAAAAATCTGTTTTAGAAATAGGAAGACGTTTATTTTAATTTTTTTTAGGAGTAAAGATTTTTCTATAATTTAAGAAATTAAAGTCTAGCTATAATATTATCACTGATGAAACACATGATCAACACATGTCACAACATGTTATTATTTTCTAATTTATTCATTTAACTATAGAAGAAATACGTTTTTAAAAGAAAAAAAAAATACATTTCTTCTCCAGAGAAAAAAAAAAATTTATATACATATATATATATATAATTATAAAGAGGTAATTATACAATGAATCATTTAGCAATATTAATGCAATTAATGGCGAAATCTCTTCACTAACAGACTTAATATAAGCATTAAGCTACTAACAAATTCAAATTCCAGTTGAATCCATTACATTCATTTATGTGCTAATACCCTTGAGAAAAGTATGACTCCTCCTTTTTTTTCCCACATTCTTTTTGGGTAAATTTGTATAAAAAAGTTTCTTCAGTATTTTGATTGGAATGTCGAACTGAACCCTTTAATCAAATTATCAGTTATCTCCAAAGATTAATTTACCCTCTGAAAGTTCTTCACATAAACTTAAACAGACTGAATTGAACTTTTAATTATTCTTTTAGTCCTAGTCATCCATTGGATCTAACCAATGCCTTTAAAATTGTTAGGGCTATGAAGACATTTCACTTTTATAATGTTTATTTCATAATGGTTCCAAAATGAACAATTCTTGTCCTAAAAATGTTTGAATTGGTCTTTCTCGAGATCCAGGACCCTAAAAATCTTTCAATGTGGATCCAGACAATTTTCAAGATTGATTTAATGTCTGAGAAAATTCGAGTAATTATTCTCCAGGAGATAATTTATGGCATCCAACAAACAAGGAGGCACGTGGAACTAAAAAGAAAATGTTCTACCCCTTTCCCAGTGAAATAAATTAGGTCATAATGTTTGTTTCCAACCACCGGTATGTTTTCCTAATATATAACGGAACCTTTAAAATGATTTTTTTTAATAAAATATGCGACAAAGATATCGGACATTAGTTCAAATAATGTACATAATACCTCATCTCAGAAAAATAGAACATTTGATATTTTTAGGGGTTAATATATTGTTAACTTTATTTATACATCCTATTACCTAACTAATTACTTTAAAAGGCACGGTGGAAATAAAGGGTGGATACATTCGGCTCGGATTGAGGAATCAACAGCCGAAACGTCAATTCAGTCAAATCCATTACATTCATAATACCTATCACTATAGACAGAATATACCTATATTGGAATGGTGTGTTTATCCTCTTCTTTTAAATAAATAGGAATAGGACAGACCAGGTTCTATAGTAGAAATTATTGGATGGCAACTGGTCTAAATCTCTTCTCGAAAGAAATGGCAACCTACTTGGTCTAAAAAAAAAATCTGCCTCATCAGTCATCTATTGGAAGATTATGATCACCTATGCATGGCACTTAAAAAAAAAAACCAAAAAAACATTTCATATGGATTCAAAATTCCTCTGTAATTGGTCTAATTTCAAAATTTTCTTGGAGGCTTGCGGCACCCAAACCCCAGCCATATGGGTTCGTTGAGTTCACCAGAATCTATTCATAGCCTACATTTTAGCAGTTGGATCCTCGACTCTTTTGTTGCAGGTTACAAAGAGGCCCCCATATCTGTTCATGCTTCAGGGACCCCCATATTTATTTAAGCTTCAGGGCCCCCAAAATGTAGGTCCACCTCTGGCACTAGAGATAAAAAGAAGGTTAGAAATATGCTCAATTTACCCCAGAGTCAAAATGGTAGATTTTTGGTCAGCAAGTATCCACTTGGGTGGGGGGGCGCTTTTGAAGAGAAGGTTCTCCCTCTCTTGAGGCGGAGCATAGTGAGTATATTCTAAGCTCCACAGACAGCCCCAAAAGAATAAGTATTTACAAGAAAAATATAAACAGTAAATACTGACTAGGTTAGAAATAATAAGTAATCTAACGACAATATGGTAGGAAGAAAACGTTTATTAAAAAAAAGACAATGGTGACTTGTTAAATATTAGCAAAATTATACTTAACCATTGGACTCATAATTCACAGGTGGGGAAACTACTGACTATGAACCACATGCAATCCACCTGATGATTTCATGCAGCCCATATGAACACAACAAAACATTATCTTTTAAGTATCCATTAAAAAGATTTTGATATAGGGTGACCCCAAAAAACGGGAATTTTTGAAGTGCGTATTGCCAGACATGAACTAGTGGCAACACTGCGAGACAGTGACCTTGAGCAAGTAAACATTTCGCCATTTAGAATTCAAGATGAAATTCACAGTATCCCAGCTGAGATGTTGCAGCAGTCAATGAGGAATCTCAACAGCAGATTTCAAGAATGTATTCATACAGGAGGACGCCATCTACAGGACTGTAATTTTTTGTAATTTTTCATCAGTGGAAATGCTTGTTTTCAATTTCAAGTCGTCCTAAATTAGGTTCGACGTATAAAACGTTTTAGGAACTTGCAATAATAGTTAATGACGCAGCAATCTAGTTGTGGTCGTTGATACTTCAATGTCCGACATCGACTGACTCACTCAACTCCACTGAGCCCCCTGGCGACTGCTACTACTACTACTTATCTGTGGGAGAGTCTATTTACAATAGAAATAGGTACGTTCAGGTATAACAAGGACATAATTTTTAAAAAATGAAAATTCCATCATTGTTTCTTAAATGGCATGTTTTAAGGTTTCAATTACTATGAATAAAATATTTTTCTTCCATCACTCTTGGTTTTATTGGATTGTTAAAAAGTTCCCGTTTTTTGGGGTCACCCTGTATTTATTGGTTACCATGTTGCACAAAATAATAACTGATTCAAAACAAGAACAAAGATTGATGCCACATGTATTTAACAGCAAAGCCCAGTTTTCAGAGGCTTATCACACTGAAATACCTGCTCCCATATGATCACCAAAGTTAAGCAATGTTGAGCCAGGACAGTACCTAGATGGGTGACAACTTTGGAATACCAGCTGCTGTAAGCTTGGATATGCAGGCGGTATGGCTTACAGCCACATCACATTGAAATACCGGTTCTTATATGATCATCAAAGTTAAGCAATATTGAGCCTGGTCAGTCCTTAGATGAGTGACCAGTTTGGAATACCAGCTGCTGTAAACTTGGATATGCAGGTGGTATGAATTACAGACACATCAATTTGAAACACTGGTTCCTGTATGATCACTGAAGTTAAGCAACATCAAACCTGGTCAGTACCTTGATGAGTGACTGCTTGGGAATACCAGATACTGTAAGCTTGGATGTGCAGGTGGTGTAATGAATAATGGCTTGGAATTGTTAATTAGAGAGCCGAGTTCCAATTCCCATTTGGTTTGTTTTGTTCACTTATGCAGAAATAACCTGAGGAAAGGTATAAACTTTTCTCACCCCCCGAAATGGATTAATTAGTAAGACTTGCATCATTAAACCATTATTATCTCTTACCCCCCTGCCCCAAATGTTCTTACAATCTAAAAATATTTTCTGGCTTTAAATAACCTGCAAAGGGTTGATATGCCATAGAAAATGAATCAATCAATAAAAACAGTTCTCAGGAAACTCACTTCCCACAAAATAAACAAGGCACCTGAATCTGCATGTGCTACACCAATCAGGGTTTAGTTTGGTTTGGTTTACAGCATATCATCCTCAATGCTGACAAAATTTTCATTGTTGGTAACATTTTTTTCCAAAAATTTCAAAATTCTATTTCTGATAAGATCTTTCCATCACTGGTAATATTTGTTTTTCAAAAAATGTATTGCTGGTAATAAGTTTTTTTTTTTTTTTTTTTTTTTACAAAGTATTTCTGGTACTAAATCTTATTTTTACACTTTCATAATGTTCTGACCTGAAAAACATAACTATTTAGTTATTGTATAGCTGGGACCCTAACAGGTGCCACCACCCAGACGGTCAACTTAACACTTTGCCATTTTATCAGTAAAGAAGGTGATTCCATGCTCCTCAAACCCTCCAGAGCAAGAGGCCCACTAAGAGAAGAACAAACTAAATTGACATATTTTACCAGTCATACCCAGGACGCAGATGTAGTTTATCATCATACCTAGGACAGATCGGCACAGCGTAAACTGATGTAGGGATCTAGGCCTCTGTGTTTATTCCAACTGCTAATAAATAAATCATTTCTGCATTTTGTTGTCTTGAGATTTATTTAGAATTAAAAGATTTTTTTTCTCAGCTACTCATGTCTGAATAATGGTAACAAGCGTATTAAATATTAAACTAATTTCTTATACATTTCTGCAATCTGTTCCTAAAATGTCCCCAATAAACAAAGAAATATATAAATAGCATGAGTTTTATTATTATTTCCATTATCATTCTGAAATTTGTGTTGTTATAATGCAGTCTGCTTTATAGAATTTAGTCAATGATATAACAATCCATGGAAAAGTTTACCTATATACGTCATAATCGTTAGTGAACACATGAAAATAATAATGTTAAAGAAAATAAAACAGAATTGAAAAACTTTAATTACAGCATTGACTGAAAATGCTGACCAAATTTAATTTTTACAATGAACACCACCTCCATACAGAAATTCACAGAAATCTTTTATGCATGAAAAAAAAAAAAAATACTGGTATAGTCATATTATGCCAATGTTTCTTCCAAAGATGCAGCTACACCTAAAACGTCAGGTAAAGATTCAATCAACAAATTACTGTCAGCTATTGTATCAGCAAAAGAATTATCCATTCTACTGTGTGTTTTCATATGACGCTTCAGATGAGAACTCCGTGTAAAAGCAAATCCACAAACTTCACAAGGGTAGGGTTTTTCTCCTGTGTGTGTTCTCGTATGACATTTAAGTCCAGAACTGCATGTAAATGCAGCTTCACAAACGTCACACTTGAAAGGCTTCTCCCCAGTGTGAATTCTCATATGACCTTTCAAGGTTGAATTACATGTAAATGCTGAACCACAAACTTCACAAACAAATGGTTTCTCTCCAGTGTGTGATCTCATGTGATATTTCAACAGTGAATTAGACACAAATGCAGATTCGCAAACATTACAGGGAAATGGTTTATCTCCTGTATGGGATTTCATATGGTACCTAAGACTTGAACTGCGTGAGAATAATGTTCCACACTCATCACATCTAAATGGTTTCTCACCTGTGTGTGTCACCATGTGACGCTTTAGACTTGAACTGCAAGTAAATGCAGACTTACAATTATCACAAGAGAAAGGTTTTTCTCCAGTATGTGTTCTCATATGACTTTTCAGGTGAGATTTGCATGAAAATGTAGATTCACAAACATCACATGGAAACGGTTTCTCACCTGTATGAGTTCGCATGTGATTCTCTAAGTGAGATTTGCGTGCAAACATGGACTCACAAATATTACATGAAAACTGTTTCTCTCCTCTGTGAGTTTTCATGTGAGCTGAAAGATCAGAATTGCAAGAGAATGTCAATTCACAAATTTTACAAATGAAAGTTTTTTCTCCAGTGTGTATTTTCATATGATCTTTGAGACTTGAACTATATGTAAATGCCATTCCACAAACCTCACAAGTATATGGCTTCTCCCCAGTGTGTGTTCTCGTATGACGCTTGAGACTCGAGTTGTGCGTGAATGCTGTTCCACAATATTCACAAGAATATGATTTCTCCCCTGCATGAGTTCTTTTATGTACTTTTAAATTTGAACTGCATGCAAATGCAGCATCACAAACATCACATTTGAAGGGTTTCTCTCCTGTGTGTATTCTTTGGTGAACTTTTAGATTCTGGTTGCTGGCAAATGAAGATCCACATTCTTCACAAAAGAATGGTTTCTCACCAGTGTGTGTTCTAATGTGGCGTTTCAGATTCCATGTATTGTAAAATATTGATCCACATATCTTACATTTCAAAAACTTTTCCATATTTGAAGAGAATTTTTAAAAATGTGAATAAGTTTTATAATATTCCAGATATTTTAAATTCAAGGATGCAAATTGCTATTAAAAATGTCTTCAAAAATTCTCCAAACCAAATGAAAAATACTTACTTTTAGCCTTACATTGGTATGAGATATTTTTCTTTAATTATAAATATCAAAAGCAGTGACCTTTTCATGCATATTTTCTTATCAATTTATTCTTCTTTTAAAAAGTTGAAGATGTCTCCAAATCCAGGTGTATTTCACTACTTCATTATTTGCGAACTGCAAACCTGTAAAACAAAAAGGAAATATGTTAAGTAATATTTTAATCAAATGCTTCAGGGTGAATATTTCCAATCTTAAAAAATGTTTCCCTGTAACATGTCCATTTAGATATTAGGTTACTCAGAAATGTTTATAACACTCTACCAAAATACAAGACAGTTTTTTTTTTATTCTTGACATTGAGTTCATTAAAGAATGTGTCATTTTATTCCACTATCTTCTATCATATTTTAAACAACTTCATTGGAAACCCAACCAATGTTTATCTATAGTAGGGCCTCTTAATATGGGGTCCATGGATTCCCTGGATGGGTTTCATGGTGTCTGTTTGTTTTACAGCATATCAACCACAATGGGTTATTTAATGCCAACAACATTTTTAGGATAGATTCGTAGGAATAGAATATGTATTATTTAGTTTAGATTAGTTTGGTTTATTTTTTTTTATGGCATATCAACCTCAATGGGTTATTTAATGCCGACAACTTTTCTAGGAATGATTTGTATGAATAGAATATGTATTCTTTGGTTTAAATTGGTTTGGTTTATTTTGTTTTATGGCATATCAACCTCAATGGGTTATTTAATGCTGACAATTTTTATTGCTGGTAATATTTTTCCTCATAAATGTATTGGTGGTAATTCAATTGTGGTTCTTGTGAACTCCAATCAGACTATGAGTATCTCTGCTTGACTGACTATTAGGCTATGAAAGACCAGTTCTTATCAGAGTCTGTGACTCAAAAAAAGAACCACTGATCTATAGACTCAAGTATAAAGTCAACAAATGTTTGCCTGAAAACTTGAGAATTATTTACCTACCATTATTTACCTACATGAAGATTGCATTATCTTACTAGAATGGACTACCACCTGTGAGAAATATGGCAAGAATAAAGAGGTGTAAATGATTTGCAAGACGACATATTAGCCAAGATGAAATCCAGTTTCAATTGTGGTCCTTGTGAACTCCAATAGAATGAACATTATACCATTCTCTGTTCTATTGCTATTACTATGGCAAATGTTCAGACAAGCCATATTCTTTTGTCCTACCAGTTCAGACCTTCACAGAAAGGACAACCATGCTGTGTAAACAACATCAAATCGTTCATATTTCTTTGGTAAAGAAGAAGTTTCACTTCTTCCTCAGAACTTTTACTTTGTGGAACAGACTCCCAGAAAGTTTTTTCCCGGATCACTACAATCTTAACCTCTTCAAGTCTAGACTCAACCAATATCTATCCTATATATCATAAAATGCACCTCTCCCACTACCTTGAGTGACTCTTGGACCTTGTATCGGATGAACAGCAGTAAAAAAAAAAAAAAAAAAAAATTACAGAGTCATGGATAACTTTCAAAACGGCCAGCTGACAGACTAGATCTCATGTAGTCTCCTGCACACATACGAGGGTTGGCCGGAAAGTTCATAGTCTGACCAAGATGTAAATGTAAGTAGTCACACCAGTTGGTAGACTAAAAGACATGACTATAAAAATGTTAAAGATTAAAAGAAAATGGTTAAAATTATAACGTTCTATTAGTTTATGGCGGATTTGTGTATCATTGTGAAGCTCAACTGAGTTCAGGACACATGCATGGCGTCTGTATATTATGTGAATTATGATAAAAAATATAAAAGAGATAGATAGTAATGGTGGAATATAATAACTTTTATGCAGGGATTCCCTGAGATATGAAAACTATTTCAATGGCTCCACAGGGGTAAAAAGGTCGAGAAATGCTGATCAAGATATTTGTAAAGTATTTTCTTTTTCTTGACAATTTTTATGAGATATTAAATGGAAAAATCTCCTTGTTAAAACTTCTCTGTTTTTTTTTTTACTACAATTCACTCAATATTAGGCCCAAAAACCACTCAAGGTAGGGGTGTTACTGAGATATGTGACATGGATGTAACAAAATGAACATTACAAGGTATGACAGTTAGGTTTGCCTATCATTGGGTTCACACTTAAACACAGGACTTTTGACCAGTAGTATATATATATATATATATATATATATATATATATATATATATATATATATTAAAAATGGACGAAAAATCGACAATTTATTTATTAAAAGACATTTTATAAAAAAGAACGTTAAACATAAAAATGTCTTTAATAAATAAATTGTCGGACTTTGTCCATTTCTTAATATATGACGTCATTTGTTTACATTTGATACACCAGAGCAGTTATGAATGTACAAGATTCATGGAAGATTGAAGTTTATAAGCAGTAAATTCGACCTTGCCTACGAGAACGAAAAGATTTGTGGCCATGATAAGGCACATTAGTGTAAATGACGGTTCCATATAGGATGCAGGTTCGAATCCTATCAAGGGACGAATATTTTCTATGAAAATTTCTCGGACATTCAGACCGGTAAATGTTATTTAATACTGTTTATATATATTAGCATGTATGTATGTATGCATATATATATGTGAAAATGTATAGAAAATAGGAAGGAACGGTTTAGGTAAATAATCCAAAGTTCCTTAGTATTTTAGTTATTATTTTAAAAAAAAATAGTGCTCGATACAAAAGTAGAACATAAATATAATTATTTATTTAAAAATATGATTCCAACTCACGACATAAGAGGTCCCATGTTTCAAAACAAGGCAAGTAAAACTACAATATAATTATTTGAATTAAATTGAGCTCTATTCCATCTTCAAGCGAAATTTTTTTTGAATAACGTATTCCTGAAATTTAAAGGCAGTTTTAATAACTTTGAATTAACAATCAAAATTTCCATGGTAACAGCCAGGGCGAATTGTTTAAATTGGGTGGACATGTGCATTGGTTGTGTTAATAATAAGTATCAATATAGAGTTACTTTCATGGATGTCAAGTCAGGGAAAAAATTTTTGGGTGTCTAAATTTTGAACGGCAGATGTATTAACCCAAGTCTAGCAAGCGTGTCTATGGAGATTTATTTATTTTTTTATTTTATTTTATTATGAAAGGGATTTGTGTGTGGCACCTTGCATTATTAGAAATATTCATAGAAATATGATTTAATTTTTTTTTTACTCGGTTTACTAAACAGGTTGTTAATTTTTTTTTTTTTAAATAACTGAACTTTGAAAATAATTCACTAAGAGTGTACTAGACGATCCTAAGGAAAGAAGAAGGAAAGAAAAAAAAAAAGGAAGGAAGGGAAGAAAAAGAAAGAAAAGAGAAATGTAAAAAAGATGACCCAATTGAGGGTGGAGATAGGAGTCAAAGAAAGAGATTTATATCAAAAGATTTTCTTGGCCGATTTTTTCAAAATTCATTTTGGTAAGAATGTCGGTCAAAAAACCTGGCCTACTTTTTGCATGGAAAGACACCTTATCAATTTGGATAAAGAGAAATTTTGGGAAATAGAAACAATTTTTAATCAGAGAAAAAGTGTCTTTGGGTTGAGGGGAGTGACCGGTGGAACGATATACAGACCTGACCTGTTAAGAATTGGACACCCACGTTAATAAAGTAGAGACATTTCAAATGTAGATAATTAAGATTTTCGACTATCAGGTAAAACAAAAGAGGTAAAAAGAGGGACAATTGATTTGGCTCACAGAGGGCGCCAAGAACATCGGAAAAGATCCTTTCTAAAGTCAAGACTAATTAGCAGCGGGCTGTTTGACAAAGTCCAGGTGAGAAATAAGCCAAGATTGTCATTTTGCGTACGTGCAAAAAAAGGAAAAATTGATTTTGTTTTTTTTTTTTAAACAAGAACGATGTAACCACGCCCGCAAACAGAGGGGAGAGGATGTTCGATCAATAACAATTGGTCGAATACGATCATGGTCCTGAAGAAAAGGAAAAGGATGTTCAATCAATAACAATTGGTGAATCGATCAAAGAAAAAAAAAAAAGAAATGCCCGATCAGAACCATTGGTTGAAAAAATTCACCTGACATACGAGAGACTAAGAGAGATGGATGTGCGCCGCCCCACCAAAGGTACTGAGAGGAAGTAAGGGGTGAAAACAATAGCGATAATGGAGAAAAAACAGAATTAATGCAGTTTTTAAATTATCGAGAAAACCTGAATGCCGACAGACCCAAATAAAGTTTGTTGCGGCGTCAATAAAAAACAGGACCCCAGTCGACAGAAATCAGTTTTAGTTGGATTTGAGTTGGAGTTGAGAGTTGACGCAAAATTTAAAGATCCTTAAGCATAATCAGGCCCATTATATTCCCTTTTTCTAAATAAGAGAATCCTCAGACAAGAAATCCTTCCAACCAAGTCCAAGACAAGAGAACTTCCAGCCCAAGAGATGAAGAAGAAGATTGCCTGAAAGCCTGAGAAGAATTGGAGCTTCAGATAACGCCAAAAGTCGATGAGAAGTTAAAGTTCATCCCGGACGGCAGGCTGAAAGAACCCAATCAGACAAGAAGAACTTCCAGCCCAAGTAGATGAAGAAGAAGATTGCCTGAAAGCCTGAGAAAGAATTGGAGCTGCAGACAAGCCCCAAGTCGATGAGAAGTTAAAGTTCAGCCGGACGGCAGTGAGAAGAGACCACCTCAGACGACAGAGAGTTGCGGCTTGTTGAAACAAGAAATTATCCACCAAAATGAAACAGGAAAACTACCAGCCCAAGCAGACGAAGAAGAAGAAATACAACTCAAGTCGGAGAGAAGAATCAACTTTAGAATGATCGATAGAAATTAGCCCCAGTGTCGAACTGAACCACAATCCGACATACATACATGATTCTAAAAGTAGGTAATTCGACAAATTTTTATTGTGTGATAGAAAGCTTGGTGCCATAGTCCACAGAGATGGTCGGGAAATGAGAACAATTTTGTTTTTATGTAACGGACTTTAAGATATAAAAAGGTTGTTACCCTTTTTTATCAGCAATTTTGTTTGGTGTCGTTTTTTTTTTATTTTATTTGTGTTTTGCCACCCCTTTCGGACTCAACTTGTATCGGCCCCGAATCCTGCTGGTCCCGTTTGTCTAAAGATCTAAACACAGCGTGGGTAGACAGACCGGAGATCGGTATAGTTGCTTTAGTGACCAGGTATTGGAAGCGAGTTTTGGGAAAGGCGAGGCTGGTGATCATCTGACCAAAGGGTTGGAGCGGCACGCTTGGACCCAGGAGGAGCGACCAGGAGGAGCGACGTCACCGTTATCGCCGTAACCAAAGGATCCGACACTGGGCCAGGTGTGTAACCGTTTAGTGCATATTAAAAAAAAAAAAAGCTATGTTTTTTAAATATTTTAAAATGGTTATTAAAAATGGGTTATTTAAACTATTTATTTGAATTTGATTTGATAAAATAATATATATAAAACTATATATATATATATATATATATATATATATATATATATAATTTATATAAATATATATATATATATATATATATATATATATATATATATATATATAAATATATAAATATAAAAATAAAAAATCAATATAAATATAAAATGTATTGTGTCTATATATATATATTAATATAAAACATATATATATAATTTCATATAAAATCATATATATATATAAAATCATTTAAATGTTACATATATATATATATAATAAATCATATAAATATATATAAATATAAAATGTGTGGCATATATATATATATATATAAAATCATATAAATATATATAAATATAAAATCATACATACATACATACATATATATAATTTATATAAATATATAAAAATAAAATATTAATACATAACTCATTGTCATATATACATATATATATAAATAAATATATAATCATATATATCCATATATATATATATATTATATAAATTCCATATATATAAATAATATATATATATATATATATATATATATATATATATATATATATATATATAAAATATTATATAAAAATTTAAATCTCATATATAAAATAAATACATATATATATATATATATATAATATATATATATAAATATAAAATCATTATATATAAATATCATAAATTTATATATTCCTATATATATATATATATATATGCAATTGGACATATATATATAAATCATACATATATATATATATATAAAATCATATATATATTATATATATATTTTGGAAAATCATATAAATATATTGTCAATTTTACATATATATATATAAAATCTATTATATATATATAAATAATATATATATATATTGTTATAAATATATAAATATATATATATATATATATATGGATATTTTTGTATATATATATATATATATATTTAAATATAAATCATTTTATATATATATATAAATTCATAAAACATTTATATATAATATATATAATTGTTGGATAATATATATATATATTATCATAAAATTTTAATTTATATATATATATATATAAAATTCCTATATATATATATATATATATATATAAAATGTATATATATATATATAATTTCATAAAATCATATATATATATATATATATAAAATATATATATATATATATATATATATATATATAAAATCATATATATATATATATATATTATATAAATAAAATATATATATATATATATATATATATTTTCTTGTATATATATATATATATATATATATATATATATAAAATCATATATATATATATAATAAAATATATAAATATATATATATATAAAATCATATATATATATATATATATATAAAATATATATATATATATATATATATAAATGATATATATATTTTATATATATTCTTTAACATGCTCCCATGTTTACATATCAAATAGTGGAAATTTGGAAAACACCATGCTTGATTTTGAAATAATGCTAAAGAAAAGTCTGAACATTTCAAGTGTTTGAGGGTATATCTGTATGGTCTGCAGAGGATTTTTCAAGATTCTAATTTTCTCATAAAAGGTGTTTTGTACCCGATTCAGAAGATGGCAAAAGTTATACCTTAATTCATTTTCTTACTTTGCCTTACATATCAACATATCTGCCTATATCTTGCCAACAAGAAACACTGTCCTTATGAATGGGTCAAGATGTTGGTAACTGGATGTTCCTTGGCTATATGACTCCTGCACATTTTAACACAAATCAAAAATCCAGTGGTAATATTTTGACAATTACTCCAAAAAATCACCACTTATATATTCTACTATAAAATTATGTTTATTCATTTTTTTACCCAGTTAAAAGTGGGGCTAATTGAGCAAGTGACAAAACAAAAATCTTTGTAACAAAAAGATGAACTCAAGGTCCTGGATTATGGCTTCACCAACCTGAAAACTGTCTTAAAGAATTGCTGGTGATTCAAAACCTGAAGTCGTTTGGTTATCAAGCCAATTGCAATTTATTGTATAAATTTTTTTAATATAGAATATTTTAAAGAGGTATTTGCTTTATTGTATATAATATTTTATTTTACATTTTATGGTTTTAAATTTTATTCTGTATAGAATATTTTATTGTATACATTTTATGGTATACATTTTATTGTATAGAATATTTTATTGTATACATTTTATCCATAAAAATTTTATTTTATAGAATATTTTATTGTATACATTTTATGGTATGGATTTTAATTTAGAATATTTTATTAACACATTTTTCCATGGTATAGATTTTATTGGATAAATATTTTAAACCTACATTTTCAGTATAGATTTTATTGTATTGAATATTTTATTGTATAGAATATTTTATTATATACATTTTATAAAATATAAATTTTATTGCTAGAATATTTTTATTGTATACATTTTATGGTATACATTTTATTGTATAGAATATTTTATTGTATTGTTTTATGTCATATATTTTATTGTATAGAATATTTTATTGTATACATTTTATGGTATGGATTTTATTGTATAGAATATTTTATTGCATACATTTTATGGTATAGATTTTAATGTATAGAATATTTTTTGGTATAGATTTTATTGTATAGAATATTTTATTGTATACATTTTATGGTATAGATTTTATTTTATTGAATATTTTATTGTATAGTATATTTTTATTATATACATTTTATGGTATAGATTTTATTGTATAGAATATTTTATTGTATACATTTATAGTATAGATTTTATTGTATAGAATATTTTATTTCATACATTTATATGGTATAGATTTTATTGTATAGAATATTTTATTGTATACATTTTATGGTATAGATTTTATTGTATAGAATATTTTATTTATACATTTTATAGTATAGATTTTATTGTATAGAATATTTTATGGTATAGGATTTTTTTTGTATACATTTTATTGTATAGAATATTTTATTGTATACATTTTATGGTATAGATTTTTATTGTATAGAATTCAAGATATTTTGTGTAATTTTGGTAAATGTATCTGTTAAAATGAGATGTTAGTGTTATTTTTCTGAGTTGTGTCAGAGGAGACGACAATTTATCCATCGCACCATGTGTACCAGCGCGCGCACGCACACACACACACACACACACACACATAGCATACTACCCATCAGTCAAAAGCTTAAAAAAAAAAAAAAAAAAAGTGAACTCTACCTGCCTAGGTAGTAAATTTTCTTTCACCATTCGTTCTACAGAAGAACAGCCTTGTCACTATGTCACTTCTTACCTGTTTACTTTCAGTTCGTGCGTTCGAATCAAACAGGATTCACTTATCGATCTTTTTTTTTTTTTTTTTTTTAATACATCGTGACAGATTTTTTACGAATAGAGAAATAAAGTCTCTCTCTTATTTTCTCATTATTTATAATTCATTTTTTTTTTAATCGTAGCTATCTCCTTCTGCCATATTTAAAAAAAATATAAAAAAGGGGGCACTAAAATTGACTGGTGAGTTCGCAAAAAAAAAAAAAAAAAGAAAAAAAGGAAAATTTCTTCTTTTTTTTTTTTAAATTTAAAAAAAAAAATAATTAACGTTTCTTAAACTTTCCCTAGGACATTACTCACAATAGAAAAATATTTATTTCTTAAATCATTTTTTTAGTTAATATAAGGTGGGGGGTCGTTTTCATAGTGTCAACAAATCGATCCCTGACTTCATAAAGAGTCATCTGTAGTTTATTTTACAAATACTAGGTTTAAAAACTAAACTATGCCTACGTCATTGATAACAAGCGGACCAGTCAATTTAAGTAGTCTAGAAAAAAATATCCCTAGCACGGAAAATAAAATAGTATTAGAAATTTAATTATTTATTAAATAAATTTGCTGGTAGAATTCAGGTATTCAAGAAATATGGCTTAAAATTAATCTAAAAAAAAAAACCCAAAAAGCTTAAAAACAAATTAGAAGAAAAAAAATGAAGAAAACACAAAACAAAATTAGGTTGTATCACGAATGAGCATCCGTAATTGAAATAATCACCAAAACATTATTTCGAGTTGGTATGGTACAATTACGAAAAAGATTCGAAATTATAAGAAATAATACGGACTTTCTACAGATTATATTGATTTTTTTTTACAGATTAGTTAAACTAAAAATCTCGATAATCCAGTTTAATAACGTCATAAATTTGTAATATACACGAAAAATGCTATTCCGAACGAACAATGTTTGTTATTTGAATTTGATATTTAATTTTAATTGAACCTATCAAACGAAAGAAAAAAGATGTTTTGTTTTGTTTTTTACATACCTGTCTTCTAGTATGAGTTGTCTTTCAAGCAATAAAATGCCTGGCCAAAGTTGGAAAGATTAATAATGCTTTTGAAACTCATATATTAAATCAAATCGAATGTTTTCTTTCCATCATTAAACAAATTTATCAGCTACAAAAACGAGACGAAAAACAAGGGAGATAATTCTATCTTCTATTAAACGTTTTTGCCCCCCTACTTTGATGTTTGAATTACTTCGTCTCGACCGATACATTCTCCGGATGTCTTCGGAAATATGTCACATCTGATCAGCTTTAATAAATAAATAAATACATTTCATTTGTATTTTTTATCAACTTTCGTCACTATTCCAAGCCGAACTAGTTACACATTTTAATTAGGAAAAAAAAAACAAATAATAATAACTAAAAAAATAAATAAATAAGAGACTTTTGAAATTTATAGGGCACATAATGAGGAAAGAGTACTTGGAAAATTTGATACTCACAGGATAGCTTGAAGGCAAGAGGTACAGAGGAAAACAATGCATAACCTTCAGTAAATGGATGGCTGAACAATGTTTAGGAGCAATAACAAAAAAGACAAATTTATTAAAAAAACAGGAAAGGACAGTAAATTGTGGAGGATCTGGGTCATTTTTGGCGTCATGAAGGAGGCAGCATATAGAAGAACTTGAATTAATAATAACATCTGCGATTTGTTTGGAGAATATCTCACTATTGTGGTTACTATTCGAGCAGTATTATCGAGCAAGTTCGTATTAACGGAATCTTCCACAACAAACCAGCCTTACCTCTTTTAGGAAATGCACTCTTCCTATCTGGCAAGTAACATCCCTACTTTCATACAAATATAACAAGTATTCATTGGTCAATCACCTCCAATCTAGCTTGCTGATTGGTCAGTTCCGACCAATCAAACCGCCTGCACGCGACCAATCTGTTTTCCCGCTCATATGCTGGGAGCCTCATGACCATTATATAAACTCAACACGTGTAAAACTCCCTCGAGTACTAGTAGTTTTTCTTTTCATTCATCTCTCTCGCACATCTGATTTCCTTGCTACCAAGTGCCAAGATGTAACCTTCAAGAACTCCCGTCTTAGTCATTGTTGGCCAGACGTTAAAGACAATTACCAACATTCACGAACTCTGAAATCACTTCTGAACTTTTACCAACTTTACAACTCACAATTCCAAATTATTCTTCTAAATTACAAGTTTAATATTACTTCTTCTTAATATGAACTTAGGTACAACTATTACCTAATCAAAGGGACACGACTCTGTCCTATCTTTTTAGTTCGCATGCATGTATATCAAACATTAATAAATTTAATTGTTATGTTTTGAAATCATTCCGTTCAGTTTTGTATTTTATACTATGTGCTATTTACGTCAAATATAAATTGCATTGCGTCTACGAATTGTCCTTAATCTCAGCTTTCCTAGCCAAAGTTAAATATTGATAACACAATCACTACAGATGGACAACCCCGACATCCGTCGTTCGATGTTCACAACAACAATGGTAATACGTCCGCTACAAGAACAAGTCAAGTTGGTTGGGTACCACAGAATAAAAAAGCATGCATGGTAGAGGAGATATTAAAGATACCTGATTCTATATTTTATTACCATAGAGTAGATTAAATATAATATTGCAGTTAAGCACTGAATACATTTTCTATCTCTTAATATTTTGTTTGGTTCCAAAAAGGCTTCTGTTATTAAGCGTATGGTGACAGAAACAAGAAACAACAGATGTTTAAGAAATAAATAATTGTATTAACAAAAAATACAACAAATGGTTTAAAAGTCTTTAAGGCTTATACTTAACATCAGGAAGAGGCAGCTGAAGTTTCTAGGACACATAATGAGGAAGGAGGGCCTGGAGAATCTGACACTCATGGGTCAAATAGAGGGAAAGAGAGACAAGAGAAAGCAACGTGTGTCATACCTGACAAGCTTGAGCAAGTGGATGACAGAATGTTGTCTGGGGAGGAAGCAGAGGGAAGGAACTTGTTGAGAGCTGCAAGGGATAGAAGGAGGTGGAGAGCCATGATCGCCTACGTCCTGATAGGACATGGCGCATAAAAAGAAAAGAAAGAAAGTCAAATGGCAGAGGTTTACGGTAGTAGAGGGAGGGTGAGTCGTGACTTACTGCGGCGACGGGCTTTGGCGAGTTGTCCTTTGGAGATTGAAGGCCAGTTGTCTTTGGGTGTGGAGGTGGCATTCCGATGAGCGTGTGAACCTTGGTTGTTGTGCCGACTGACTGCCGAAGATATCTCTTTGATAGGCTTTTATATCCTTTCGTAGGCTCAGATCAGCTCCAATTCCTACTTTGCTTCTTTAGGCGGGAGTGGATGCTATTGAGTTAAAAATTGGATTGTATGTTTTTGGTGGTGGCGGGAGGAAAGTGGAAGGTGTGTGTAGAGCCGATACATGTTTGATAGAATGTCTACTTTGGTCTTGGGTTTCTGTTGTGCAACATGAATCAGAAGATGATCTGGTTTAGGAAGATTATAACACTTCTTTTGCCATTCCTATGCACTTTTGGGTTGAATTATTATATCTGTCTATATTTCTGAGATGAGGTATTATATACATTATTTACATTATTTGGACTATTGACCTCATCTTTGTCACCATATTTATTACAACATTTCGGCTGCTGTATGCTCCAGCCTTCTTCAGGTGGTTGGAATGTCGAACTGAACCCTTTATTTCACTCACTGGGGTAGACTGTTCTAGTTCCACATGCCATGTTTACGGCAGTGGAGAACTTTCAGAGGGAAATTAACAGGAGATAACTGATATCCATTAAACAAAGAGTAATCTTTATAGCTTATCCATGCCATCAAAAACTACAATTTATGGAGCACCCAGTGAGGATCAAACTCACTCCTCAGCTCTAATTGATTTGCGAAACATTGCACTGCATCCAAGTGTCCAACCTGATTTCTCATCAGTCATAATGAATGGAAAAATTCACAAAAAGTCTTCTTTGAACATCTACTGGGACTCAAGTTCATAAGCGGAACTCGTATGCTGGTGTTGTAACCTAGGAAAGGTTACTGAATAGAATAATCACACAAAGGTAGATAATGAACGATAATACTTAGGACAAGAATAACACATATAAGATTCGCCAGCAGCTCGTAGATGAAGTAGTCAACTGCTAGAAGTGAGTCGAGTGAATTCTACAACTGCAGACCAACATACAGTATTTACGACTGTATCTATGAGAATGGGGAGATACCTATTATCGTCCGTAGGTCTGCTATAAGAGCTGGAAAAATAGTTGATTCCCTATACTGCTCCAGAAAGTACCTGATTCCAAAATCTGGTTTGTAGACAAAAATGGCATCCCAAATTTCCAGGAACTGGTTCTCTAAAGGCAGGTAATCTTTAGGAACCTATTCTTCTTATTTTCTTTTCAATATAAAAATGGGAAGAAATCACTTTATATCACATCAAAAGGAATTAAACCATTTTGATAATAGAAAACATTTATTTATTAAGATATTTCCAGATTGAAATTCTGTTCTCATCATATTTCTGTTCAGAAGTATCATGCTTTTTTTAATTCTAGTGTTATCAGTGTCATCAGCTGTGTTGTTTTTTTAGCCACATTCAAACGGAATTATTACAGTCCCAAAATGTTTCTTTTAGATTTTTTTCAATCTATTACTCTTATATCTCTGTCTTTCTTTTGCTTTTTTTTTTTCTTCCCCAGAGCAGAATGCTGATGTAATAGATGTTATTTACTTGTTTACTACCTGTCTAGGATGTTCACATCAAAAACAAATGTTTGATTTAGCATGACAAAATATGACAGAGCAAGATTTTGCTTCAACTGGAAAAATTTTCTTAGTTAAAATGGTTTAAAGGGTCCATAAATGTCCTACCTATCCCTTAAAAACAACTTTCCTAAAGCCGATGATGATATGTTGAATTATCAGAAACAGATGAAGAGAAATAAACAAACTGAAATGTAGCTCAACAGAATCATGCATGAATTCTATAGATGGATACATAAGAAACAAAAAGGTTCATTATTTTTAAAATACAAAAAATACTTCATAATTTTCTTTGATTTAGAAAAGGTTTGAAGATCTTTTTTTGATATTTGTATAATTTGCATTTTATAAAACCTAAAAGTCCTAAACAATAAAAAAGGTTCTTTTCAAAGGTGGACATTCTTGTTTTTTTGAGTCAATTTAACACATTCATGTACAAATGAATGATGGATTACTAATTTTTTGATCAAAATTTTTTACTAATTTTTTAGTATTTGTCAGTATTTTTTATTTCTTTAAAGTTATTTTTTACTAAAAAATTTGAAAATTTTTAAAAAAAAAATAGTTGGTATTTATCATAAACATTCATTCAAAAAACATTTTTTTTTATATTTTCCAAAAATTTTTAAATTGCAAAAACAAAAATCCCAAAAAACATTTTTTTTTGAATGATTATGATTTTGTAGGTTTGTACATCTAAATACAGTAGATAAAATGAATAATTTTTTATTAATGACTACAAACATTAATAAAAATACTAAATTGTATAAAGAGTATGGATAGAATACTAAAAAATTAGTAGATTAGTACTAAATAAGAAATCAGTATTTTGAGTGTCGATTAGTATTTTTTTAACTACAGTATTTTTAAATGAAAAATTCATTCATTCATTCATTTAGTCACAAAATTGTACATCAATGCTTTATGATGGCTATGAATATTTTGTATGGGAGAAGGGGGTAAATGGAAAGCATAAAAGCCATTTCCTAAATGATGGAGGAAAGGCTAAGAATGGCTGATATAGAAGATTATTTTTCGAAATCCAAAACCAGTTCACTAAATTTTTATAAAGTTTAAATATATTTCTTGGTTCTTAGGATGTCACCACTGGTTTGGGGACTGTAAAATTCGGCAGTGTCCGAAAGGGTTTAGAAGGTAACAGGTAAACTAAAGCAAGAAAACCCCTTTCCCATAGATATAATGTCAATTTCTTGCTGTTTATTGGCATTCTTTCATGACAATAAAAAAGAATGAATCACAATTCTATCTTCCCCCAAGTTCAGACCTTTACAAAAAGACCTTGGTTCCATCTTTGAAAAGAAACTGGACTGAACCATTTCAATTTTTCAAAACTCACTGGCTAAAGGAAACTAATAAAAACAGCTTCTTCCTTGGAAAATTTAACAATCTTCACCTGAGAGGAAATTTGTATAAAGAAAAAAAAAAAGAATGATTTTAAAGTTCATCATTTTAAGATGGTATTTTGTTAAAAAAAAAAACAATGCATTCAAGGGAAAAGAATTTAACAATTTTATACTTTTTTTTCTTGTTCAATGTGTTCCTCCATTTTTTTAGTAACACTTTCAACTTAAAATTACATCAACTATGTCAGCGGTAGGTTCAAAATTTAGGAGATACTTCAGACAAAATTCCTAAATATAAACTTTTTAAAACTCTTGTTTCAATGATCAGTCACCACGGTCCCAGTTGCACTGCTAATTGTGTGTCCCAGACTAAGTTTTTGTGAACAAAAAAACATTTATCAACGCACCAAACATTCCATATGTCTCATTCTCAATCAGAGTCCCCAGCTCGACTAATCAGCATGCAGATTGAAACTAATACAAATTTTGCCAAGCAGCATTTTATAAACAAATGTCGGAGAATATACTTTTCTTGGACCAAACTTCTAAGGAAAGGATGTAGCTGACGAAATTCCGAACTGTTCAAATTTATTTTATGCAGCATCATAAAACATTCAGGACAAGCAAAAACATCTTGGACGCTTTAATTCCATTAGGGCGAATATTTAGTATCTCAGAAATTTTTTTTCTTTTTTTTTTTTTTTTTTTTTAAATTCTGTTTTGGTTTATAATCTAGCTAATTTCATTTTTTTTTTTTTCATGTAATATCCCACAAGTGTGATAATAGAAATTTTATTTTAAAAGGTGAAATCTAAGAAACTTTAGCAAATTTAAGTGGATAATCTTTCAATTAAAGCAGAAATACACCTTTGTCTTTGTAAATAGCTTTTTTTCTTAATTAAAGTAGCGTTTTTTTTAATCAAACTTATGGTCAGATACATTATGGTGAGCAACCAATGCATTGTGTTGTTTTGTAAAAAGAAGTTTTAGCTTATTACTATTTTGTCTTGTATTATTTTATTATTTTAGAAGTAGTTAAAACAAATTTTGTTATAAGCTTAGATTCTTTTAAACAGTAGATGCGATGGAATTGGTGTGTAGAATAATATATTTTGATTCGTCAGGTCTGTCAGAATGGTCCACTCATCTATTTTAAATATTTTACAAGCCTTTTCTTTCACATTCAATATAAAATAATTACGTAACTGGAGGGGCTTAAAAGTATTTTCAATGTATTTCTCCTCTTCATATAAATATTGAAGGTTTTTTCTAGTTTTCTTAAATAACTGCCTTTGATCTTCCGAATACCTAAAGAAACCTCAAGAAAAAAAACACACACATAATTTGGATTTTAAAACATTCTGCTTCAATTAAAAGAGAAAGCAATTTACTAAAGTGAAAGTGTATAGAAAGTGCTTTAATTGCTAGATCATCCACAGAAAATTTGCATCCAGTTTCTAAGATTTCACCTTTCTTGGAAGATCTATCATCACAATATTTAACAAAAATGATAAAAACATAACAAAAAGAAATTAAATAAAATAGGTTAGACTATATACTCAAACATATTTTTTTTTTTTTTAATTTTAATTTAGAAGTTTAAAATTTAAAAAAATCCCTCCTTTTCATGTGTACATGTAGCCACATCGACATGGACATCACTTCAGTTTGATGAAATCCTCAAGGACAAAATGAATCACACAAAATCTTTTCCATTTTGTCATTGATATTCATGACATTATTCTGGTATATAAAGATTTAGGCAAACTTGGATCTTTGTACCCGCAGAAACAGAGTATCAAAAGGAGAATTTTTTTTCCCTTGATACCGCTATTATTTTAACTTCAATCCTCAGCAATATTTATTGTCTAAAAAGTAATGATCAGAACTTTAACAAAAACCTAAATATTTGAAAGTAAATTTATACATTTTCTTTTCCTTGAGAATTTACAACAAAAATATTAAACACTATTTATTATATTGCTTATTGGAATTAACTATGGAGACATTCAAAACAACAAAGATGAGGATAATAGTTCACATAATCCACATAATAATAATAATAATAATAGTGCTTTATCTCTAAGCTTCAGACGGCATCTTAAGATTTCACATGAAAACTTAAAATTTTTAAATTTCGAAAATATTCAATGTTTTTATTTTTTTGAGGATTTTCCTTTTGATGCCTTTTTTTTGAACACAGAGTAATCCTTTGTATCTGCAAAAATTCACCAACTCAGGTTTCCAAACACTTTTTCTTTTAACATAGTTCTTTTACAGATATGTTTGTTTTAAAAAATGATTACATTTTTTTTTTCTTAATGAAAGATTTATATATTTAACTATTTAAACACTTATTAGATTGTTTATTTCAATGGTTGACAAAACACTGAGTAATTGTCAGTAGATTCAAACTTTATAAAATGGCAAATAATAAGGATTTCATTATAGTTCACATATTTTGATAATTTAGTAAATGTTTATAAACTTATGAATAAAAAAAATTGTTTTCACATTTATTCCTTTATAAATTGGTAAATGATAAATATTGCATTGTATTAGTTTTAATTCAGTTGTATTAATTTTTAGAATGTTGTAAATATAAAATTATTATTGTAAATAAGCAATCTAGTAAATAGTGTTTAATATTTTTGTTTTAAATTCTCAAGAATAAAAAAATGTATAAATTCACTTTCATGTTTAGGTTTTATTACAATTTTAATCATCGCTTTTTAAAACAAAACCATTGCTGTTTTTTTTTTTTTGTAGGCATGAAGGTCAAGTTTGCCAAAATTTGTATATCTTTTTCCCAAATCTTACTTGGCAATGACTTTTTGCTATGGCAAATTATTTGCGTTTAAAGATTCAGATGAAAATCTTATAAGAGTGAGTACTTAACAAAATATGCCATCATTTTTTATAATGAATAAACAGTCATAACATTACTAAGGGGAAAATGCTATGATCATCAAAAAAAATGTGAAAAGAAAAGTTTTTGTTGATTAGCCTTAATTAGACTTTCTACCTACAAAAATTTGTTAGATTCAAAGACCATTAAATTTTATCATTTTAGAAGGGAGAGGTCTTGTTCATAATATAAATACAGTATCAATTTGATCCCTGATTTTTTTTATAGAGTTATCTTTACCTCATTTTCCTTTACAAACTTGAAGCTCAAATGGAGATTCTGTTGCACCTCTGTAGAGCTGGTTTTAATGTATGGTGTCTCTGCTTGGACATTAATTAAAACACTACAGTTCAAACTTGATGGAACCTACACTCAGAGACATACTTAATATCTCTTGGAGATTTATGTCAAATAAGAATGAACATGCAATCCAAACTTTTAAACATTTTTTTTACTATTGGGTAACAATAGATGTAAACATGACCAGTGGATTAATAGTGTCAGAAAGGCAACCAATTACCCCCACACACACACCGAATTTTGGCTCCCCACCATCATTTCTAAGTTGTGTAGAGGAAAAAAAATCAGAGCAGACAAATTACACTGTCCTGCTAGTATTGACATTAGTATTAACCATTTGATTTTGTTTTCAACTTAACCTCTCTTGTGGTCCAACAGATTGAGGGTGGAAAAGAGGGCAGAAATAGATTTTTTTTTAAGCGTTTCACCCCAAGCAAGGCGGAAAGCCACTAGGACGCAAGGGGTTACAGAAAAATTGGAGCAAGATCAGATAGGAGTGATTTAGAAGAAAGGATGAGGAGAAGAGTGTCTGAATTCCTCAAGGCAATCTGGAAATTTTGAGGCCAGTGAGAGAGAGAGAAATAAACTGAAACCCCTTCCTAAACAAGAAACAAGGCGGCCTCTACTCATGTCCAAGAGAAGGGGAGGAGTGTTGACCAATCAAGTAGGAAAAGCCTACCTTTCCTATTAAATTTAGAACTTTACTATTAAAATGAAAAATTATTCCGTTTAATTTAGTGAAGTTACATACTTATACTCCTTTCTCATTCCTAAATTGTGTATACGATATAGTGGTGCAGTATGAAAAAAAAAAGAAACTGCTTTAATTTACACCCCTTCCCCACCGCAGAAAAAAAATCAGACCCAAACACAATTCAGAGTTCCAGAATCAAAAAAATTCTTGGTCACGTAAAAAATTTTTTAAAATTCATAAAATTTAAAATTTGAGCCATATTAAGCAAGTTTCTCTTTCTCATATGAATAAGACTGAATCATTTAATTTCATCTTTCAGGTTCCTTTGACATATTATAATGACAGAATTTCAAAAAATTAGTCTGGTTGACCATTACTAGTGAGTAACGAGTTTGATCCTCACTGAGTGCCCCATATAAAAAAATATGACATTAAATAACCCAACATGAGTTAATATTATTTGCATGTAAACTACTGTCCTCATCTTTGTGTATACTTGGGCCCACTAGAAAACAGGTTAAGCAGTGACAAAAATAAGTCTCGAGATATCCTTAAACAAAGGCAATGGAATGAGAACAATCTAACCACCACCCACCCCAGCAGATTAAATAATGAGTTTATTGAGAGGTTCTCTGCATGTTACCCACACTAACATACACTTCGTGAAGACCAGAGAAAAATTGTAATAACAACAAAGATGAGGATAACAGTCTGCATGTAGTGTAAATAGTAATAACTCCCCATTCTAGAAATTCAAATAGAAATCATACTTATTATAAAACCTAGGTTGTATGTGTGTGTGTACTTCTTTTTTTATATATTGGTTATTTTCTTACATTTTTCAACCGATTTCAAATTTTTCTTCACAGGACTATGTAAAATTACCTTGCGGTGGTTCTGACAGCGCCAAAAATTGGAAAAACACAATTGTTTTTTTATGAAATCAATTTGAAAACATGATTAAAGCATCGCTGTCAAGAATGAAAGGGGACAACTCATATCTTATACTGATTATAAAAACCCAGGTTGTTTGTGTGTGTTCATTTATATATTTCTCAGATTTCCTACATTTTTCAAACCGATTTCAACAAAACTTCAATTTTTTTTTTTTTTGGCAGGTAGTGTTTTCTTATTGTCTTGCACACTTTTTTTTTATTTTTTACATTCAGAATGCTTTAAAAATTCCATTTACAAGACAATTGTTTATAATAAAATTCTATTCAATTGGTAGACTCATAACGATTGAAAACAATGTTTTTGTTTGAGTTTGGGTTTGACCAGTTTGTAAAACAAAAACAAAAACAAAAAACTAATTAAGACATGCGTGTCCATCAACCTTAAACAATAATCTTTGTATGATGGTCGATACTTGATCTATCTCTTACTGTTACATCCCCACGCAACGCCGGGCTCTACTGCTAGTGATTGATATGTTGCAAAATCAATCAACCAACCATAAATGTATCATCTTAAGAAAAAAAAAAAATTGGGGCAAATAAAGGACTGTTTTGAATTTGTTAATAGCGGTGTCAAAAGAATGTTTATTTTCCCCATCACTCCCCAGCAATATTTATTATTTTAAAAAGTGATGATTAGAATTATAATATTTTATAATATTATTTTATTATAATAAAACTTAAACATATCAAAGTGAATTTATACATTTTTTTGTACTTGAGAATGTATAACAAAATCTAAGAGTGTTTTTTATTTACCATATTGGAATGGTTGGCAAAACATTGGCTAATTGCCACTTGATTCAAACTTTATAAAATGGTAAATAATAAGGATTTCCTTTATAGTTGCTTCACACATTTAAATAATTTAGTAAATGCTTATAAATTTATTAACAAAACATTGTTTTTGTATTTATTTCTTAATTGGTAAATGATAAATATAGCATTAGTTCTAATTGTATAAGTTTTTAGAAGGCTGCAAATTCACATGCTTAAACCATGCTTAGGTTTTATTCCAATTCTAATCATTACTTTTTAAAACAATAAACATTGCTGAAAAATGAAGGTAGTTAAAAACATTGACACTATGTCTTATTGCAAACCTGTTTGTCCATGTTTGCCAAAAAAAATGGTATTTTAGTTAGTTATGTGCCATGCATAATACATGCTTAGGTGATTATGCATCTTTTAATACATGACTGACGAGGCAGATTTTTTCTCACAGTAGGTTGCCATTTCTTTCTGCAGTAGACCAGTTGCCATCCAAGGCTATAGAACCCAGTCTGTCCTGCTATTTACCCACAGCTGGGTGGGGGAGAAGAGGATTCATACCTTTCCCAAGGGTATTAGCATGTAAGTGAATGTAATGACTGAATTTTAAATCTCTGATTCCCCAATCGTAAAAATTTATCCATTACTCCACCAAGTCTATGCTAAATTTATATTAAACTATTAGTATTATCATTTGGATTTTTTTTCTTAGAAACCTTCACTCCCAGGCTTATTTCATGTAAACACTGTATATGGTTGCAGTATATTATTATTATTATATAGTTCATATCTTTGACAATACAATTGGTTAGAAAATTTAAAATTAAAACATGAGATTTTTCGGTTTGAATTTGTGATTGATCAATTTGTCAAGAAGGTGAAAATTGATGTTTATCGTTCTGGGGAGGTCATCACAGCATGTGATTTTAAATAAGTCCCATTTTTTAAAACCATAACAAAGAAATTGACCCAAAGTGGTGAAAAATTGGGAATGGAACTATTTGAACGAAAATTGATGGTTGTGCTTCTTAAAAGTCACAAGTCATTGTGACTGAGAGTTTAAGCATACTGATCTTGTTCAGACTGTTGACCAAATAATTCACTCTCTCCCTGAAACTGTAATGAAGCTCCACTCAACAGTTGCAGTATAAACCACAGGTCAACAAAGGCAAATGTGCCTGAGCAGGCGTCTGCAATAGGGATTTTCTATCTGTTCTAGTAGACAGACATACTGGGAAACGAGGGGCCAGCCATTACTATTAACATATTGGCCCCTGTGCCTTTTCTATAAATATTTTCATGGCAATTATTCTGATGAGTGTTCCTCTTACTAGATTGACAGCCTTGATTTCATCATTTTACATCTGAAATTGCTAGAGGTAACCAGAAGTTCTACGTTAACAATTTCTTCTCTTCTGACTTCTTGCTTCCCAGTCAACTTTGATCTTCAAAAATTTTAAATGCAACGTCAATCATTATCTACTGTCTTCTTAATTGCTGTTCTCTCTGCTTAATAGAGTGTTTTTTTTCTCATATTCTTTCACAATTCTTGCATCACCCCACTTTGCTTCTTAGTGGCTTTATTACCTTATTCAGGGTGAAATGACTATTGTTACGAGGATGCATTTCTATAGTAAGGGATTCTACTGAGCCCTACTTGTTGATACAAAAAAGTTTTCATTCACAAAGTAGTTGTAAAATAGAGAAATTAGAAATAGAACGTTTGGAAGATTCTAGATCATTCCAGTATATTCAAGAAATATCTAGAAATATGCTAATTAGGTGCTAGCCCCTATAAAAATAATAAAAAGGGATTCTACTGAGTTCTACTTGTTAATACAAAAAAGTTTTCATTCTCGAAGTAGTTGTAAAATAGAGAAATTAGAAATAGAACGTTTGGAAGATTCTAGATCATTTCCGTATATTTAAGAAAAATCTAGATGATTCGAGAAACATCTAGAAAAATGATAATTAGGTGCTAGCCCCTATAAAAATAGGTTTTTGGAAAAGGATTGTCAATTGGTGAAAAGAAATTTCTGCCAGTATCAACTCCAGCTTTTTGATTCAAGGATTAATATATCCAGCCGAAAGAATCTCTATGAAAAGATGCCAATCAACAAAAACCCCAGAAGAGAAACACATGGAACAATTCTGGTAAATAAGAGTTTTGACTATTTTTCATTAACCAAACTACCAATTATTCAATATATTCTCAGATTTATGGATTTCCAGTTATTAGCACTTAGATTATTTCGCAAACCCTAACGTGGTAATAAGACTTGACTCCCTTTCCTTCTCCCGCATAACACTTCACCCGTAAATTCTGTATTTTGTTTTTTTGTAAGCCACAATTGTTTATCTTGTATATATTTTATGTTGTGTTTTAGTAAATTAAATATTTGTTTGTGATTTAGCTGTGTTTTGGTAAATCATTTTTTTTTTATTTGTTACAATTTCCAACATGTAACAATATACAAAAAAACAAACAAACAAACAAAAAAACAATTGTGTTGAAACAATGTAGGATACAAAAACCTAATAACAAAAATTGATTTCAAATTATTCGTTAGTTTTTCCAAATTGTAATACATTTAGCATTCTGCTGGGTTTTCATCTAAATATGGTTTATTGCTGCAACAAGAATTCTCTCAAACATGTTTTATTAAATAATATGGACAAGTTCTGTCTTTTAATCTTTTATTAAATATTTCAAATTTCCAAATAAGTTGTTTTGTTTTATAAATTTGCCAAAATTCATATTAACTTTTCTTTTATATTATACCCTTCCCCCCAAATACTTTCAAATGTTACGCCATTCTTTAACAAGGATTGTTCTGTGTGTAGTTATGCAACTGGTTTTTAATTCCAGGGTTCTCACATTTGACGGAATCAATTTCAAGTCACTCAATGTGATATCATACAAACAAACTGAATTTGTTTTTTTTTGTGTCTGTTTTGTTTTTTTTTAAAAACAAAAAACACTTCAATATACGGTCCCCTATGAATAAAGACACCTTATTTAAGTTGGCTACTTCTCTTTTATTACAAGTACAGACAGAGGATCTCTTGACTATTTAAATAATGAAGATAATCTTTCTACACATGAATAAATTTCAAGAGTTATTCTACCATGTGCTTCTTATGATGAGATTTTAATGTTGAATTACTTTTAAATGCTGATCCACAAATTTCACAAGAATATGGCTTCTCTCCGGTGTGGATCTGCATGTGTCGTTTTAGGTGAGAATTAGTAGTGAATGCAGAACTACAAATCTGGCAAGAATAAGCCTTTTCCCCAGAATGCACTCTCATGTGAACTTTCAATCCTGAATTGAATGTAAAAGCAGAGCCACAAATTTCGCAACAAAATGGTTTCTCTCCTGTGTGTATCCTTACATGACTTTTCAAAAGTGATTTCCGTGAAAAGTTAGCTCCACAAATCTCACATTCAAATGGTTTTTCCCCAGTGTGAGTTTGTACATGAAATTTCAGGCTAGAACTCTGTGTAAAGGCAGTTCCACAAGTTTCACATCGAAATGGCTTCTCTCCTGTATGTATTCGCATATGACGTTTGAGGTCGCATTTGCTAGCAAAAGCAGCTTCACAAACCTCACACGAAAATGGTTTCTCGCCTGTGTGTGTTCTCATATGATGCATCAGCCTGGAGTTACATGTAAATGAAGATCCACAGACTTCACAATAGAAATTATTCCTTCCAGGGTGTATTTGCATATGGACCTTAAGATGGTATTTGCTGAAAAAAAAAATATATGATAAATTAGGTATTAATTTTACACTTAAATAAATTCATTGTAATAAAAACACTTGCAATCTTGGTAAAAATAGAATGATAATTTCATCTGAGACAAAAACAATAACCCAGTGTATTAAAGTATTGTTTCATGAGTTTGGTGGCATAATAATTATGAGTTCAATCCCTGGGTTGAGTAGTACATACTTACATCCAGTAGAAACAGAGCAAGCAATAACTTAGTGGTGCTAAATAAAGGACAAAATGAGATATCACTAGACATAAACTGTTGAATAAGAACAATCTAACTCTGTAGGTTAAATAAAGTGTTCAGTTCTAAATTTTCTGATGGTTACCCAGATTAACAGACACCTGAAGAAGGATGGAGAGCACAATGGCCAAAATAGGTTGATAATAAAAACAAAGATGGGGATATTTATCCAAATGTAAATTTCTTTTTATAGAAATGCAGACAGAAAAACATATGTATCATCACATTGGGCCATACTTTCAGACAAGTTTTGCTTTTCCTTTTGTTCAAAAAGAAAAACATTCTGCTGATAAGTAAAAACTTTCATTCAACTGTGATCTTAATTTGGTACCTTTATAAACATTGTGGTCCCAAAAATGTTGTAATGTCTTTACATCAACTTGGCAGTTTTGCAAATTATTTTATTTTTATTTTAAAAATGGATGCTGTTAGAATTTCAAAGAATGAAAAATTAGAACGATGAATTTAATAAATTAGTTATTGTAGTAAAAACAGACATTAAAAAAAAAAACAATCTAATAAGGGGAAAGAAAAAAAGTATAATCATCATAGATAAGTAAATTAAAAAAAAACAAAAAAAAAAAAAACCAAGCTGTCTCCTTCCCTGTCTTTTGAACAGGAGTAGAGGTTTATCCCTTGTTTCCTGTTTATGATTGAGTTTCCAGTTCCTTCTCCTAAAGTCTTCTCATTCTCTTTCACTCCCAGTAACCCCATGCATCTTAGTGGCATTATTGCCTTGCTTGGAGTAAAACAATTAAAAAAGAAGTAAAAAAAAAGTTATTTGCCATGAGCATCCTATTATAATGGTGCTTGTCACTCCCTTCATAAGTTCACAACTGTGAAATTTTTAAGGGTTAAAACTAGTTTATTAATTGTGCACACCCATTTTTATTCCTCGGTTGAGTGCTGAAGAGTAAGGGACAATAATTGGTTAACTTTTACGTAATGGTTTTTTTTTTCTTCTTTATGGCAATTATATTTTTTCTTTTTCTTTGTTTTTCTAAAACTTTGTTTTTAATATGTCCATTTTTACTGCGATAATAGAAATATATTTTTAAACAAATCAATTGCTGACTTTTACAGAGTTACTGGACCTAGTTGTTATTTACAAATGTCAAGTTTAAAACTGTGCTAAGATCATTAATATCTACATATTTTTTTTATTTTCTGAATTTCTAAACCGTTTTTTAATTTTATAACTTTTTTACAATTTGAAAATTAATAAACATTTTGAAAAAAATAATTTTTCAATATTGATAAAGATAGCATATTTCAAAAGTAATTTTAGCACTACTTAAATAGATTAGTCCACTTGTAAAAATATAAGGACAGCTTTTGTGTGGAAATAATTTTTGTAGATTAGCATTCTTTAGATGTTCATCAGGCCACAGCATTTGGCAGAATCAAAAAATATTGATTTGTTTTGATTTAGAAAGGGGGGGATCCAGTTTATAACATCAATACAATATCAAATTGATCACTGCCTTTTACAGAGATATTGGACAAAGTCACTCAGCTGTTATAAAACTGTGCTCACATTACATATATATATATATATATATATATATATATATATATATATATATATATATATATATATATATATACATATACAATACTAATTTTTGAATTTTAAACCTTTCTTTAATTTTATAACTTTTTTACAATTTGAAAATTAATAAACATTTTGAAAAAATAATTTTTCAATATTGATAAAGATAGCATATTTCAAAAGTAATTTTAGCACTACTTAAATAGATTAGTCCACTTGTAAAAATATAAGGACAGCTTTTTGTGTGGAAATAATTTTTGTAGATTAGCATTCTTTAGATGTTCATCAGGCCACAGCATTTGGCAGAATCAAAAAATATTGATTTGTTTTGATTTAGGAAGGGGGGTATCTAGTTTATAACATCAATACAATATCAAATTGATCACTGCCTTTTACAAAGATATTGGACAAAGTCACTCAGCTGTTATAAAACTGTGCTCACATTACATATATTAGGTATATATATATATATATATATATATATATACTCATTTTTTGAATTTTTAAACCTTTCTTTAATTTTATAACTTTTTACAATTTAAAGGAAAAATTTTTGTATAGAATTTTTTGCAGCAAAAGCATTTGAGGTTAATTTACCTTTAAGTTGAATGAATAAAAACAATTTTATTCATGTAAGTTTTTGTTCTTTAATTAACAATGAATATAATATACATACTTTTATTTAATTAAAATATTTTCTTTTGTAACCTACCCACTTCAAGAAAAGTGTTTTCATAAGCAAAGCAACTAGGCCTGATAACTCTGTGAAATTTCACACTATTATAAAAAGCCTGATTCTCCTTTAATCATTAACAAATGAATATTTTTCGATTCTGACAGATGTCACTGCTTAAAGAAGAGCCGCCAAATGTTAATCTACAATAAATTTTTCCCTCAAAATTTATTCATTGATTTTTTGAGTGGACCAGTTTATTTAAGTAGCGTCACAACTTTATTTAAATATATAAAAAAAACAAAATTATTATGAAATAGTTATTGCTGTGGTGTCCTCCCTCTAAAGAGGGAGGACACCACAGCAATAACTCTTCTGCCTACTATAAGATTAGTAGGAGAGAAGGCCTTGGGGAGCAGTTGAACAGACTGTTCATTTCTGTCAAACTCTCTGCCTTGGCAGAGAGGAAAAACTTCAATAAAGCTTTGCCAAAGGGCAAAGTTTCGTCCGGGGAGGTAGACAGGCCCTGAACCTGTTTATATGGGTTCAAAGGGAATATTTTTGGCCAAGCCTACATGCTCGGAAAACCCACGGTAAACTTGGCCTTGTGCCGCATACATCCCTCGTGGGGGGGGCTGTTAAATATAGCAGTCGAACAGCTCTGTTCAGCTATGCTGGTCAAAATCTCTGCATTTAGACAGAGAGGATCCCCAGACGAGGCTATGCCAAAGGGCAGAGTCTCGTCTTGGAAACAGCTACCTGACCCTGTTGTATACGGGGTCTATGGGAAATTTTTGATCAAGCCTACGGGCTCAGATTGCCCCACATTAAACTCGGCCTTGTGCCACATCCTACTTTCTGGGGAGGCTGGTAAATATAGCAGTCAAACAGATCTGTGCTGGTCAAACTCTCCGTCTCCGGGCAGAGAGAATCCCCAGATGTCGAAGTGCAGAGTCTCATTTCAGGAAACAGCTACTTGACCCCATTTTATACAGAGTCTATGGGCAATTTTTGGCCAAGCCTACAGACTCGGATTGCCCCACATTAAACTCGGCCTTGTGCTACATCTGACCTCATGGGGAGGCTGGTTAATATCAACAGTTGAAGAGATTGAACACTGGTCATCAGACACACACTCACTAGTCATGTAATACTCTTCTGTTGTACTTACTGTTTAATATATGATATATCTGCAACACTTGTTTTGTTATTTCTTTAACTATTTACTTGGTCACAACAATTATAAAATAATTTACAAATTTAAATAGTTTACAAATTACATAATCCTAAGTTGCTTTTTTTAAATATAATTCAAACTTAAATTTCCTTAAATGTTGTGCAACATAAATCTTACATATACTATGAAAAAAATGACTTTTGTATGGATAAGAATCATTTTTTTTTTTTTAAGAAATCTCTGTGGAAAATAAAAATCTATTATGAAAAAATAAGGTATGAAACTTTAGATAGCAAAATATGTCTACATTTCTGCGATGTGTCGTTTGACTATTGATTTACTTTTTACAGTGTAAATATAGTTACAATAAAATATGTCACACTTTTGTTGTCCTCATCTGTACACTCCAACATTCTTCAGGAATACAACGGCCGAAACGTTCTAAATATGGCAATAAAGACGAGGACAACTGTTCGAACAATTTGTAAGTAGTGGAAAAAGGTAGCAAAAGGTTTTTCATTTTCAGTCACCAAAGTCTCATGAATCACTGAATGAATAATAGCCAGGCTTTTTTTTTTTTTTTGGTCCTTTTTTTTATTTTTTTTGATTCATGATAAAAAAATGTAATAAAAGTTGTTGATATCTGCTTCTAGGAAAAAAGTGGGCCGGTTCTATACAAATAAAGCTAAAAAAAAAAGAAAGCTATCGATGATACAGTTTGATTTAAAGGTACCTCCATGAGATCGCTAAAAAAAAATCATCAGCTTTCCGCGATGAAAACATTTCTCCAAAAAACGCAATGAAAAGATACTTTTATCGTCAAAATCTTTGTTGTTATTTTAAGAGGAAGAGTCAAAGTATTTTTTGATTATTTAATTACATTTTTTTTTAATTCCTTTTTAGAACATTCGAAATTTTGATTAAAAAACTTGTTTTTCTTGCGTCCGCAGTTGTACTTAAACTTACTTTTAGTTTGGGCATAGGAGATTTTGGTCTCTTTTTTGTGGTGACAGACATTAATTTGGAAATTCTTGCAAAAATCAAATAATTGTCAGTTTAAATGAAATTTTCAGGACTTATTCACAAATGAATGAAATGAAATTCGTTTTTAAATAAATTTTAAATCGAATTCTATCATGGATAGCTTCGTTGTTTATTTCTTTAAATTATATACTCTTTTTAATTAATATAGCATGTCAGTTTTTACGACGTATGAAATCGTGGTTCTCCACATCTTCCTGTCTTGTGATGCTCGGAAAATAACTTTTTTTTTTGCCCCTTTACTATACTTTGTTTTTTTTTCATAAGTCACTCAATTTTTTTTAACAGAGATTTTAAAACAGTTCCTGGTGACACACGAAATCTTTTAGTTTTTTTTCTTGTGTTTGTTTTTATCTTTTTTTTTTTGTCAAAAATAATACAAAAAAATTAAAACAGAAATTAAAACATTATTATTGGTCATCAGGCTGACCATATTTCCAAATTTCACAAAGGAATAAATTTAAATACTTTTTTTTTTTTCTTATATACTTATCAACTTCGGCACAAAGCCGCAAATACCAGGACACCCAGGGATGACTGAACTCAATATTATCAAACAGACAAGCTCGTTAACCATTACCCTACGACGACTTCTTAAGCAGACAACCCTTTCATTTTTGTTTGCTTTTTTTTTTTTCGGACATCATGGCTTTATCACTCAACAACAGTTGCATAATAAAAATACGCTGACAGTTGGGCTGATTATGATAACTTTCACTTTATTATCGAGATATCATTTTTATTTAATATTGACTGCCAGACCCACCACGAAAATAAGGACAAATTACCATCCGGCTCAAGATGACTCCGGGCAATGGACACTATGCTCAAAACCGGACTGTTCAACCGAAAAAACAGACGTTTGGCTTTGCTTCACTAGATTGGGTATTATTATTATTTAATATTTATCAATGAAAGATTAATAACAGAATTTTTAACATCGATCGAATATAAATCAATGTACTTATTGTACTTTATTTTTAATTTAATTACTGAATTTCAAGAAAACTTTTTTTTTTAAATTCTTTTCAATGGCGTCCAAATTTTTTATTTAAAAAGTTGTCAGAAGAAAATTATGGGGAAAGATATTTTAAGGTTTAGAACCAAAAAAAAAAATAACCTGTTTCACGTTTCAAACATTTCCGAATAACAAACACTAATTTATCTCCCTTGTATTCCTATTTTTATTTTTATATTTTGAACAGACCTCATATTCCGAGCCTGTCTTTCTTTTTGATTTGAAATCATGCATTTCAAATGAAACTAAATAAAAATAACAATCCGAAACGCAATTCTTTTCCATATATAAAAACTGAAATTTAATCACAATGAAGAAGAAAAAAACGTTTATTTACAAACAAAAGTTCGGAATTTTTGATTCAATTGTCGGATATTTTTTTAAAATAAAAATTAAAAAACAAAAAATACCTCTTTTTAGAGTACACTAAAGAAAGAAAGAAATTATTAAAGTTCTGAAACAACATCAAAGGTGATTCTAATTCTAATTTAAACTTTAAAAAGTTTTAATTTATATACGTAAGTGAAAGTAACTGTTAAGTTTTTAAAAATTAATTAACACTTTCGTTTTTTTTTAACTTAAGTAATTATAACTTATGACTTTATTGTCGTTATTTTAAGTAACGAAATTACATCGAAGTTAAAACCAAAAATAACAATAACTCGAAAACTTTCTCAAAAATAAATTTTTAAAAAAGCAAGTACTTTAACAACAACTTTAAATAAAATAAAAAAAGTTATTATTACTTACTTCCAATTCAAGCATGTGAACTGTTATTTTTTTTTTTTTTTAACTGATGGACAAGTATATATCAGGTAAATGGTTAAAATTAAAAGTAAAACGAATCAAATTTGAACAATGTATTGAAAATCAGTATAAAGTTCATTTCGAAGAAGCCAAAAAAAAATCAATTGACAACCAACAAAACCAACGGTGTCATGAAGAGACGCCAAGGGAGGTAATCAACATCAGCCTAACCCAGAAGTTCGCAAAGTGTGTGTGTGTGCGCGCGCCACAATCTGCTTTCAGATCGCTACAGGATATTCGACACTAAGCATACCTTAGATGTGGCATAAGGCCACAAGTGTGGAGTACCGTTATTTATTATTTCATTATCTTTCGATACATGACTGACGAGGCAGATTTTTCCCGCAGTAGGTTGCCATTTCTTTATGCAGTAGACCAGTTGCCATCCAAGGCTATAGAACCCTGTTTGTCCTGTTAGTTACCCATAGCTTGAGTGAAGAGAAGAAAGGATTCATACCTTTTTGAAGGTTATTAGCACGTAAGTGAATGTAATGGATTCAACTGGAATTTGAACTTGGCTCTCCGATTCCTCAATCAGTTATGTGTTATGCGTGATACCCTCTTAAGCGATCATGTATCTTTCGATACATGACTAACGAGGCAGATTTTTTCCCACAGTAGGTTGCCATTTCTTTCTGCAGTAGACCAGTTGCTATTCAAAGATAAAGAACCCGGTCTGCCCTGCAATTTACCCATAGATGGGGAGAGAAGAAGAGGATTCATACCTTTCCCAAGGGTATTAGCAGGTAAGTGAATGTGATAGATTCGACTGGAATTCGAACTCAGCCCTCTGATTCCTCAATCTGATCTGGTATCTATTATTCCAGCTTGCCTCGTCAGTCATGTATCGAAAGAAAGCCTGCGTATCACACACGACACATAACTGACTGATTCACACTAACTATCCTATACTAGTTAATCAGATTCACAACATATCCATAAGAATCTATCCATCACCATTCAATTCTGCATACACCAAAATACCTCTCACACACACACACACACACACAAACAAGGTACCTACAAAACGCCCATGACATAAAGATTTGTTTGTGCATAAAATTATATATAAAAGTTTATTGATGGTATGAAATGAAGAAGAGGAGTTGAACTCCAAAACAATTGTTTGAAGATAGAACTTGTTACTCAGTTGTAACTGATCTAGCTTGCCTGATAACCATTATGTATTGGACCACCGAACTACCCCGTATCACAAAAGGGGTTATGAGGTCACATTTCGAAAACGTTAAATCTGAGAGGAGAAGAGGTGAATTCATACCTTTCTCAAGGGTATTTGCATGTAAGTGAATATAATGAACCTAACTGGAATTGAAACTTGGCTCTCCGATTAACAATTCCAAGCCATTACCCATTACACCACCCACACATCAAGCTTACTGACCAGGCTTAATGTTGCTTAACTTCAGTGATCACGCAGCAACCAATGTTCCAACATTATGTAGCTGTGCTTTTCTTCTCCAATTTTATTGTATTGTGCTTTTCTTTTTCTCTTCATTAGTCCTTAGTCATGGCTCCAAAGAAAGCTAGCAGTGATACTGCTAAAAGAAAAAGAAAAACTTAGAGAAAAACAATTGTTGATGATATTGTCTCTTTTTACTCAGTTTCATATGTCAAAATCAACAATCTATACTATTCTTATAAAGAGACGATCATGTCTTTCCTTCCCTTTTCCAAACAATAACATCTTTTTCCTTCCCCTCCTACTTATGCCATCAACCCTCCTACTTAAAGCTATGGTAAAATTGAAGTGTCTGTCTATATTTTATCTGTTTAGTATTGGTTTTATTTATTTTTTTCCTAGATTTAATGATTTTCATTAGTTTTGTATATAAACTTGTGCACAAAGTACTGTTGTTAAACTTTAAATAAGCAATCATCTTAGGACCAGGAACAGATTAATCCATTCCTATTGGAATAGTCTCAGCTTATGAACATTTCTGGTTACAAATAGGCTTCAGAAACAAATTTGTGAACCAAGTTCTACTGTATACATATGACAGATGAATATAAAAAGAATATGTAGATTAAAAATTAAGAAATAAAAATATATTCAACTTTTTATTAAAAAAATATGAAGAACTTTTAAAAGAATGAAGTTAAAATAATAGACAGAGAAGAGCACTGATGACTCAGACATTAGAAGGAATCAACACATATGTTGGCCTGTAATGGCATCCATGGTAAGCCTAGCATCGAAATAAATACCATATAGAAGCCATTAAGAAAGAAAGGAAAAAGAAAAAATGACAGCAAGGCTTCAGCAGCAGCAGTAAAAAAAAAAAAAAGAAGAAGAGGACAAATATGACAAAGCAGCAGACAGCAAGAAAATCATTAAGTTTAAAGCTTCAAGTTGTAGGTTCAGTTTAACTCCTGCATTGAGAAGCATAGTACCCCCCCTTTGTGTCTTAGTGGCTTTATTGCCTTGCTTTGAGCAAAATGATAAAAAAAAGTAAAAAAAATAATGAGGACATTAATCTAAATATAAATAATAACTCCTCATCCCAGAAAATCAAACAGAAAATTTTTTTAAAAATATGTCAAAGTGTATGAAATTATTATTTTTTAATTTAATGAGAAATTTGAAGTTTTTAATGAACATGTTAGAAAAATCAAAACTAGTCAAATTATGTTATGAGCAATTCTTGACAATATTTTTTCATATTAAAAGAATATATATATATATATATATATATATATATATTAAAATTAATTTCAAATATTAAGTTTGTTACCTAGCCAACTGGTGCCACACCCAGCACCCTGACTCCAGAACATTACAGACGGACCCTCCAGCAACTACCCTGCCCACTTGTCAGGGGGCACCAGCAAAATATATTATTTAAAGGTTTAAAATTTGATTTTTTTGCAACATCTTTTATGTGCTGTATCCTTTCAGAACATGTGTGATCATGGCTCTGCATGATTTCCTATCCTTTGAAGCTGTAAGCCATCTTTGTCTTCTCTGTCCAAAGCTCGTTAGCTACATTAATCACTACTTTCCTCTGCCCCTCTTACTATCAATATGTGCTGTGAGTGTTAAATTCTCTGAACCCTCTTTCCTCATTGTATGTCCTATAAATTTCAACTGTCTCTTTCTGATCCTATCTGTCTCCATTTTTTCTTAAAACTTCCTGGTTGCTTACATGTTCCATCCATGGTATTCTCAGCATCCTTCTGTAGAACCACATTGATGCTTCAAGTTTCCCCTTTATTTGTGAGAAAATTGTCTAGTATTCACTGATATATAGATATTTACTGAGCATAGCTTAGATGTGGCAAAAAGCTGAAAGTATGGCATACCCAGTGAGAATCAAACTCACTATTCAGTCGTAATTGATCTAGTGAGACAAGCTTGCTAACCATCACACCACGTCAAAGTGCCTAATTCACTGCTATATAGAAAGATTGATATTACATAGTATATATATATATATATATATATATGTGAAAAGTGTATATAAATATAAATAAATATACTTATTAGAAAGTGCTCAATATCAGAGATAGAGCTAACATATATATATATTATAATAAAAAAGAAAGAACATAAATATATATATATATATATATATATATATATATATATATATATATATATATATATATATTCCGGTGTTCTTATTGATATTTTTATTTTCAATGTAAATTTACAGAGCATAAATATTATAAATTAACTGATTTAAAATATGGTTTCTTCGCTACTCAGGAATTACCATGTTTCAAAAACCGAACCTAAAAACTTCAAATTAAATTATATAATTAACTTAAAAGCATTAGTTCTGTGTATCAATACAAGTTTGTTGAAAACAGTTTTGTTTATTAACAATTTTCCACTTTGTTTTGTTTTTTTAAATATTCATCGTTTTTATTTAATTATACGACTAAACTGTTCAAAATTATTAAAATTTCATCAATTTTTTTAAAAATTACATCAAGAGGAAATTATTGATTATCTCCCTTGTTCCCTACCGACATTTTCAGAGTTTTTAAAACAAATTAGAATAGTTTTTGTTCTTTTAAATAAGGAGATAATTCCATTCTTCATTTCTTTTTGCATTAGAAATGCTTTAAAACATAACAAGAGAGGAAATATGGAAGTAAACGAATTATCGTTTGCTCGTGTTGGTGATGGTAAGTTATAATAATCAACGTTGGGGAAAAGTTTTTTGACTTTATTTTAATTTTTGGTAAATAAGCGATCGTCCTGTCCTTCCATTTTAGAATAAATCTATTCAAGAGATTTTTATTTCCTTTCTCTCTCACTCTTTCGTACACACACACATACGCAATCTCTCATCTTTTGATTACAAAGCAATTTAAAATTTAATTAAAAAATAACCATGGGCAATGCTTTAAAAACTTTATAAAATAAAATAAGTAGAAAAATTTTTTTGAAGGTAAATTTAAAATTAGTAAATAAATAAATGATTTAAAATTTAATTCAGATGAACAATTTCTAAAATTCGTTTTAGAAAATGTGTCATTGTCATCAAAATGTTGATTGTTGATTCATTTTCTCGAAGAAAAAAAATTCTTCGAGAAAATGAATCAACATTTATTTTCAATTTTCATTAGCTTTTCTTTCTTTTTTTTTATGAAAATTAGAAAAAAAAATAAAAACTCCGCTTCAGACACTCACTTTCTTAAAGAAAATAAAAAAGAAAGAAAAAGAAAACTTTACCAGGCTGACAGTTTGTTGAATAAAAACAGACGACTAAAAATGGAATTAGTAAACACACATACAGTGATGATAATTACGATGTCGAAGAATCAATTCAAAGAAAACCTAAAAAGAATAACAACTAATAATTTAAATTAAATAAAAGAAAATTAAAACCTCTTCCACTCCCATTATCGTGCTAGATCTGCCTTCAAGAAACAATGAAAAGATTAATTAATTAAAAAGTACAAAACTTGATAATTACAATTAATTAACGGTAAATGAAGTGATAACAATCATAGTTCAATTTATGGTGATCCGATTGTTTAATGTGGCCTGAAGTGTACTTGCCAAAATATTGTGATGAGATTGCATCACCATTTTATTTTTAGTCATTTAGGCTTCTTATTCCATCATAAAACTAAAAGCCCGTTTTATTCAAATTGTTGTCAGGGCCGGATGCCCAGCAAATGGTTATTAAACAAAAAGAAAAAAAAATCAAATATCAGATCTAAATTTATTGTTACCCAAATTTTGAACTTTTGAGAAAATTCCAAATATACTTTATTTTAAAAAAATTCTTTATTTTTCACAGCATAGAGAGCATTTTTTCTTCTTTTTATAAAGAAAATAAAATCATCAATAACTAACTTTACAAAGTTAGAGATGAAGAAAGAAAGGAAAACAGTAAGACTTTACTACAGTGTAACCCGGATATAAGAGACCCGGATATAAGAGAAACCCGGATATGAAAGATTTTCTCTGGTCCCAAATTAGAGCCCATACTTACCTAAAAAAAAATAGACCAAACCCGGATATAAGAGACTTCTTATCCGGTCCCGACAACTCTCTTATATCCGGGTTACACTGTATTACGGACCCCTCTATGCATACACAAATGAAGTTGTTTCAAGTTGAAGAATTGATTAAGAGTGAATATTTTTTCCAATATTTGAGAGATAAAAGATTATTAATCTCAGATCCTTACTGTCCGAATTGTTGAGGTTAGATGAAATTGATAAAAGAAACCAATTGTTTGAACGTATATATTTGGAAATGTCAGATGAAAAACTGTTCAAAGAAAATGTCCATAAGAGTGAGATCATTTTTTGAAAAATCATATACAGTGTAACCCGGATATAAGAGAGACCCGGATATAAGAGAGATTTTCTCTGGTCCCAAATTAGAGCCCATACTTACCTAAACAAAATAGACCAAACCCGGATATAAGAGAAACCCAGATATAAGAGAGATTTTCTCTGGTCCCAAATTAGAGCCCATACTTACCTAAACAAAATAGACCAAACCCGGATATAAGAGAAACCCAGATATAAGAGAGATTTTCTCTGGTCCCAAATTAGAGCCCATACTTACCTAAACAAAATAGACCAAACCCGGATATAAGAGAAACCCAGATATAAGAGAGATTTTCTCTGGTCCCAAATTGGAGCCCATACTTACCTAAACAAAATAGACCAAACCCGGATATAAGAGAAACCCAGATATAAGAGAGATTTTCTCTGGTCCCAAATTAGAGCCCATACTTACCTAAACAAAATAGACCAAACCCGGATATAAGAGACTTCTTCTCCGGTCCCGACAACTCTCTTATATCCGGGTTATACTGTATGCGCTTAAATAAAATATTCCTACCGTTGCACTTATGGTCGAAAAGATACCCACAGTGGCTCTTTCTTGATGATTTTGATTTTTCAGTGAAAACAACAGTTGATTGGTTTAGATTTTGCTGTGATATTTGTTGTTTTTATGTGGAACAGACAACAAATTTGTGCATTACAAGTTTTGCCTTTAGTTCATCTTTGGTTTGGTTTGTTTTACAGCATATCAATCTCAATGGGTTATTTAATGCTGACGATATTTTTTTTCCCAAAAATGTATTTCTGGTAATATTTTTCTTTTTAAAAAATATACTGTTGGTAAAAATATCTTGCAGGAATAATCTTATCTTCAAAAATCTATTTCTGGTAATAATTTTTCCAAAAAGGTATTGCTAGTATCAAAACTTATTTTTATGCTTTCATAGTGTTTGCCCATAGCTGGGACCTTGACAGGTGCTACCACCCCAGGTCAGAGTGGACCTAGGAACACCAGCAATTAAGAGGTAGTTCCACGTTTTTCAAAACCTCCTGATCAAAGGCCCTGCTGTTGGAGGTAGTTTATTGTCTTACCCAGGACAGTTTATCTTTAGTGTTACAAGGAGTTTGGTTGGTCTCTTGCTCAACTGCGCCCTACACACAATAATCAAGGGGGTTGTAGTCTGGAGAGTTAGGTGGCCAGATGTAAAGGGTAGTGTGATCGCAGAAATTGTCTGACTGCTATGACTAGGTTCTCCTGCTTGCATGACATGGTGCAGAGTCCTGTTGCTAGACATAGGGTCTTCCAGCAGCCACCCTCTTGATCCAGGTCATCACTACCTTCTCAAAGCACTTGATGTAGACCTCTGCGTTGAATCTGAGGCCATCACAAACAAATTCGAGAGTTTTTTTCTTGTCAGAATGGTCAGAGTGAGTTTTCCGAGCTGCCGTACCTTCATAATCACCATTAGACTCATCCAACTCTTTCTGAATCCTCTGTCTGTTCTCAGATTGACGCCCAAACACTCTGAAATGCTTGTATTGGAACTTCCGGCACAAATGCCAAGCAGTACTGCATGCTGTTTCCAAATTTTCTTCCAAATTTCTGACAGAGTGAATTGCATCATGGTGCTCTTTTTCTCGCAGATGGTGCCCAACTGACCCTACTATACTGTGCACTTGAGAAACTCGAAAACAAATAATGCTCATGTGCAAAATTAAAAATATGGTGACAATACATCTGTATTTTTCTCTGTTTAATATCTCTGCTATGACTGGGTTCTCCTGCTTGCATGACATGGTGCAGAGTCCTGTTGCCAGACATAGGGTCTTCCAGCAGCCACCCTCTTCACCCAAGGCAGCACTACCTCATCAAGGCAATTGATGTAGGCCTCTGTGTTGAGTCTGAGGTCCTCATCAACAAATTCAGGAGTACTTTTCTTACCAGAACAATCAGTGAGTTTTCTGAGCTGCTCTATCTTCATAATCACCATTAGACTCCTCCAACTCTTTCCAAATCCTCTGCACTGTCCTCAGATTGACAACCAAACACTCTGAAATGTTTGTATTGGAGCTTTCGGCATGAATGCCAAGTAGTACAACATGCCATTTTCAAATTCCTAGTAAAGTGAATTGCATCATAGTGCTCTTTTTCTCACAGATGGTACCCAACTGACCCTACTATACTCTGCAGTCAACAGCATCAAAAAAAAAAACAAAAAAAAAACGACACACATGCATGAAATTCAAAATATAAAATGGCGACAATTTACCTATCGCACCCTCTGTAATTCTATTTGTTTTGGGGTATATCTTTCTTTTGATATATTGCTTAAATTTTATATTTCATTCACATTTATATATGGGAGAAGCTCCAAACATAATACCTCCTATTTATTTCTATAGAAACTATAGCAGATACTGGAAGCCCATAACTCTGTTGGATATGACAGGTTTTCAGATGCAAAATACTATTTTACTACATACTCATGACTATTGACAATGCATTTTCACCAGCAATAAACAAAAACTTTTGCAGGGTCACCAGAAATATGGCTTGTTGCACACATTGCTATCACCTCTTTTTTCGTATTACCAACCATGTCCACTGTTTTCTGTAACTATTCAGCTAGTGTTAACAGAGGTCTATGAGTGCACTTTTCTCTGCATGGAAAAAATCAATTATAGATCTCTGCTTTGTATGCACTTTCGTGTCAGATGCTATTTTGTGAGCCAAGGGATTTGGGATGGAAGGTTCAATCCCTAATAATATATATCCCCAATACCCACTGCCTACATTGTGAACCAATGTAATAAAATAAGAGGTATTATTCTTGGTGCAACGTTCATATTCTGCATCAATTTTTACATTGGTCTCTTTAATTTTTGTTAAATTAATATGAAATTTACAAAATAATTTCCCGTTAGTGTTTACATTACGCAGACGAAAGGAAGAATATTGCAATTTTCTTTATAATTTGATAATCTGTCTTCAGTTTCTTGTTCAATTTTTATTAACTGCTTTTATTATATTCTAAAACTTTGTTTTTGTTTCCAGGTTATACACATTATAAAGAATTGCAAAAATGGAGAAACAGCAGGATTTTTATTTAAAAAAATATTTTGTTTCTTAATACTATAACACTCTGAAAGGAAAAAGAAAATTCTAATTACTTAAAAAAAAATATATATATATATATATATATATATATATATATATATATATATATATATGGAGTCAAAGTATTTCTGATTCTGCCTTTCTCAAGGTTTATGAGTAGTATATATTAAACCAAAAAGAAAGACAAGCATAAAGAAAGCTGACTTTTCAACTGGTAAATATATGCTTTAATAACAGCGGCTTAAAAAGGATCCTCAAAATTAAATGGTAAGACTATATGAAGACAATAGAATTGCTCTATGGATGCCTTAGTATCAAGGTATGGCAAAGTAGATGGAAGTATACCAACCACATTTTGTGGTGCTAACACTGGGACCCTGAAGGAAAAAAAAGAAAGGGACAACCAAGAACAACATTGCAAAGGACTATGAAGGAGGAGAAGGAAGCAACAAGCTGATGATCCTGGGGTGAGGTGTTAATGTTGCCAGCAGAGAGAGTAGAGTAGAGATGTTCTGTGGAGGCCTGATGTGTCACAATGCATCTGGCAGATAGAAATGTACCCCTCAGAACTCTGATTTAAAAAAAAAAATTAAATATATATATATATATATATATATATATGCACACAATCAAAATATACATGTCACATGTTAATTATATATACATTTGTACTTCTAATCAGTTGCCATGAAAACTCAATGTTAAATCTCTAGCATATTATTATATATACTTAAATTATTCATTTTTTTTTTTTTTTTTTTTAATGAACTTTATTTCACACCCCAACCCTGATTTCTAAGATCAATGTTTAAAAATAGTTTTATCTGTGAGTCTTGGAAAAGACTATTCTTCTTTGGACAAGCATGACAAGCAATAACAAGCAAAGAACTGCACCAAATAACAGAAACCACATTGGTGGAAGAGTATCAAGAGCAGCAACAACTAAAATGGATAGCACATGTAACTAGAAGAGAAAATAATGATATCAGATGTTGATGTTCCACACTGCTTCATTACTGGAAAGAGCGATAACAGCTACTGGACTTGAGAAACCTGTTTTTCCAAGAAATTTTTTTAAGAGAAAGATTTTATAAATTTCAACCGAAAACAGTACTGGCTGCTTGGTCAATAAATGCCAAATGTTTCCTTACTTGACTCATTATTTCTGCTAACAAAAAGCAATATGAAGAATACTGAAATTAATTTAGCTGCTATAAAATTCAAAATTATAGCTCATAATTAAAACTATGACTTATTTCCAAAAGAGCAATCCTCATTTGGTTTTATCATCAGTAACCACTTGAACCTAAAAGATAATAATGTCAACAGATGTCGTTGATGATTCTTTGCAGTGTAAAGTTTGCAAATCAGTGTTTTCTAGTACATGGAATCTGCGGCAGCACATCCGCATACACACTGGAGAGAAACCATTTTGCTGTGAATTTTGTGGCGCTGCATTTACCAGAGGCTCGCATCTTAAACGCCATATGTGGACACATACAGGAGAGAAACCATTTCCGTGTCAAGTTTGCAGATCTTCATTTAACTGTAATTCAGATCTCAAAATTCACATGAGAAAACACACTGGAGAGAAGCCATTTCCTTGTGATGTTTGTAGATCTGCATTCACCTGTAATTCTGATCTCAAAGTTCATATGAGGACACACACAGGAGAGAAAAACTTTGTCTGTGAGGTGTGTGATTCAGCATTCACACGGGGTTCATATTTGAAACGCCACATGTGGACACATACTGGAGAAAGACCATACAGGTGTCAAATTTGTGAATCTGCATTTACCCGTAGTTCTCATTTACAACGCCACTTAAGAACACACACAGGACTGAAACCCTTTTCCTGTGAAGCTTGTGGGACTTTCTATTCATGCAGTTCTGATCTTAAAGTTCATATGAGGATACATACTGGCGAGAAACCATTTTCTTGTCAAGTTTGTGGGGCTGCATTTTCGCATCGTTCCAGTTTAAAGTATCACACAAGTACACATACAGGAGAAAAACCTTTTCTTTGTGAAATATGTGGTATAAAATTTCCATGCAATTCTGACCTGAAAGTTCATATGAGAACTCATACTGGAGAGAGACCGTTTCCTTGTGAAATCTGCACCTCAGCATTTAAAAGCAATGCTGATCTCAAGGTTCATATGCGCACACACACAGGAGAAAAACCATTTTCTTGTGAGGTTTGTGGGGCCTCATTTACAATCAATTCAAGTTTGAAAGTTCACATGAGAAAACACACGGGTGAAAAACCATACTCCTGTAAAGTTTGCAAATTGAGTTTCCCACGCAGTACACATCTTAAACGACATGTGAAGATTCATGGTGGAGTAAATGTTACAGTGTCTTAAGAACATATAAATATATATATATATGTATATAACCTTTATTCTAAAATTCCTTATAAATGATCTAATGTTGCATATTTAGGTGAAATTATACTAAGCATCATATTCAGAAAGAATACATTGGCAGGAAGTGTTCCTTATCTAATACAAAAACAATAATGTCTTTCAAAAAAATGTTAAAACTGACCGATGTTTATTTAATTTAATATTTAAGTTGTATAATTTTGAAACACTTTTCAAGACACGTGTTATTTTGTTTCCCATTGTTTAGATCATTAGAGTGTTTTTCTGAGTAATTTCCTTTCACGAAATCTGTCAGAACAACAAGAGTTGCTTGTTAGTGCCAATCTTCTCTCCAAGGAACATGTGACATGGTGTAGTGGGCTACCAGCAGCTAAGAATGTTCACTAACCTACCCTATTGTCAATCATCCAAGATGTATAACCTTTACAAGTCTAAAGGGTTCAAACAGCTCTGTTATTTACCTATAGAAGGGAGAAGTGGATTCATGCCTCTCCCAAGGTCATTAATATGGAATGAATGTAGACTGTCTCGGTTGATGTTTTGAACTTGGTTTGCCGGTTAGATTCTTCATTCCATCAACCGTTAAGTCACCAGTCCATCCTAACACTTTTTAACTAAAATGTACTCTGATGACCCAATACCAATTTTAGAGGAGTCAAAATTATAAAAGGATGCATGACTAGTTAAACTGGCAGCTATAGATTTTCTTTGAGAGGTGTGTATCTTAATTTCTACATGTTTGATCCTGTCTATAGTTTTTAAAAGAAATGCATATGTGAGTGTTGATACAGCATAAGCATCTGCTTATCTCAATCTCTCAACAGGGTTGTGGTTTAGATGCTTACATTACATTATGTATTGAACCAGTTGCTACGTCTGCTGCTAGGAAAGTTGGCTCACTGAGTTGTGCTAAACAATTTCTTTTTCTAAAACCTATCTTACACATTTACAAGTCTACCATTTATACATTGAATATTGCTACCACATCTGGTCTGGTGCCCCTAATATATATTTAGAGACTCTTGATAAAATACAAAGAAGAATCTGCAATGTTATTGGTCCTGACCTGTCATCTCAGTTTCAGTCCCTACCCACCATCATAACATAGCTTTCCTTTCTATCATTATTTTCATGGTAATTGTTCTGAGGAGCTTTCCTCTTTGGCACCTAGACTTTTATGAATTTAAGTGCAGTACTAGATTGGCAGCAAGGTCTCATCATTTTATATTTGAAATAGATGTAACAGTAAGTTCTATGTTAGCAGTTTCTTCTGCAGTTCTCTCTTGTGGCTTCTAGCATTCCAATCAACTTTGATCTTCAAAACTTTAAATGCAGTGTCAATTGTTATCTTCTGTCTTCTTAATTCATGTCCTTTTATTGTTCTCTCTCCTTAATTATGTTTTTTTTCTCATATTCTCCAACACTCAGTAACCCCCTTGAATCTTAGTGGCTTTATTGCCTCATATGTGATGAAATGATTAAAAAAATATATAAAATTGGTTGATTGATCATTTTGCATGAAGAAACAATAGAACTGGTGTGATATAATAATAGTTTAGAGATATACTATTGAATTAGTACTTGATTGATTTGTATTAGTATTATTGATTAGTACTTGTTTGCAGGCTTAATGATCACAAGCACAACAAATAGAATCAACCAAATATAAGTTGAGGTTGCTTATACTCACTTAGTACTAATATCTTTGGAAAGGCATGAATCCATTTCTCCCTGCATTATATTTGCCAAGGTAGAGCAATTGCTATCATCATAGAAAATATAATCAGCAAACTGATTTTAAATTGATTTGAAAGGTTGCTTGCTTTCACACTGATTCCCTGGGGACAGGGACGAGGCCACCTCTCCCTGTAATCTACATACGTCTTATATGAGTACGTGAAGTAGTGAAATTACTATCAGCCTAGAAGTCAGAATCAGCCAAGTTTGAATTTTGAGTTTGTTATAATCTACTTATAATGAAAGGCATGAGTTCAACTCTCCTTGTTATCAGCTAAATGGAGACCTTTGGCTGGCCTAATAGTGTGGAAAACAGAATCAGCCAACCGAGTTTGAATTGCACCTAAAACTGCTTATGTTTACTACATACTACTACCCTTGGGAAAGACATTTTCATTTTTATTATTGACGGTTACCTTGATAAAAATTTCTCATTACTTTTATGACATGATGGCTGTGAAAGAAAAGAGTGGCTGAGGTGAGCATTTGGGGAAACCGCTTTCCCATGACTACTTCAAATGACCAATCAGTGTCACCAAAAAGCAGTTATTCTCATAATTTGTTCTGACACCAACCAATTGAGAATGTTGGTGAGTAAACACTGGATGGAGGAATGTTACTCCCGTTTTTAAACATGACTGTGGGGGGGGGTAGTAATAAAAATAAAATTGATATTTGTTTGAATCTTGGTTAATTTGGAAAAAAATTTTTTTTTGTTTTTGTTTTTTATCTATGGAACTGTAAAACTTAACATGGCACCAAATACATCGATAATTTTTGCAGAAGTATTTTTTATGAAGACTAGACATTGTTATGACATTTGTAACTTGATATTGAAAATATAATAGATAGATATATCTTATATTTCTGTTGTAAATCTTTTAAACTAACTTTGATAAAAAATTTAAGCACTTTAAATAATAAATTCATGAGACCTTCAATAACCACTACTCAAGATCCAATGAGTTTTTATATTAATAGGAAATTTCTTTTTATATTATGTGTTTTTATACTAATGCTAATAATATATATATATATTTTAAATTAATTGATTTAAAATATGGTTTTTCCGCTACACAGTTCTAACCATGTTTCAAAAATGGAAGGTCCAAATTTAATTTTGTAATTAAATTAAAGACATTAGTTCCATTTCATCCTCAAGCGAATTTTGGAGTAACTTATAAAATTACTGGGTTTTAAAGTCAGCAAAAATCATAATTCACGTTTCCAAGGAAACAGAGAAATTCATTTCAACCAGATGAGGGGTGTTTGCATATTCATTATGTCTGTATTTTGATGTATCAGTTTTGGTAGGGGTAGGGATGTATTCTTCAATGAAATCTGACATCCGTTAAATGCATGTCGTCTGGATTTTTTTAAAAATTTTATTGTTAACTCAAAGATTCTTAAGGCATTTTTTCTATTTGTATATTTAAAAATTTGTGGGGGGGTATTTAGGTTAGAATACCTTTTATTTAACTACAATTTGAAAAATATTTTCACTTTTAATTTTTAATATACTATATTTCTTTTAAGAGTAAGTAAATGTATTGGAATCCCTTACAGTATGTAGAGTTATTTTCACATCAACTATAAGTATGTATATATTATTAGGTAACAATTTTAGAACACCAGATTATATATCTTACTGTTCTTTTCTTTATATATATATATATATATATATATATATATATATATATACAAACACAAACATGCAGGGTCAGTACAAGAGTCTCATGAACCCCACCAAATCTATGATATGACTCCCCCACTCTGCTACATATCAATTATCAAAAGGTAATATTCATATAAAATACAAATTTTATTGGGTAAATTTGCAGTATAAGTACCAAAAGCCCCTGGTTATTTTGAAAACGACATTAAAACATTGCGCTTGATTACCTTTTAGAAGTTATAAACAATGTAAGTTCGACTTCTTTCTTGTCGCGTACACAGAATGTCTGCTATTACTGACGTTGTTTACATATGTTTGCCTCAAGTCATCATGCGGCGTGGAAAGTTTATTTGTCTTGATTACTGCACAAAGTGAAAAGTTTGAAATGAATGCACAAAATAATGTTCAAAATAACATAAAATCCAAGAATTAAAATAAAAATTTTGTGTCTGAAAAATAAAAAAAAAGGATTTTTTCCTTTTTTTTATGTGTCGTGAAAATTTCTTGAATTTAAAGCTTCAAAAATTACATTTTAGGGTGATGTTCTGTTTCATTAGCTATGAGCAGATTTATTAAGGACAATGAAGAAAAAATACTATTCATTTAAAACTTCATTTTAAAAAATAAGGGCATTTTAAAATAACATCCGCAAAAATCGCACAGCAATCAAGACCAGTAAGATATGAAAAACTGTAAAAAGGCCGTTAATTAAGTAAGCTTCTGTGCATTATGACTAGAGGAAAATGTATATAAACAGCACCATGCTGTATTCATGGTAGGAAAAGCATCCCTATTCCCTTCACGTTCCTTTGATAAAAAGCAAGTTCCACTCAGCTTCTTCCTCAGAACTGTTACTTTGTGGAACGGACTCCCAAGAGAATGCTTCCCTACAATTTTGGTCTCTTTAAATTCAGTCAATATCTATCCTACCCATTCTCATAATACTCTCTTACTTCCCCTTTCCTTAAAGTTTCACTTAGTAATACTTTGCCTTGAGTGGCCCTTGGTCCTTGTATTGTGTGAACTATCATTAAAAAATATACTTTTTTTTTTTACAGTAATGTTCACCTTGTACAAGGTCCAAGAGCCACTCGAGGTGGGATTATAGCAGTGGTTCTCAACCTTTTTTTACCCATGGACTCCTTTTCCCTTCTTTTTTTCTTGGTGGACCCCTTAATAGCTATTTGACATAAGACAACAATATTCTATTTTTCACTAGTAAAATTTTGAGGTTTTAATAATCAAAGAAATATTATTAGGTTGTCCCAAAAGTGCATAAACACTTGCGAAAAATTGAATTGATGAAGACTTGCAAACCAATGGACATTTCGCCTTCATCGAAAAGACTCAAGAATTGGCTGATGAGCTTGGAGTTGACAAATCGACAATTCACCAACACTTGAAAAGAACTTGATTTTGTTCACAAAAATTTGCCAAGATCCGCATGAACTCACGAAGCACAAGCCAACAGACGAGTTGAAATTTTCCGTCAATTGCTCAGCAATCCATTGGACGTATATTTTTTGGAAGCAATTTGTGACATCTAATAAATGGGTCTATCTGGTCCAACATTTAATCGAGACAAGTGATGGGTTCAGAAAGGGCAAGAGACACCGTTAATTCCAAAACAAGATCGATTCGGCAAAAAAAGTCATGTTGTGCGTTTGGTGGAACTTTTGGATGAAGGAATCGTGTATTTTGAGTTGGTTCTGAATGGTCATGCCATCAGTGCGAACTTTACTGTCAGCAACTTTTTTTCTATGAAAAGTTGAAAAAAAAGTACCCTCGCTCTGATCAACCAAATTCGCTGAAATGATGCAGCAGGACAATGCCAAAATTCACAATTTTATAAGGAAGACCAAAGACAAGTTTGAAGAGCTGGATATGTTGAGGTTCTGCCACATCCAGCCTGCAATAATTTTGATACAAGCCAAGATAAATAAACATGTTATATAGAGTGATGTTTAGGGTTTGATTAGTTTTTACAAACCATTGTTAGTAAGATTTACTCTTGATGGATCTAGTTCTTTAAAAAAAAAAAAAAATTAAATGTGATACATGAGTAATAATTAGGTAAGTTTGGTTGATCTTACGCTGTGTCAATCCATATATTTGATTTTTGCCAAACATGTAGAAATGTGTCCACAATAAGATGACGTACCAAAAAAATGATTTTTTTCCTTGATGACACCACTTTTATTTTAACTACATTCACTCTTTGGCAGTGTTCATAGTTTTCAAAAGTAAGTGATGATTAAAATTGGATTAAAACCTAAACATTATGAAAGTAAATTTATACACTTTTTCTATCGAAAATTGACACCAAAAATAATATACTCTATTTATTAGATTGTTTACTGGAACAGTTGGCAAAATATCACTAAATTGCCACTTGAATCAAACTTTATAAAATGGTAAATAATAAAGATTTCCTAATAGTCGGTTCACATATTTTAATAATTTACTAAATGTTTATAAATTTATGAATAAAAAAATTGTTTTCACATTTATTTCTTTATAAATTGTTAAATGATAAATAGTGCATTGCATTAGTTTTTAGAATGCTGAAAATATAAAATTATTTTTGTTTTAAATCTAATAAATAAATAACATTGTTTTCAATTGTTATGAGTCTACCGATTGAATAGAATTTTATTATAAACAATTGTCTTGTAAATGGAATTTTAAAAGCATTCTGAATGTAAAAATAAAAAAAAAAAAGTGTGCAAGACAATAAGAAACACTACCTGCCAAAAAAAAAAATGAAGTTTTGTTGAAATCGGTTGAAAAAAATAGGAAATCCGATCCCATATATAAACAAACACACACACAAAACAACCTGGGTTTTATAATAAGTATAACTCGATATGAGTTGTCCCCCTTTCATTCTAGCGACAGAATCGGGTTTTAAAAATTGATTTAATGCAAAAACAATTGTGTTTTTCCAATTTTTGGCACTGTCAGAACCACCGCAAGGTAATTTTACGTAGTCCTGTGAAGTTTTGCTGAAATCGGTTGAAAAAATGTAGGAAATCTGATCCAATATATAAACGTACAGACACACACACACACACAATCTGCGTTTTATAATAAGTAAGATGTATTAGTTTTTAGATTGTTGTAAGTATAACATTTTATTTACAAGAATAGTGTTTAATATTTTTGTTGCAAATTCTCAAGAACAAAAAACAAATGTATAAACTTACTTTCATCATGTTTCAGTTTTATTACAATTCTAATAATTGCTGCCATGCAGTCGTACCCAATCATGAGAAAGGTTTCCAGAATAAACCTTAAGGACAAATCCAAAGCTGGAGTCCCTAAGTCACTCTCGTTATGTTCAACTTTATTCTGGTAACTGCTGCCGGTACCAAGCTGTATTGGATTCTACCTTTCCCTTGGACAACATCAGTGGTGCGGAGATGGGAGATATGCTGCATGGTCAACTGTCGATCTTTCACAAAAACCCTGCCCTGGTCTGCGCACTCCAGCATCACATCATGGCAATGGCAAAACATAGGAAGCAACAGTCTACTGATGGAAGGATTCTGAAAGGTCCTTCTGTACAGGGAACTGGCTCCGAACATGAGGGCAACCACATCGTCACTTCATGGATGTCTGCAAAAGGATATGAGGGTGATGAACATGGACATTGAGAGGTGGAAAGATGTTGCTAATGATTGCTCATGCTGGAGACATAATTTACACTGAAGGATGGAACAAGGAGACAAGAAATGGTGGCTTGCCACCATGGAGATGTGAAATTGAAGGGAAGAAAACAACATGCCAACATTGGGGGTGAGTATCTTCACATGTATTCAATGTAATTGAGACTGTCACTCCTGTGTGGACCTGTACAGGCATAGATGCTACACCGCTATCAGCAGCAAAACAGCTTGGTATGTCCAGATCCAGGCCTCTCTGCAACATGTCCAGATCCGGGTCATTGTCAACTGTCTTATGTCAATAAAAGCGACAGGAAAAAATAGCAGTTGGCAAGATTCACTTTGCTATTGTCAGAGATTCAGGTTCTTGTGAAGACATTCCCTTGGTGCATTTTGTTCTGAAAGTTGCATGTTGCCAGCCATGCTGTATTTTCTGAGGCAGTGGCCTCACTAGTCATTACTCAGTTTTATTGCGTTTCCTCCAATTTCTTTCACTTCACTGCCTGTTTCACCCCCTTAATTATTTAGAGAATGATCTGTTAAGTATTTCTACCAACCTCAACAAACCCTTGCCTTATTTTACAACAGTCTAGGTGAATATTGATTGTTGATATTCAAGTTTGCAAGCATTTATTTCACTGTCTGAATAGTCCAATAAAAGACAACAGAAAATGTGGCACAAAAATCCAAAGGTGCACTAGAATAAAGAAAGAGGCTTTCCAGAAACTAAGCAAAGTGTTAAGATATAAGATTATCGAAACAAAGACAAGAGTGCTGGATTGTTACAACATCTATCCTCCTGTATGGCAACGAATGCTGGACGATTTCCTCACCAATGAAAAAGAGATTTGAAATGACAGAAATGTGGTTATACAGAAGGATGCTGAGAATGTCATGAACAGAATACATGATCAACAAGACATTCTAAAGAAAATGGTAAAGATACTCATAAGTCAAATCATTTAAAATTCCCGAGACACATTATGAGGAAAGATGACTTGGAAAATTTAATACTCACAGAACATACTGAGGGAAGAAAAAGTGGAGAGGAACAGTTAATGTGTCAAACATTGCTTAGAGCTAGAAGGTACAGGAAGGAGAAGAGTACCCTGATCACCCATGAGCCTGTGTAAATGCATGGGAGAGCAATGAGGGGTGGTAAAGAGTCAAATATTGTTTAGAGTTACAAAGAACAGAAAGCTGTGGAGAGCCCTGATTGCACATAAGTTTGTGGGAATGAATGGCAGAGCAAAGACAAAGAGGTATTATAAAGTATCAAACATTGCTTAGAGCTACAAGGAACAGGAAGTTGTGGAGAGCCCTGATCACTCATGAGTTTATGTGAATGCATAGCAAAAGAGAGACACTGAAGGATGGTAAAGATTCAAACGTTGCTTAAAGTTACAACAAACAGGAAGTTGTGGAGAGCCCTGATTGCCTTGGTCCTGCAGGAACATGGTCCATAAATAGTCAAGCATTTATTTGGAGGGAAATCCCTTTTGACTGTGGATTCTTGACGCTTTACTGCGGAAGTAGCCAGCATATTTTGAGAAATTTTATGGAAAATATGCGTTCTCCAACAGAAATCGAACCTGTATTTCTATTTCATTTGATCTGACATGCTATACCATTTAACTACAAAGAAGCATCTGGTTAGCAAAGTCCAAATTACTGTTTATAAACAGAGAATCTTTAACAATTTTTCTTAATCGATCTGCTCAAGAAAAGTATCTTAATGTAAACAATAACAATATATCATGAAATGGATTAAATCTGATAAATATTTTAATATATTTTTGTTTACATGTTATTGTTGAGATGTTGAGTGTTTCCCCGTGCGTGTATTGAAATAAGGACAAACACATACGTAGGGAAAAATACTGGTATATCTGAAGAGGTATTTACAACAGAGAGATTAGTAGTCAAACGAACGCAGGTTAGTCAGTAACAATCAGAAAGAGTATAAAGTCCAACTGTATCTTCCGGTAGAGAGACGGAAGTGTGATGGTCACCTGATCTTCCCAGAACTCTCTAGAACTGTCCTATTAGTAGTAGAGAGATCAGTCCATTCTGATGAGAAGCAGGGTGGCCCCAACAGTTATTTTTATGGAGACAACTTATTTGAGTGAATGCTCCGTTTTAATTAAACAGTATGAATTACATTTAATAGCCTGAATGTTTGAGAAATTACATAGAAAAATATGTGTTCTCCCGCAGGAATTGAACCTGTATCGCATATGGAAAAACGTCATTTGGCCTGACGTGCTGTTAACCATTCAACCACAGAGAACTTTCTGGTTAGCTAAGTCCAAATATATATGCAACGAGATGGTGTTTCCATGGGTTCAGTTCTGGGCCCAACTTTTAGTAATTTCTATATATCTAGTCTTGAAAATAATAAATTTAAAAATCCCTCCATCTACTTAACATATGTCGATGATATCAAGAATATGGATGAAATATATTAACTCCAAAAATAATTTCAAAATAATTCTATCTTTAAATTTACATACAAAAGTAATAAAATTCCCATTCTAGATATATTGATAAACACTAAAAATAATAAATTCCCTATCTCCCCATATGAAAAAAAAACATAAATTCATGCACTCTTAACTATAAGAATGAATGTACAAATTACTATAGAATAGCAATTATATGAAACCTATTAAACTCTGCAAATATTAACTCATCCACAAAATAGATTTTCTACAGTGAAATAAAAAAATATAAAACAAAGTCTTAGTAATAATAACTTCTTTAATTATGTTGTCAATGAACAAATAAAACATTCTATTAGAAATTTTGATATAAAGCAAATAGAATATAATACTTCCTCAAATAATCCTAAACATATTAATCTTTTATATCACAATTACATTCTAATTATAAACAGAATGAAAATATCCTAAAAAAAAATCTAATATATACTAATATATCCACCACAGATACTAGTAAAAACAATAAAATTAATTATATACTATACTAAATTCAACACATCCAATTTAATCATTTGTAATGACTTCTCCCAATCAATTAACATATTGCAGAAAACCAACATTATATATAAATTTAAATGTCCCTTCGGAGTTTGTATCGCCAGCAGAAAAAATAATAAATATGTTGGTCACACCACAACTACATTGTCTAGAAGGATGAGTTTTCACTTGAATGATGCATCTAACATCTCTCAGCATTTACAACATGCCTGTTCATATTCGCAATTTAGAAAAATTCTTGTTGAAAATACATCTATATTTTTCATGAAAACAATAAACATAAACTAAAAATTCTTGAAGCTATCAATATCATAAAATTCAAAACCAACTCTTAATAAAATTAATTATGAATACTGCACAAATGTTTTAAAATGATGACAGTAGATAGTTCAAAATATCCAGGTTATAACTATAGCTTTTAATAGTTTCTTAAAAAAAATAGACATTTCAATAATTTGTTACCTCTGTTGATGTTGGTGCATGTGTATGTTGACATCATAAAATTTAAAAATTGTACAGTACATAAGTGAAGCATTTTTCATGTCACAAGTAAAAAATTTAATTTTCAGATGAATACAGCAATTTTTCCTTAGCAAAAACAAAACCTTGATGATGACATTGTGCTAATGTCAAAATTACTCAGGAATAAAATGGATATATATCAACATGATCATTTTCTTTCTTCCTTTAAAAAGGATACTAAGAAACTTGTCTGTAAATATGAGAGGATCCAATTAAATAAGTAGACAAAATTTGTTTTAATTATTTAATGAAACATGTTTAATGAAAATAAAATTCAATATATATATATATATATATATATATATATATATATATATATAAATATATATATATTTATATATATATATATATATTTGTATATATGGTTATATATATATATATATATATATATAATATATATATATATATATATATATATATATATATATATATATATATATATATATATATATATATATATGCTTATTTATTTATAAATATGAAAACTATAAATATTTTTTGTATGGGTAAATCAAGGAGGATAAAATCTAGAGAGCTCAATGTAAATCCAGAGCAAATAATTTTAAAAAAAACAGACCACTTTAAAATTATGGGTCTGATGATCCGCAATCCTTTAAAAAGGGCTGTAGTGAGATAATTTATTACATGGAACCTTAAAGTGGTCTGTTTTTATATATATATATATATATATATATATATATATATATATATATATATATATATATATATATATATATATATATATATATATATTATATATATATGTGTATTAGCAATAATTATATATGGACATTTTATTGAATATTACAGACTAGGTGAAATTTTTTAGTTTTATACAATTTCTCATGTGATGCTTTTTTTTCAGATGATAAATTATATAAAAACTTTCTGAATGTTCTTTTTGTCTGAGTGCTTTTGGCTATACATTTAGCCATTTTCAAGGATTAAATATTTTAATTGTTAAATAAGAAATAGTTTGTTGTATGTATGTTTTATAAAATGTTTTCATTTTTCAAAACACAGTCAAGATATTGTGTCCATGTTCATAGTCAATATTAAGTATGGTTTTACACACACACACACACACATAAAATAAATGATATATAAATATATATATATATATATATATATATATATATATATATGCATATATATATGTATATTTATATATATATATGTATATTATATATATATATATGTATGTATATTATATATATATATATATATATATATATATATATATATATATATATAATATATATATATATATATATACATATATATATATATTTAATATATATATATATATATTTATATATATATATATATATATATATATATATATATATATATATATATATATCATTTATATTTATATATATATATATATATATATATATATATATATATATATATATATATATATATATATATATATGTATGCATATATTAAAAAACAATTAATTATGGAGAATTGAAATGGGTAAAGATTGCAGCACAAACCAAAACTTTGTTGCAAAATATTGCCTTTAAAATATGTTTCCCATATGTCCAGGATATGCAATCATCATTTGTACGTTCAAATTTTCATGGTCTCATTATTGCATCTAGCATGAAACAAACAGTCGCCTCTAAGTGTTGACTTCTATGTTCACTTTTATATTTACACATGCTTAGTCTCTGATATTGAGCACTTTATCCCATAAATATAGCACATCTTAAGACTATATTTCTTCATATATATGTATGTATATGTACATATATAGAGGTATAGGTATGTATACATATGCTGGTATATATTTAGTTACTAATAAAGTCATGTTTACATTGAAATTTTTGTTCCCCCACTTTGTCATTAATTTTCCTTAATATATATATATATATATATATATATATTTCTGAATATAAGAACCCAAAAAAAGCCATATCTTGGCTACACAAAGTAAATCACTAAAGAAATAGTATCGCCTTGGTTATCTCCCTTGTTTTGTTTCAGAGGATTTGCTTAACATATTTTGATTTTAGGAACGCTCGATCAAGGAAAGAAACCTTTTTAGTTTAAATACAACATATTTTTGTATATTTGCCGTCTTTTAGCATTTAATAGACAAGGTAGATGGTCTAAAAATAAAACGAGGGACAACTAACTAAATAGCGGTAAGTCTGGTTCGTGTACCATTATTTATTTTTGTTTATTAGTTATTATTAATTTATTTTTTTGTGAGTTTTGACTTTTGAGAATGAAAAAAAAATGTCTTTTTTTCATCTGAAACAATTGGTAAAACAGGCATGTAATTTATTTATTTTTTAGTCATTTCACGAGAGATGTATATCTGTATTTGTTTAAAAGGGGTTCAGTATATTAGGATATTATTAAGTCATTACTAAGTCATTTACTACTTTCCCCAAGAAGGACTTCCCAAATGTTTGGATATTTTTAGGGCCTTTTTATCCAGTGATAGTTGTGGTGAATCGTCGTGCACTGCATTCTCTATGAAAATGTTGACTTTTTTTATTATTATTATTGTTAAATATAATTATTTTGTGAGTTGTCAAAAATTTATATGTCTAATTATTTATTTTCTTAATAGTACGACAATATTTGGCACTAACGAATTTATTGGTGGGGCATAATGAGCTTCTTTATTGTGTATCATTTTGTTTGTTTTTTTTTAAATCGCTTTTGTGACCTTTGAGCGTTAAAATTAAACCGAAGCACCAACCAATGTCACTTCGAATCTCTATTTACAAGCAACAGACTGATCGGTAACACAGTTTATAAAAAAATCAGTGAATAAAATCATTATTATCTGTTTTAATTTTAAATATAGATTTTTATTGTCGTCGTGAGTCGGTCCTAAAACACGGTGTTGCTGTTTGTTGACTTGATCGAAACGCAAATAAATGTGGCGATTTGTACGGATTTTGTATTTAAAATGAAAAGTAATGATTTTAAAATAAATTAGAATTCTTTTGTCTGAAATTCTGGTATGAGGTGTTATAAATTATATAATACATTCGATCGATATATACACCTGAGGAAGGCCGTAGTGCACAACAACCGAAACGTTGTGATAACAACAACAACAACAAAGATGAAGACAATAGTCCAAATATAAATAGTGTAAATAATAAATTAGAAATGTTTTGATATTTTTTCATGTTTTCATAAATCTTCCAGACCTTTTATTTTTTTTTTTTAACTGACTTTATGACCTTAAAATTGGAATAATTTAAAACTTGCTCACACTAAATGGGGAGGAAGGTTTATTTTTAAAAGACTTTTGAGATTTTGTTAAGTTTAGCGTTTCAAATGATTTCTTCACTGATTTACCTCCTATGTATTCCTCTTAATTTTTTTTAACTATCCTCATATTCTGAAAATAATTCAGTGTTTCAGTATCTGTTTATATTTCTGAGATGAGGTATTATGTACACTATTTACATTATTTGTCCTAATCTTTGTTGCCATATTTATCACAACGTTTTTTGCCAAGATACCTTTCAACTTTTATCCTTTCGTCAACACATCTTCACAAAACATCAGCCCTGACCAACATTCTTTCTTTCTTCCTTCCCCATTCTGTCACCTTTTACAACAGCAATGAGCAGTATGCTAGTTTTGTATATATGTAAATAAATTATACATTTATTTACCCAAAATACAACATATTCCTTTTTCCTCGAAATTATGTTTGCTGAGGTGACGAAGAAATTAACCTCTTCAGCAGAAACAACAACAGTGACAAGTTCTGCCTTCCAGGTTACTCATTCCACAACAAGACTGAAGCCAAGATGCCAGGTCAGGTTCATTAATATTGCAGATTCTTCTTTGGATTTTATCAAGAATTTCTAAATATGTAGCAGGAGCATCACACCACATGTTGCAGCAATATTCAAATCAAGGATCAGTGGTAGACTTATTTGTCAAAGAGGTGACATCTTGATAATACTACTCTGGGTATGTTGGTATAACAAATACCTCAGAACATTGAATGTCCCTGGCTTGCATAGTTGATTTCCCTTTGGAATGTCGGAGGAGAGAGAAATGTTGTGATGGGGTACACATCAGGAAAATGCTCACAGCCACATCACATTGAAAACACTGGTTATGCCAGTTTATATACTCTCTTCCAGAAGTTGTAACTATGGACTGTTAAGCATCTATGGCCAGCCACTTGTATCCAAGTATGCCTGCCTGCTCAGGTACATCTGTGTTTATTCAACATCTGCAGACCCCATCTCTGGCTTATACTACAATTATTCTGAGCAGACCTTAGTTACAGTTTCTGGGAGAAAGCACATTATCTGGTGGGATTAACTGTCTAAATAAGGCCAGTACACTCACACACTCGGTCACGATGACTTGTGACTTTGTGCTAGCACAACCATCATCAGTTCTCAGATCCAATAACATCAAGAAGTCACCTTCCTGACAAATCAACTCTGGGGAGGTTTGAGCCCAGGTCTCGTGGTTAGAATGTTCACATTCTAACCACTTACACCTATATTGTACAGTAATAGTTGCAGTACAAACAACAGGTTGGTTCTATGGGTGTTGAACAAATGCAAATGTGACTAAGCAGGTGTCTGCAACAGGGATTGGCTAGTCACATTTGTGGATGGGTATATGTGGAGGGGGAAGCAGTCAGCCATTTTTTTATAGGAAAAATATAAGTGGAGTGTGTAAGATGTTTCTAGAAATCAAAACATGGGTATATTTTCCTGCTTCTATGAGCTTATTATCCAAAACCATCTTCCCAATTAAATTGAACTATAGCCATACAATTTATGTTTTTATCTGGAAAACTTAGACCTTCATACCTGCAAAACAGACATTTTTTTTTTCCCATGACACAGCTATTATTTTAATTACCTTCCCTCCTCGAGAATGTTTATTGTTTTAAAAAGCATTGGTTAGAATTGGATTAAAACTTAAACATGTGAAAGTGAATTATACATTTTTTTTTTGTTATTGAGAATTTACAACAAAAATAATAAAAACTATTTATTTATTAGATTGTTTATTTACACTATTTATATTATTTGTTGGAATGGTTGGCAAAACAGTGGCTAATTGCCAATTGATTCAAACTTTATAAAATGATAAATAATAAGGATTTCCTTTAGAGTTGGTTCACATATTTTAATGATTTGGTAAAGGTTTATAAATTTATGAATGAAAAATAAGCATATAAATTTAGAAATTGGTAAATGATAAATATTGCATTGCATTAATTTTAATTGTATTTGTTTTTAGAATATTGTAAATACAAAATTATTCTTCTAAATAAAGAATCTAATGAATAAATCAATAGTGTTTATCACTTTTGTTGTCAATTCTCAAGAAGAAAAAATATAAATTCACTTTCATTATATGTTTAGGTTTTATTACAATTCTAATCATCACTTTTTAAAAGAATAAACATTGCTGAGGAGCAAAAGTAATTAAAATATTAAATGTCAAGAGAAAAAAATGTCGTTTTGGCACTGTTATTTTTTTTTTTTGTAAGCATGAAGATTCAAGTTTGTCTTTATTTTTTTCTTTTTTAAGGTGATATTTCAGTTATTACTTTGAAGATGTGTAAGGTAGGGTAAGGTGCAGAAATTGGAATTGGCAAAAGGTCCATTTTTTTCAAACTCTAATTGAGTTTTTTTTTCAATTTTTTTTTTTTTTGTTTCAAAAAAAAAAAAAAAAATTTGCCACTAGGATGCAAAACTAAAAGGAAATAGCAAGATCAGATTTACCAGAAAAGATAGAAAAAAGGATGAGGGTAGTGGATAGATTAAGGCAACTGGATAATGTCCTTTGCCAAGTCCATTTGAATAAAAAAAGATTATAGCTCATTCATTTTTCAGGAGAAGGGAAGGAATTCCACAGGCGAGAGGTGTAAACATGAAGCTATTAGAGTAGAAGAGACGGCTACATTTAGGAGTTTCGACAGTGAAGAGGTGAGAAATTAATTTGCCAGCCTCTAAAAAAATAACCTCAACTCATGACGTCTGGGAACCAGCTAGAAAGCTCCTCTGAGCAATTTCCATGAAAATATTTGTAGAACAGACAGAGGGAGGCAAAAGGCCTGTGAGAAAGTGACTGTTTGAAACGCTTTTAGCAGGGCCAACCATTGTTGGATATCCTTTTGAGCCTATCAAGAAAATCCCGAGGAAAACAGAAGGGGAAAACCAAATATATGGCAGCAATACTCCATGCAAGGGCGAATTGTGGATTTGTAGATCTGGAGGATCGACTCAGGGAGAAAAAAAACCTATGCTTCTCAGCTTGGTATATTCATTTTCATGGTAGATACATGACTATTTGGGGTTAACCAGGTGCTGTAAACTTGGATGGGTAGCTGGTGTAATGGATCGGAATTATTAGTCAGAGAGCAGAGTTCCAATTTCAGTTGTGGTCATTATATCGAGAAAGGTATGAAGCCACCTCTTTTAAACTTCCCCACCAACTATGGATTAATTAGTAAGACTTGTATCAATAAATCATTATTATCTTCCCACCCCAAATTCTTAGAATTTAAAAATGTTTTCTGGCTTTAAATAACCTTCAAAGGTTTGATAAGCCATAGAAAACAAATCAATCAGTTGAAAAAGGCATGAATCTGACTTCCTTCAGCTACAGGTTAAATAGCAGAGTAGAAGCCTGGGATCTTTTGCCTTAATGGGCAACCAATCTAGGAAAAGGGAAACTCTGAATTTAGGCGCAGAGTGGGATGGGCAAATCTGAATTCCAAGCTGGCTTGAAGAGGGATGGGCTCTGTCAGGTTATCTTTTCCTAGACACACCCACTGCTGATACAGCTGCAGTACATATGGTGCATCCATGACCCAATGGATTACAGCTCATGATTGTGATCCGCTTTTGGTCATTTTTAATGTTTTCATGGCGATAAAAAGCCACTAAGACATAATTCCTAACTGAAAGGAAGGAAACCAAGAAAAATGTTTTATAGGAGAAAGGATAATAAAATAAGAGGTTTCAAAAAAAAAAACAGATGACAATGATTGATGCTGCATTTAAATTTTTGAAGATTGTATCTGACAGAAAAGCAAGTAGCTGCAAGAAAGTTCCACAGCTGAGAAGTGTGAGAGAAGAAACTATTTGAATAGAACTTAGGGTTACATTTAGCAATTTCAACAGTAAAATGATGAGACCTAACTGCCAATCTAGTTGCATTTTAAATGCTATTTTCCATTTTATTTTTAATGCAAGACTTTTGAAATCCAAAAGGAGGGGTTGGAATATAAGGCTAATTCAAGAAAAGTAAAGTGAATAGCCAGCACAGTAGAATAATGGATTGCAGCTCAGACTGAGGAATTGGAGAGCTTAATTTGAATTCTAGTTGAGTTTATTACGTTCATTTATATGCTACTATTCTTGAGAAAACTATGAATCCTACTCTTCTCCCCTCAGCTATGGTTAAGTAGTAGGAGAGACTTGGATGGCAACTTGTCTAAGAGAAGGAAAACACTGAATTTCAAACTGTATACATTTTGGTGAAAAACCTGTAGTTAAAATGTAGCTAAATTAAAAGGATTGTTTGCATTGACTTGACGATCCCAACTATCATTGACTCCTTTTTAAGGTCAATATAAAGGAGGTAAATCAGCATTTGGTTTGCAGCGCTAAACTAGATACTAATAGCTGGTCAGATTATGAAGAGCATAGATGAAAATAAATGCTTTGTTTGGGGTAGTCTTTTCCATTCAGGATTCCCTCTGATTAAGATTGTGTCCTGGGTATGACGATAAACTACGTCCAGCAGCAAGGCCTCTGATCAGGATGTTTTGAGGAGTGTGGAACCACCTCTTAATCGCTGGTGTTTCCAGGTCCACCATGACTCAGGGTGGTAGCACCTGTTAGGGTCCCAGCTATAGGCAAATAGTTAACCCCCAAAATGGGTCAAAACACTATGAAAGTGTAAAAATAGGTTTTAATACCAGAAATACTTTGTAAACAATTATCAGCAATAAATTTTTGAAGAAAAAATAACTATTACCAACAATACATTTTTGAAAAACAAAAAAAAATAGATATTACCAACAATACTTTTTTGAAAAAAAAATATTACCAGCAATACAGTTTTGAAGGAAAAAATTATTACCAGAAATAGATTTTTGACAAAACAAAATATTACCAGCAATAAAAATTTTGTTGACATTAAATAACCCATTGAGATTGATATGCCATAAAACAAAACAAACCATCTGGCTACGATTAGACAAAAAGTCAATGAAAAGGAATTTCACAAAAGATTGTGAAAGATTGTGAAAAATTTCACAAAAGATTTTTCTATTGGTGTTATTTTGAGTACACAGTGTGTATGGATGGACTAGACTAGCTTCTGTCTGAATTTCTAGGATGAGGTGTTACATTTGAACTAATGTCCTCATCTTTATTTACACTATTTACATTCAGACTATTGTCCTTATCTTTGTTGTTCTCATAATGTTTCAGCCATTGTGCCCTCCAGCCTTCATCAGGCATATTTCAATCCGGGTAAACTACAGGGAATTCTGAACTGAACCCTTTATTTAATCTACAGCAGTAGACTGTTCTCCTCTTACTTCTCATGTCTAGGGATATCTTATTTTTAGTACTGCTCAGTTATTGCTCACCTGTTTTCACTGAGAAAACTATGAATCCTACTCTTCTCCCCTCAGCTATGGGTAAATAGTAGGAGAGACTTGGATGGCAACTGGTCTAAGAGAAGGAAGACGCTGAATTCCAAACTGTATATAGCCCTGGTGAAATGCGTACTATGCACATTGTCTGGCCGAGGGATTGAACTCACAATTATGAGGTCACCAAATTCTCAAACAAACACTTTAATCTATTAGGCTATTGTCCTGTTGGACAAAAAATCCTCATCTTTACCTTGCTATTTCAGTTGTGATGCTCTCTGACCTTCATCAGGTGTCTGTTGGTTCAGGTAACCTTTAGAGCATTTTGAATTGAACCCTTTTATTTAAACTGTAGAGCTAGAATCAATCATGAGCAAGTTGTGGTCCATTTGGCTTTCTGACAGTCTACGCAGGCATTGCATCTATGGCTATAATTAAATAAGTAATATTATCTTGAATTTTTATTAAATGAAGCATTGTCAACCATTATTAATTTTTTACTAGTATTTCTTTCATCTTAATTTCAGTTGCTTCTCATTGCAGTTACCCAGGCCTGTTTATTTTATTTCTCTTGGTACCATCTTTATTGTTTTTACACTAGTAGTAATAGTATTATTAACAATAATATTATCTTTAATTATTTTAAAGAAAGCATTTTCAACTATATTTAATATTATATTACCAGCAGTAGTTGCCCGGCGATGTAACAGTAAGAGATAGATCAAGTATCGTCCATCATAAAGACTGAAAAATAAAATTGACAAAGATTATTGTTTAAGGTTGATGGACACGCATGTCTTAATTAGTTTTTTTTTTTTTTTTTTTTTTTAATTGGTCAAACCCAAACTCAAACAAAAACATTGTTTTCAATCGTTATGAGTCTACCGATTGAATAGAATTTTATTATAAACAATTGTCTTGTAAATGGAATTTTTAAAGCATTCTGAATGTAAAAATAAAGAAAAAAGTGTGCAAGACAATAAGAAACACTACCTGCCAAAAAAAAAAAAAATGAAGTTTTGTTGAAATCGGTTGAAAAATGTAGGAAATCCGATCCCATATATAAATGAACACACACACACACAAAACAACCTGGGTTTTATAATAAGTATAACTCGATATGAGTTGTCCCCCTTTCATTCTCACAGTGATGACTCTTAATCGTGTTTTCAAATTGATTTCATGCAAAAACAATTGTGTTTTTCCAATTTTTGGCGCTGTCAGAACCACCGCAAGGTAATTTTACATAGTCCTGTGAAGTTTTGTTGAAATCGGTTGAAAAATGTAGGAAATTGGATCCAATATATAAATGTACAGACACACACACACACACACACACACACACACACACACACACACACAACCTGGGTTTTATAATAAGTATGATGTATTAATTTTGACTAATAATTCTTTTCCATCTTAACTTTTGTTTGCTTTTTATCCAGGCAGTCAATCTACAGCCGTGAGCAAATACCATTAAATCCTTTGTAATTTGCACTGTTTGCTTACTGCCCCGGACTGACTGCCTGGGTAAATTGGGATAAAAAGCAAGTAAAAATTTTAACAGAATCAGATTACCAGTCAAAATAAATAATTAAAAATTTCTATAGAACACCAAGGCTTTGTTTTATATATTTAACATTGTTCAGTTAATTGAGTATTTTTCTCGACATAATTGCTGTTTTTAGGTAGGGATTGTAATGTCCAGTTGCTGTGTGTTTCGTAGGCTGTTCACTCTTCTGTGCAGGGCATCTGACTCCATGGAAACCACCTGTTCACTGTCTGCTTACTGTTTTAAGATAATAGCGTCAATGCAAACAAACCATGTTTTGGTTACTGATTTTCATATACCAATGACGCACTTTCCCATCATGTGTACATCCAGTGCTATAGGAATGTAGCTGTGTGGTTGGTTAGAACATAAGCTTTTTCTGACCCTGAGAACAATGTTGAAATCTCACCATGGACGATTTGTTCATCAAACTGACTTTTTGATATCATCCCTAGAGGAGGGGGCGCTCTCAGCATGTGGCTTGTTTAGAAAGTACCTGAAAACCATGAGACAAGTTGATCCAAGATTTGACAGTGAAATTAGGTAGACGGAAACATTTTGAAACCATCAACAGTTGTTCTACCACAAAATCACAAGTCATTGTGACCGAGGGTGTGAGTGCACTGGCCTTGTTCAAGAAATTGATCATGTAAGAGTATGCACACTCTCCAAGAAATTGTAACTAAAGTATACTCAGCATAGTTGTAGTATAAACCTCAGGTTGGCTCTGTGGGTTGAATAAGCATATGTAATAGAATTTAACTAGCCACTCTGGAAGATAGGTGTGCTTGCAAATGAGTAGTATCTGATCATTTATAACACAATATTTCAACCAATCCATTCTTCAGCCCTCATCAGGAGTATATTCTGTAAAAACAAAAGAAATGTCTCTCCTCCAGAAAGGACCTTTTCATTTGAAACTTCCTCTAACCTATAAAGTTTAGGATGGAGATTCCTTTTTGTTCTCCGACTACAGCTGATGAAGGCTGAAGACTTGAAACATGAACAACAGCATATTGACAAAGAAGAGATTTGAGCATCAGAATAATATTTGATATGTCAATGACTCTTTTCAATATTAGAGACAATATTCAATAAATCACGAAACGTTCAAGTGACTTATCAAGAGTTTCATGTTGAAACACTCACCAGGACCAGGAGTTTGATAGCTTCTCATCAAAACTCTCATCATGACCAGATGCTTGATAAATCAAACATTTGATTAGCATTTCAATGCCAAGCTCTTGAGTCAGCCGATCAGATTAGTCACTTGAACTTTTCTTGACTTACTGAATATTAAAGCTGTAGTTATCTATTGAGCACCTTTCAGCAGAAGTTCTGCTAGCCTGAAAAATGTTAAATTCTTGTAATTTTCACATATTTTCCAGTTGAATTATTATTATTATTATAGACAACTTTTCATGTCATTCTTTGTCAGTTATATATGCCTTTTATAGGAAGCTCTTTGTGGTTTTAAACTGATTTCTAAAATGTAACAATTATTTTAAATATGAAGCAGGTTCATTCAATTTTGGCTTATCTGAGGGGTTGGGCCTTGCTCATTTACCTTCATTTTTCTCACATTTATAAAAATGACGAACAACTCACTTCTTCTGTGACTTTATCCAAATCAGCAAGTGTATTGTTACTTTGATTTTATGTGACTTGCAATTTCTTTCTTTATTGAAGACCTCATTCTGTTCAAGACTGCAAGAAAATGAAGAGGAATCTCTTAGATTTTTGGTTTTCCTGTCTGAACTTTGTTTGAGGTGGCAGAATTTGAGTTACCAATGTTTTTTTTTTTGATTCTCTACTTACACATGAATTCATCTAATACTTTTTTAATACAACAATATTTGAGCCACTGTTGTTTCTCTCTTATACTTTTTTAAAACAATCTAAAATTTTTTGAGCCAATGTTGTTTCTTTTTCTCTTATATTTTGAGACATGACTTCATCTTTCTTGGCAATATTTGAAACATGTTTTTCATCTAAAATGACTCTTTTTGACACAGCAATATTTGAGCCACTATTGTTTTTCTTTATACTTTACTGAGACATTTCATCTAAAAACCTTTTTTTTGAGCCACTATTGTTTTTCTCTTATACTTTGAGACATGACTTCATCTAAAACCTTTTAACTTGGCAATATTTGAGCCACTATTGTTTTTCTCTTTATATTTTTACTGAGACATGACTTCATCTAAAACCTTTTTGACACAGCAATATTTGAGCCACTATTGTTTTCTTTTATACTTTTACTGAGACATGACTTCATCTAAAACCTTTTTGACTTCATCTTTGAAACTATTGTTTTTTCTTATACTTTACTGAGACAATATTCATCTAAAACCACTCGGGCAATTGTTTTATTGTTTTTTGAAATATACTTTGCTGAGACATGACTTCATCTAAAACCTTTTTAACTTGGCAATATTTGAGCCACTATTGTTTTTCTCTTATACTTTACTGAGACATGACTTCATCTAAAACCTTTTTGACACAGCATATTTGAGCCACTATTGTTTTTTCTTATTTTTACTGAGACATGACTTCATCTAAAACCTTTTGACACAGTTTTTATTGTTTTTCTCTTATACTTTACTGAGACATGACTTCATCTGAGTTTTTCTCTTTATACTTTGCTGAGACATGACTTCATCTAAAACCTTTTTTTTTGACACAGCAATATTTGAGACCATCTAAAACCTTTTTTTTTTTCTTGTTTTTTCTTATACTTTACTGAGACATGACTTCATCTAAAACCTTTTTGAACACGGCAATATTTGAGCCACTATTGTTTTTTCTCTTATACTTTACTGAGACATGACTTCATCTAAAACCTTTTTACTATTGTTTTTCTCTTATACTTTACTGAGACATGACTTCATCTAAAACCTTTTGACAATAATTTTGAGCCACTATTGTTTTTCTCTTTATACTTTACTGAGACATGACTTCATCTAAAACCTTTTGACACAGCAATATTTGAGCCACTATTGTTTTTCTCTTATACTTTTACTGAGACATGACTTCATCTAAAACCTTTTTTGACACAGCAATATTTGAGCCACTATTGTTTTTCTCTTATACTTTACTGAGACATGACTTCATCAAAACCTTTTTAACTAAAATATTTGAGCCACTATTTTTTTCTCTTATACTTTACTGAGACATGATTCATCTAAAACCTTTTTGCACACAATATTTGAGCCACTTTTTTTTTTCTCTTATACTTTACTGAGACATGACTTCATCTAAAACCTTTTTAACACAGCAATATTTGAGCCACTATTGTTTTTCTTTGACATGACTTCATCTAAAACCTTTTTTTTTTGAGCCACTCTTTATACTTTACTGAGACATGACTTCATCTAAAACCTTTTGACACAGCAATATTTGAGCCACTATTGTTTTTCTCTTATACTTTACTGAGACATGACTTCATCTAAAACCTTTTGACACAGCAATATTTGAGCCACTATTGTTTTTTTTCTTATACTTTACTGAGACATGACTTCATCTAAAACCTTTTTAACTTTTAATATTTGAGCCACTTTGACACTTTACTGAGACATGACTTCATCTAAAACCTTTTTAACTCTGCAATATTTGAGCCACTATTGTTTTTCTCTTATACTTTACTGAGACATGACTTCATCTAAAACCTTTTTAACTTGGCAATATTTGAGCCACTATTGTTTTTCTCTTATACTTTGATGAGACATGACTTCATCTAAAACCTTTTTAACTCTTCGGCAATGAGACATGAGCCACTTTGTTTTTCATCTTTAAAACATGACTTCATCTAAAACCTTTTTAACACAATATTTGAGCCACTATTGTTTTTCTCTCTTATTTACTTTCATCTAAAACCTTTTTGACTGAGACCACTATTGTTTTTCTCTTATACTTCATCATCTAAAACCTTTTAACTCTGCAATATTTGAGCCACTATTGTTTTTCTCTTATTTGAGCCAAAACCTTTTAACTTGTTTTTTGAGCCACTATTGTTTTTCTCTTATACTTTACTGAGACATGACTTCATCTAAAACCTTTTTGACACAACTTTGAGCCATATTGTTTTTCTCTTTATACTTTATGAGACATGACTTCATTTAAACCTTTTGACACTATTTGATACACTTTTACTGAGACATGACTTCATCTAAAAAACCTTTTAACTTGGCAATATTTGAGCCACTATTGTTTTCTCTTATATACTTTACTGAGACATGAACCTTTTTAACATCTTGAAATTGTTTTTCTTTTACTTTACTGAGACATGACTTCATCAATATTTTGAGCCACTATTGTTTTTCTCTTATACTTTACTGAGACATGACTTCATCTAAAACCTTTTGAACACAGCAATATTTGAGCCACTATTGTTTTTCTCTTATACTTTACTGAGACATGACTTCATCTAAAACCTTTTAACTTGCATCTTTCTCTTATACTTTTTGACACAGCAATATTTTTTTAACCACTATTGTTTTTCTCTTATTTCTTTACTGAGACATGACTTCATCTAAAACCTTTTTTTGACAATATTTGAGCCAATTGTTTTTCTCTTATTTTACTGAGACATGACTTCATCTAAAACCTTTTTTGACTCAGCAATATTTGAGCCACTATTGTTTTTCTTTTTACTGAGACATTTTTTTGACACTATTTGAGCCACTATTGTTTTTTCTTATACTTTACTGAGACATGACTTCATCTAAAACCTTTTTGACCACTATTGTTTTTCTCTTATATTTGAGCCACTATTGTTTTTTTTCTCTTATACTTTGAGACATGACTTCATCTAAAACCTTTTGAGACATTTGAGCCACTATTGTTTTTTCATCTTTAAAATGACCATCTTTTTTTTGAACTTGGCAATATTTGAGCCACTATTGTTTTTCTCTTATACTTTGCTGAGACATGACTTCATCTAAAACCTTTTTAACTTTACTGAGACATGACAATATTTGAGCCACTATTGTTTTTCTCTTATACTTTTTGAGACATGACTTCATCTAAAACCTTTTTGAAAATATTTGAGCCACTATTGTTTTTCTCTTATACTTTTTACATCTAAAACCTTTTTTTGAGCCACTATTGTTTTTCTCTTATACTTTGATGAGACATGACTTCATCTAAAACCTTTTTTAACTTGGCAATATTTGAGCCACTATTGTTTTTCTCTTTATACTTTGCTGAGACATGACTTCATCTAAAACCTTTTTAACTTTAATATTTGAGCCACTATTGTTTTTCTTTTCTCTTATAAAACCTTTTTGACTGAGACATTGTTTTTCTCTTATACTTTACTTCATCTAAAACCTTTTTAACTTGACAATATTTGAGCCAGTTTTCTCTTAATGATTTGAAAACCTTTTGCCACAATATTTGAGCCACTATTGTTTTTCTCTTATACTTTACTGAGACATGACTTCATCTAAAACCTTTTGAGCCACTATTGTTTTTCTTCTTATACACAGCAATATTTGAGCCACTATTGTTTTTCTCTTATACTTTACTGAGACATGACTTCATCTAAAACCTTTTTAACTTGGCAATATTTGAGCCACTATTGTTTTTCTCTTATACTTTGCTGAGACATGACTTCATCTAAAACCTTTTTAACTTGGCAATATTTGAGCCACTATTGTTTTTCTCTTATACTTTACTGAGACATGACTTCATCTAAAACCTTTTTTAAGCCACTATATTTGTTTTATTGTTTTTCTTTATACTTTACTGAGACATGACTTCATCTAAAACCTTTTTGACACAGCAATATTTGAGCCACTATTGTTTTTCTCTTATACTTTACTGAGACATGACTTCATCTAAAACCTTTTTGACACAGCAATATTTGAGCCACTATTGTTTTTCTCTTATACTTTACTGAGACATGACTTCATCTAAAACCTTTTTAACTTGGCAATATTTGAGCCACTATTGTTTTTCTCTTATACTTTACTGAGACATGACTTCATCTAAAACCTTTTTAACTTGGCAATTTTGAGCATGACTTCATCTAAAACCTTTTTTTTTACTAATTTTGTTTTTTTCTTTATACTTTGCTGAGACATGACTTCATCTAAAACCTTTTTAACTCTGCAATATTTGAGCCACTATTGTTTTTCTCTTATACTTTACTGAGACATGACTTCATCTAAAACCTTTTTTGACAATAATATTTGAGCCACTATTGTTTTTCTTTATACATGACTTCATCTAAAACCTTTTTGACTCAATATTTGAGCAATATTTGAGCCACTATTGTTTTTCTTATACTTTATAAAACCTTTTTTAACTTGAATGAGACATTGTTTTTCTCTTATACTTTACTTCATCTAAAACCTTTTTAACTCCGGCAATATTTGAGCCAATCTAAAACCTTTTAACTTTGGCAATATTTGAGCCACTATTGTTTTTCTCTTAGCCACTATTGTTTTTCTCTTATACTTTGATGAGACATGACTTCATCTAAAACCTTTTTAACTCTTGAGCCACTATTGTTTTCTCTTATACTTTGCTGAGACATGACTTCATCTAAAACCTTTTTAACTCTGCAATATTTGAGCCACTATTGTTTTCTCTTATACTTTACTGAGACATGACTTCATCTAAAACCTTTTTTGACACAGCAATATTTGAGCCACTATTGTTTTTCTCTTATACTTTACTGAGACATGACTTCATCTAAAACCTTTTTAACACAGCAATATTTGAGCCACTATTTTTTTTTTCTTATACTTTATCTGAAACATTTGACCACTATTGTTTTTCTTCATCTAAAACCTTTTAACTTGTTTTGCAATATTTGAGCCACTATTGTTTTTCATCTTTTTTATACTTTGCTGAGACATGACTTCATCTAAAACCTTTTTTAACTCTGCTATTTGGCCAATTGTTTTTCTCTTATACTTTGAGCCACTATTGTTTTTTGGCAATATTTGAGCCACTATTCTTTTCTCTTATACTTTACTGAGACATGACTTCATCTAAAACCTTTTGACACAGCAATATTTGAGCCAAAAACCTTTTTATTGTTTTATTGTTTTTCTCTTATACTTTGCTGAGACATGACTTCATCTAAAACCTTTTTAAAAATATTTGAGCCACTTTTTTTTCTCTTAACTTTGAGACAATTCATTTTTTGAGCCACTATTGTTTTTCTCTTATACTTTACTGAGACATGACTTCATCTAAAACCTTTTTAACTTGGCAATATTTGAGCCACTATTGTTTTTCTCTTATACTTTGATGAGACATGACTTCATCTAAAACCTTTTTAACTTGGCAATATTTGAGCCACTATTGTTTTTCTCTTATACTTTACTGAGACATGACTTCATCTAAAACCTTTTTGACACAGCAATATTTGAGCCACTATTGTTTTTCTCTTATACTTTACTGAGACATGACTTCATCTAAAACCTTTTTGACACAGCAATATTTGAGCCACTATTGTTTTTCTCTTATACTTTACTGAGACATGACTTCATCTAAAACCTTTTTAACTCTTATACTTTACAATATTTCTAAAACCAACTATTGTTTTTTTTTCTCTTATACTTTGCTGAGACATGACTTCATCTAAAACCTTTTTGAACTATTGTTTTCTCTTATATTTGAGCCACCATTATTGTTTTTCTCTTATACTTTACTGAGACATGACTTCATCTAAAACCTTTTTAACACAGCAATATTTGAGCCACTATTGTTTTTCTCTCTTATACTTTACTGAGACATGACTTCATCTAAAACCTTTTGAGCCACTTAACTTTGCAATATTTGAGCCACTATTTTGTTTTCTCTTATACTTTACTGAGACATGACTTCATCTAAAACCTTTTTAACTTGGCAATATTTGAGCCACTATTGTTTTTCTCTTATACTTTACTGAGACATGACTTCATCTAAAACCTTTTTAACTTCAATATTTGAATATTTGAGCCACTATTGTTTTTCTTATACTTTACTGAGACATGACTTCATCTAAAACCTTTTTTTTTCTCTTGGCAAATATTTGAGCCACTATTGTTTTTTTTCTTATACTTTACTGAGACATGACTTCATCTAAAACCTTTTTAACTCTATTGGCAATTTATTTGAGCCACTATTGTTTTTTTCTTTATACTTTGCTGAGACATTCATCTAAAACATCTAAAACCTTTTTTTCTCTTATAATATTTGAGCCACTATTGTTTTTCTCTTATACTTTACTGAGACATGACTTCATCTAAAACCTTTTTGACACAGCAATATTTGAGCCACTATTGTTTTTCTTATTTATACTTTACTGAGACATGACTTCATCTAAAACCTTTTTTGACACAGCAATATTTGATACTTTACTGCCATCTAAAACCTTTTTTGTTTTTATTGAGTTTACATTTATTTTGGATTACAACTACCAGTGCCTGGTTGATGGTGTTTAGTCATCTGCTGATATTTATCACACAAAACTTTTATGAGGCCTATTAAGTATGCAATTTAAATATTGCATCTCCCTTTCACAGTTTCTTAAAAACATTCAGAGAATCCAAAAAAGAAAGGTAGGGTTGCACTCCTGATCCCAACACACACATTGTTTGACCCTGCCTTCTTTATTTTCTTAATTTTTGCGTAGTGGCAACTCCTTATGACTGCAATTTTTTTTTTATTTTGGGATTTTAGGGGAATGAGCTAAAGTTGCTATAATAATGATGCCTAATAACTAGTGTTACGAGGATGCATTTCTATAATAAGAAAGTCTCAATAAGGTTAAAATTTATAGTAAGGGATTCTACTGAGTCCGACCTGTTAATAGAAAAAAGTTTTCTTTCATGAAGTAGATATAAAATAGAGAAATTTGAAATAGAACGTTTGGAAGATTCTAGATCATTCCAGTATATTCGAGAAGAATCTAGATGATTCGAGAAACATCTAGAAATAGGTAAATTAGGTGTTAGCCTTTATAAAAATGGGATTTTGGAAAAGGGTTGTCAGTTGATGAATGGGAATTTCTGCTGTTATCAACTCCAGCTTTTGATTCAAGGACTATTATATCCAGCCGAAAGAATCTCTATAAAAAGTTGCCGACCAACCAAAACCCAAAAGAGAATTTCATGGAACAAATTTGGTAAATAGAATTTTGACTAATTTTCATTGACCAAACTAAAAATGAATATTTATTTACACACCTTTGTGGATTTCCAAATATAGCACTTAGATTACTTCACTGGCCCTAAAGTGATAAAGATATTTGACTCCCTTTCCTTCTCCCTCGTAACACTTGCCAGTAACTCTGTGTTTTCTGTTTGTAGGCCACAATTGTTTATCCTGTATATATTTTATGTTCTGTTTTAGTAAATTAAATATTTGTTTGTGATTTAGCTCTGTGTTGTGGTAAATCATTTTTTTTTTCCTTTGTTACAATTATCAACACGTAACACTCGCATCATATTTTTACTTTTATATACCGAGATGTTGAGTGTTTCCCCGTGCGTGTCTTGAAATAAGGACAAACACATACATAGGGAAAAATACTGGTATATCTGAAGAGGTATTTACAACAGAGAGATTAGTAGTCAAACAAACGCAGGTTAGTCAATAACAATCAGAAAGAGTATAAAGTCCAACTGTATCTTCCGGTAGAGAGACGGAAATGTGATGGTCACCTGATCTCCCAGAACTCTATAGAACTGTCCTATTAGTAGTAGAGAGATCAGTCCATTCTGATGAGAAGGTGGGTGGCCCCAACATATACTCTGTCATATTTTATTATACAGTGTGTGGTAGAAATACCTACCACATAGTGGTAAGACATTTATTGGCAAGTGTCTTCATCTAGCTAATGTCTTTCCATTATGTGAGAAGTATATCGAACCCTGTATAATTTAATGTTTTCACAGTAAAATTGTTATTAATCAATGGATACAGTCCAACAATGTCTTTCATTCGGTACTTTTGACACCAGGCCACTGCTGAACCATAGAAAATGTCGAATGATAGAAATCACTCCTAAAAAAAACCTGTGTAAACATAGTCTTGCCAGCTCATTCCACATATATATTGCTGTATTATCAACATTAAAACAAAGCTTAAAACAGGAAATAAAACAATTGTTAATGTTTCCAAACAAGTTTTTTTTTATTGTTTCATGCAATATAAGGGCTAAAACAAAAAGCCTAAAACCAAAAATTAAATATATACTTACTATCCTGAGTGGGTAAATATACAGCTATATACAAGGTTTTGCAGAAATACTTCCCACATATACCTCCCAGATGATGGTAAGGCATTAGCAAGGTGAAGACACTATTGCCACTAATGTCTTACGATTATGTGGAAAGTATTTCTGTTGCATCCTGTATAAGAACTTAAAAATGCTGTATCACCAAAACACTCTGCTGCTGTTGACTGCTGCAGAAAGTTGTAAAAAACATATGGTGCTGCCCTCATAGCCACTCAGCAAACTAATGGTAGTTGATTAAAAAAAATTGCCAAACCATGGAAGTCCCTGAACCAGGAAGCACCAAATTAAAGAGGAGCAAAATATGTGATCTCAGCTTATTAATATTTTTAATAATAATAATACTTGAGGAGGAGAAGGGTTTTCTAAGTAGGTTAACTAATGAGAAGGGAGCTCTATAGCCTGACGGAGCTGAGGCCAGTTTTGAATTCAGAGTTTTTCCTTCTCCTAGACCAGTTGCCACCCAAGTCTGTCCTGCTATTTACCCATAGCTGGAGGGAGAAGAAGAGGATTCATACCTTTCCCAAGGGTACTAGCATGTAAGTGAATGTAATGGATCCAACAGGAATTTGAACTTGGCTCTCCAATTCCTCAATCCAAGCTGCTATCCATTACTCCACCATGCCTCTTTTATAGTGTAGAGACTCAGGGTTACATGCATCTTTTGAAACAGTGAATATAAGAAAATGACTTACCTCCAGGAGGAAAACAGATTCAGACATGTTTTGCATGGAAACGATCGCAAAAGGAAAAATGGTGGCTCTGTGGGTTACACATTTGAAACCGGTAGATCTTGGAATCAGACTCTTGCAAGATATTCTTTTACATAAAATTTGGCTATCAATGAAGATATAAAAAAGTACGTAATGCAGCAACAGGGAGAATGGTGACTGTTGTAGCGAACACGAGGCATGTGTTGTGGTCAGCAGATTATTTCACTTAAGGAAACAGATTATGAGAATTGATTACAAGTGAGAAAACACTACAATTTTACAAACTTTACATACAGATAGCTATTATAAAATATTTTGGGCTTATTTTGGAACATAATTTCTTTCTTTATTTATAAATAAATCCCCAAAACAGTGGCCATAGAAATACATTATTTGATTAACACAAGATACCTGAACAAATTATTAGTTTGCACATTAATCTTTGCCATTTTCCAACCTTCATCAGTGTTTCATTCATTTTGTTGTTCTTTATTTTCTTTTTACCATTATTTGCTGCATTTTCTTTTTCTTTCTCAACTATCTTCTTTGCTTGGATATTGTTTTCCATTCATGTATTATATCTACGCACATATATTCAGAGAACTTAAAATGATTACTTGGTCACTTTTTTTAGCGCACCAGTATACCACATAACACAAACACTAGACAGTGCATTATTTAGACAAATTAGCCGTGAATAATCAACAGTGCCTTTTTTATAGCCAATCTGTCGCTTATATTATTACCAACTAAAACTGTTTTTACATTTTTGTAACCTTTTATCAATTAATAAGGACATTTTCACTGTAGGCAAAAATGGCAGCAAATTTTTCTCAACTGAATTATTCAATGTCACCTTTATCTTCTTCAGATGAACATTGGCCAATAAAAATGAAACGCACACCAGGACTGCAAAAGCCATGGCATTTCAAGATGGAAATGTTGCAGTATATCGTGTTGGACCAGAGGATTAGAAATGGACAATACACTGGGAAAAAATGAAAAGTTAGGTATGACTGCCATCATAAAAGAAAAAACATGCAAAATCTCTGCAGTGCCGAAATGTTGGTACGCTAATTAAAATTAACACTATTTCCATTATTCAGACTATTGTCCTCATCTTTGTCATCATATTTATTAAAACATTTCAACAGTTGTACGCTCTGGCCTTCTTCAGTTGGTTGGAATGTCGAACTGAACCCTTTATTTCACTCACTGGGCTAGACTGTTCTAGTTCCACGTGCCATGTTTAATGGATGTCAGTTATCAGTTATCTCCTGTTAATTCCTCTCTCCAAGTTCTCCACTGCCTTAACTGGGTATTGAACTCACGCTATATGGGTTCTGTCACTGGATCTAACCAACGCCTTTATCCACTGTGCCATGTGTCCTTGAGTCCGAATAATGTAAATAATGTACATAATACCTCATCTCAGAAATATAGATAGACTTTGATCAATTCTTGTTTTATTCTTATTCCCCTTTTAATTTTTCTTGGATTTTTTTTTCTTACATTCTTAAAGCCAGTCTTTTTATATTAACAATGTTTTCAATTTCTTTTTTGATTGTTCTTTCAACTTTTCGAGGTTATATCTTTCTAATGACCCATGGCAATCTTTATACCTCTGAAATGAAAAATAAATATCAATAACGACACTTATATAGTGATTGCCACATCTTACTCAAATGAGAGCTGCCTCTTCACCCTTTGCATCAGTTATAATGGCTTCTGTTTCCTTTCAGAGTCCATGACATCTTTGTCCTGGGTATGACGATAAATGACATCCACCTCCTGGGTAAGACGATAAACTACGTCCAACAGCAAGACCTCTGATCAGGAAGTTTTGAGGAGCGTGGAACCACCTCTTAATTGCTAGTGTTCCCATGTCCACCCTGACCTGTGGTGGTAGCACCTGTTAGGGTCCCAGCCATAGGCAAATAGTTAACCCCTAAACTTGGGTTAAAATACTATGTAAGGGTAAAAATAGGTTTTAATACCAGAAATACTTGGTAAAAAAAATTATTACCAGTAATACATTTTTGAAAAACTAATATTACTAGCAATATATTTTTGAAAGCAAAAAAACATTACCAGTATCCATTTTTTTAAAAAAAAAAATATTACCAGAGAAGGAAAATTATTAAAGGAAATAACATTTTTGAAGTGAAAAAATATTACCAGAAATGGATTTTTTTAAAGGAAGGAATATTACCAGAAATAGATTTTTGAAAAAAAAAATATTACTGACAATGAAAATTTTCTCGCCATTAAATAACCCCTTGAGATTGATATGCCGTAAAACAAACCAAACCAAACCATGACCTCTTAGATGACTCTTAAGACCAGCATTGTCTTCAGTTCCCCATAAAAAATTTATTTGTCCTTCCCCATTTTCATATGTCCTGACTATCATCGCAACTGGTTGAGGATTATTATTGTTACAATGCTGTTACATTCAGATCTTTGGAAGACCACAATACCTGGAATCAAAGACTACCATTTAATGTTAAGGATGTGTATCAGGCATTTTTGGTTTACCTCTGATATGTTATCTGTGTTTCAAAAGAGTACAGCAGGGAGGCTAAGACACACACAATATGAACAACAAAATTCATAATAAAATTTCACATGACCAAAAATATGTTATAAATATTTTTTATAAAAAGCAAATGTTTACGTTGTATATTTAACATATGAGTATATCTTGAAGGCAAACTTTGATCTTTGTGCCAGCAAAAAAAAAAAAACGGAGTGTCAAAAGGACATTTTTTCCATTGACACTGTTATTCTTTTACAACCTTCCATCCTTGGCAATGTCTGTTTTAAAAACAGATTATTAGAATTGTAATAAAACCTAAATATATGATGAAAGTGAATCTATCAGTTTTCTTTTTTCTTGATTTTGGTTTGGTTTGTTTTACGGCATATCAACCTCAATGGGTTATTTAATGCCAACAAAATTTTTATTGTTCGTAATATTTTTTTCCAAAAATCTTTTTCTGGTAATATTTTTTTCCTTTAAAAAATCTATTTTTGATAATATTTTTCTCTACAACAAATCTATTTCTAACAAAAAAAATTTTTTCTTCAAAAATCTATTTCTGGTAGTAATTTTCTTTCAAATATGTATCGCTGGTAATAATTTTTCTTGTTTTTCAAAAAAAATGTATAACTAGTAATATTTTTTTACAAAGTATTTCTGGTATTAAAAGCTATTTTTACACTTTCATAGTGTTTTAACACCATTTTGGGGGTTAACTATTTGCCCATAGCTGGGACCCTAACAGGTGCTACCACCATGGGTCAGGGTGGACCTGGGAACACCAGCAATTAAGAGGTGGTTCCACGCTCCTCAAAACCTGACTGTTGTTGGATGTAGTTTATTGTCTTACCCAGGACGATTTGTTCTTGAGAATTTACAACAAAATTATAAAACACTATTTGTTAGATTGTTTATTTACAAGAATAATTTTATATTTACAACATTCTAAAAAAATGATACAATTAAACTAGTGTAACACAATATTTATCATTTACCAATATACAAAGAAATAAATATGAAAACAATTTTTCATTCAAAACTTTAAAAACATTTACTACCATATTTTCTGGCTTTCGAGACACACTTTTTTTTCTGAAAAATACGTATGCATCTTCCAAGACAAATGTAAGGCTCAAGTAAGCTTGAACGGTCACCTAATTGGCTTGACTAATAGGGACGTGGATCTGTATGTTAAGTCATTACACTATAATGTTAGCTAGCAATCTAATTCAGCCTTTTATATGATGTAACCTCAGTACTTAGCTGTTACAAGTATTTCAAAGACTATTAAACCTTCCTGGGGCCGAGCCACAATCTTAAACATACTCTCTTTACTAACAGCAGCAGGAGCCTTTCTGCTCTTGACTAGTATGTCATTGCCATACAAACAAAATCATTCAAGTGATTAATGTGACACCAGTATGTGAGGGATGTATGGTGAATGTGATGTGTTGTTGTATGTGAATGAGTTTTTTTTTTCTTAGAAATTTTCCAATATTAGGTTGCATTTTTCATGATGCAGTGTCTTGTAAGCCAGAAAATACAGTAAATTAAAATATGTGAACCAACTAAAAGGGAATCCTTATTAACCATTTGATAAATTTCAAATCGATTGGCATTTAGCTGATGTCTTGCCAACCATTCAAATAAACAATATAAAAAAAGAGTGTTTAATATTTTTGTTGTAAATTCTCAAGCACAAAGACAATGTATAAATTCACTTTCCTGCATTTAAGTTTTAAACTCCTAATCACGACTTTTTAAATCAATAAACACTACCCAAAGAGTGAAGGTCGTTAAAATAATAGCAGTCTCAATGGAAAAACTGTCCTTTTGACGTTCCATTTTTTTGGTCCAAGTTTACCATCTTGAATATGTTACCAAGATTAATTTGGTTAATACAAACACTTCTTGTTCTTTTCAAGTTGTTGTTTGTTGTGACTATATCTGTTATTTCATGTTTTACTCTCATTTTATTGAATATGTCTGTTTTTGTGACAAAAATTATTACATTATGAATTGAATTTGTTGTCATGATTCATGATATAACAAATGTACCATTCTTATTTGCATAAGAATAAATCTGTCAAGTTATTTTTCATTTATTCTTATGTGTTTTTTTTTCGTTCACAGGTTCTTTCATGGTCTCTACTAGGGATTGATAGATTTTTCAAAAATTTTTTTGGGATTATCAACCCTTTGTAGGTTACTTAAAGCCAAAATATATTTTGGATTGGAGGAGGTCGCTTACAGCAGCTGCTGTTTCCAAGCAGTCCCCCATCTAGTCACCGACCAGGCTCAACTGCTTAACTTTAGTGATTGAACACGAACCTGTGTTTTCAGTGTGATTTGTCTGTAAGCCCAGTACCAGAGAGATTTTAAGTGAATTTTAATTGTCATCAGCAGCAACACAAAAAGTACAATTCTTAATGGAACATGAATTTAAATGACATTAGGAAAATTTGTAAATAGGATTTATTCATTCATTGGGAAAACTTTTAAAAAACTTGAAAGAAAATATTGTTTTATTTTGAGATGCAAAAACATGAAAAGCATTACAATTGAATCTTAAAAGCAAGACATTTATTTTGAAGAAAACTTACCAAAAAGTCTAAATTCAAGATATCAAGCAGAACATAAATCATGGATGACCTTTTAAACTGTATAACTCAGGAATCAACAATGTCTGTTTCCTCGTTACCAAATCAAGAGATTGAAGTACATACTGAAGAGAAAGGATTTTACTGTGAGGTATGTGGAGCTACTTTTACGACAAGCTCAAATCTCAAATGTCACGTGAGAACTCACACTGGAGAGAAACCTTTCCACTGTGAAGTTTGTGGATCAACATTTGCCCGAAGTTCTGATTTCAAATCACATTTAAGAACACACACAGGAGAGAAGCTTTTCAAATGTGATATTTGTGGAATACAACTGACGCGCAACTCAAATCTCAAGAATCACATGGGGATCCACACCGGAGTAAGACGTTTCCAGTGTGAGGTTTGTGATGCTCGATTTACACACAGTGCAAACCTGAAGCGTCATACGAGAACTCACACAGGAGAGAAGCCATTCCAGTGTGGGGTGTGTGGATCAGCATTCAGGCAAAGTTCGAATCTCAAAGTCCATATGAGAAGTCACACTGGGGAGAGACTATTCCAATGTGAAATTTGTAAGCTTGGATATTCATCTAGTTCTAATTTAAAAATACATTTGCGAACTCATACTGGAGAAAAACCATTCAACTGTGACATTTGTGGATTAGCATTGTCTCAAAAGGCTCACCTTGTTGTCCACTTAAGGACACATACTGGTGAAAAGCCATTTCATTGCAAATTTTGTGGAGCGAGTTTTACATCCAGCAATTGTCTGCAGTCGCATATAAGAACTCACACTGGTGAGAAACCATTTAGGTGTGAAATTTGTGGAGCAAACTTTGCACAGGGAAGTCATCTGCTTGTACACATGAGAACACACACTGGAGAAAAAACTTCTATGTGTGAAGTTTGTGGTGCAAAGTTTACTAAAAATGGAGATCTTAAAGTACATATGAGAACACACACTGGAGAGAAACCCTTTCAGTGTGAAGTTTGCAATTCACGGCATACAACCAAAGCAAATTTAAAAAGCCACATGAGAAGACACACTGGGGAGAAACCTTTTAAATGTGAAATTTGTGGATCATCGTTTAGCCAAAGTTCTGGTCTTAAAGTCCATTTAAAAAAACACTGGGAAAAAACGTTTTCAACCTTTTGACAAAATAAAATTTTATCTTAAAGTATCTGGTGAAATTATTATACACAGATTTGTTTAAACTGTTGTCCTCATCTTGATTGTTATAGTCACAGTGTTTTGACTGTAATAGTCCATGGATTTCTTCATGTAACTGGTAAGATTTATTGAATCCATAGTTCTGCTATCCATCTTGTATTCTGCTATTTGTGCAGTTGGTGTAAGAGGATAGCAGCTCAGAATATTTTTGTGCGAATGCTTTTGGGGAAGGTATGAACCCCCCAGCTATGGGTTAAATAGTTGAGCATACTGGGTCTCTTCAGCTTTGGATTACAACCAGTCTGGGAGAAGGACGACTTTGAATTCAAAAGACTATGTAGTTCTGGTGAAGCACATACTATGCAGGTAATGAGAGGATTGTGGAGTTTACAATGACTTTATGATCCTGTCCGCAGTAGGCCTCAACAGCATTTTGTGATTATCATGCTGCATCTGTTAACTTATATGAGATATCCGTTAATCTGGACAACAAACTGAGAGCAGTCTACTCTCATGAATCGAATTAAGTGTTTCATACTGAAATTCTGCAAAGCATCAGACATGTGACTGTAATAACAAAGGTGAAATCACGAGTTTGAGGAAATCAGTATCTAATAATGCTAATTCCTCACCAAAATTAAATTATAAGGCGAAGTATTAGATTTATGGAGACCACATCATGCAATTATTGAATTGCGCTCATCTTTTTTTTTTTAACCATTACTATCAGTTTTTGACAACAATTTCCTTTTTATCCTAACTTCATAGCAATAAGTAAATCATGCAGATTGGAAGAAAAGAAGAGAAATGAGAATTTGGTGACCAGAGATGGGTAGCTGATCTCTCCACTGACTGAGATCTAACAGCTCAGTGGCAGAAAAACTGGCTGGTCACATTCAATATCTTGAAAAACCAAATTAGTTACATTCCACCATCACCGATGATACCCAGAAATTTCCCCAATGAACAGATGTTCCTTTGGGGAGGCCCCATAACCTGAACTTTTATTGGAACTTAAATTCAGCCTCAAGTGGAATTCGTTCATACAATCTATCACTAAAGATGCTGGAAAAATGGTGGTCAGAGTCCAAAAGCATCTCTGTGTCCTTGGGGGTAACAAAATACTTTCCACCCTACAACCCTTGTCTCACTGATGAGATGTCACAAGCCTCTTGCTGTTCTATTGGTATTCTATGGAAATTGTTCAGATGAGGTACACTCCTTGGTTCCAGCAGTCCTAACCATGCCATACATATTATAGCAGACCACCATCATACCCTTCATATTCCTTTGGTGAGATGTAAGTTCCACACAAACAGCTTCTTCCCACAAACCACTGCCTTGTGGAACCGACTCCCAAGAGGACGTTTTCATGATCATTACAATCTTAAACTGTTCACGTCTATGGTTTGTTATCTTCCACACATATCTGCATAAGCTGTGCCTCTTACTCTGTAACCCTCTACCTCATGTGGCTCTTGCGCCTTGTACACAATGAACATCACTGTAAAAAAAAGAACTTGATCAAATAGGTGTTGATCTGCTTTCCTCGGATTCAAGATGTTTACAGATTTATTTCAGCAAAAAGGGTGACGATAGATTCATTTGGGGTCCTCAATTAACAGGGGTGAAAAATGGAACAAAAGTTAATATCTGTTCTTGTTTAATTACATCAGATTTAATAGTAGAAGCCTCCTGAAATGACCATAAAAGCCTCAACATAGCCTCCTTCCTCCTCAATGATGGCATTTATACCCACCTCTCCGATGCTTCTTAGCCATGTGCGAGTTAGATTTTCACCTAATCATCATCAGTAGAGGATCACTGCAGTAGTGACCACCCTCTCTGTGTAGTCCATCAGTATTCTGGGAGTCTACTTTGACTAGTGAAGAAACTGCAGGTACAGTTTTGCAAAACTAATTGTTCTTTTAGATGTAATGAGAGCATCAGCCTGTTTCATGTTATCCTTATTCTCAGCAGGAGCTGGCCTGCCAGATGTGGAACCTGTCACAAAGGTCAGCTTCTCCTTTCTCTCTAGGATTGCCATTAACTCTGCTGATCCATCTCATTATTGTGCTGACATCAAGCACAAAAATTGTATGAACATTCACTAACAACCAGTGAATGTTTGCAGCAATTTCTCCTTCCAAAACCAAAATTCTATGACAGCTCTTTCCTTTGTAAATGTGCCTAGAGAGGCAGCTAGTTTCAAAGATGATTTATGGATAGGAAAAGAGAAGATAACTCGACGATTTTTTTCCTTCGTCTGCAGACTTTTTTCCTTTCTTTTATTAAAAAAAAAAAAAAATGAAAAAAGTAAACTAAGAATTGTAATACTTTTAAAATTAAATTAGATTTCACTTTTGACCTATAAATTGTTATTTGTGCAATACACAGCATCCTATAAGTGGACATAAAAGAAATGTTTCTTCAGAGCTGCTTCCATTATGACTGCTCAATGAATGCACCATACAAAATTCAACATTAAAAAAACCTGACATGTTATAAAATCAACCAACCTGATCTAACATGTCTTCAACCAAATATCTGTTATTTACACTGTTTACATTTTTCAGAGTGTTGCCATCCTCATTATTGTCATATTCACAACATTTCAAACGTTGTACACTCCAGCCTTCTTTAGGTGATATAGGTTGGTATTTCAAACTGGAACCTTTATTTCATCCACTGGGTTAGATTGTTCTAGTTCTACATGCCATGCCTTTTCTGTTATTTCTCTTTAGTAACTCAACTCTTCAAGTTTTTGTCCACCTCTCTTGTGGTCACGTATTTGGGTCAAATCACTGAATTACTTCAAGCAACACTTTTATCCACTGGATAAACAATGGCCGAAACATTATGAATGTGACAATAAAGATGAGGAGAACAGCCCGAACAATGTAAATAGTGTAAATAATTAAAATACCTCATCTCAGAAATATCGACAGATGTTAAAATACCTGTTAGTTTGTAAATTTTATCAACCAACCTGGCCTGACATTTCTTCAGCAAAATACCTGTTAGTTTGTAAATTTTATCAACCAACCTGGCCTGACATTTCTTCAGCAAAATACCTGTTAGTTCGTAAATTTTATCAACCAACCTGGCCTGACATTTCTTCAGCAAAATACCTGTTAGTTCATAAATTTCATCAACCAACCTGGCCTGACATTTATTCAGCAAAATACCTGTTAGTTCGTAAATTTCATCAACCAACCTGGCCTGACATTTCTTCAGCAAAATACCTGTTAGTTCGTAAATTTTATGATCCTCCCCCTGCAAAGATGTTTGGCTTGCGTATTTTAAAGCAGTTCTTTTGTTAGTAAATTTGAATATACACCTTGTTTTGACAATCATCAAATCTACTTGAAGGAAGTTTGCTCAATAAGTAATGAAAACATGTCGTAAAGGTCCATACTAGAAATAGATAGGTTCACCTATTGTCAGGTTCACATTCCTTCCCAGTCTGTTAAACATGAGTAGAAGTTCCTCTCTTGTTTCCTGTTTAGGATTGGGTTTCCATTGCCTTCTAAGATCTTCTCATTCTCTTTCGCTCCCAGTAACCCCTTGCGTCCTAGTGATGTTATCGCCTTTCTTGGGGTGAAATGATTAAAAAAAAAAAAATGTTGCCTTAGAGAACTTTTATTGCCTTCCATCAGTATGGCTGATGCTAACCTCCAGGAGAGTGACTCAATGCACCTTCTCAGTCTAATGTTTTCCACGTATTAATTGGAAGGATAATATAGTGTCTACTGCTAAGAAAGCTGCTTCATTGTGCCATGCTAGACAGTTTTTCTCACCTGAATCTGTCTTGCATGTTCATTGACTATTGTTGCCACTTCTGGTCTGCTGCTTCTGATATTTCTAGAGATTCTTTACAAAATCCAAAGAAGAATCTGCAATGTTATCAGTCCTGGCCCAGCATCTTCGCCTTCATCACTTTCTCACTGCCGTAAAGTGGCTTCCCTGTGCCTTTTCTATAAATATTTTCATGGAACCTCAACTTCAAGAATTTAAGTATAGTACTAGATTGGCAGTTACGTCTCATCATTTTACTGTTGAGGAACTGTTAAGTGTAAGCATAAGTTCTGTTCTAATAGTTTCTTCTGTCATATTTATCAACTGTAGAAACACAACATCAATCGTCATCTGTCTTTTTTGAATCTTTGTATTTTCTCGTCTGTAACCTTTTTCTCGGTTTCCTTCACTTTCAGTAATATCTTGCATCTTAGTGTCTTTATCAGGTTGCTTGGGGTGAAATGATTAAAATAAAAACTGATTGAGAGAAAAATAAGCTTTTTATTTTCAACATAATCTCTTTCTTTGTCACTGCACTTAATTCAGTGAAGAATATTAATTATACATTTCAAATTTCAGATCAAAATTCAGGTATGTTGGGCCACAAACTTTTGAATCCAACCTCAATTATATATATATATATATATATATATATATATATATATATTATTAATTTAAAAATATGATTCCAACTCGCGACATAAGAGGTCTCATAATCATATTTATGCTCTACTTTTGTATCGAGCACTATTTTTTAAAAATAATAACTAAAATACTAAGGGACTTTGGATTATTTACCTAACCAGTTCCTTCCTATTTTCTATATTTTCACACACACACACATATATATATATTTGTAATTCAAATAAGTTTAATAAATAGAAGACATTAAGTTGTATCTAACGGTGATGAAGCTACTGCACTGTCCAATATAGATTGATGTTTTTAAAACTGCCTTTACAAAACATTTAAAATTTCAGTCTTTACAAGTTCTTTGGCATTATTTTTAGTTATATGTGGGTGTATCTAAGCAACAATTTTTCATTCATACAAGTTTGGTTAAGGACTGTTTCTTAAGGATTATTTTTATTTATTTTATTTTTTTTTCTTCATTTAAAACCATTTTCCTGATTTCTGGTGAAAATTTGAATATATGAATTTCCTGATGTTTGAGTACTATATCAATTATAACTATTAGTTGTGACTATATATATATATATATATATATACATCTTACCAGTTTGTGACTGGAAGAGATAATTCTGAGGAGGAAATAAATTCAGAGAGAGGTCAATGATAAGAAGAAGACGGAGACTTTAATTATCCATTTTGATTATAATTCTCATCCCCTCACCCTTTATAGAGCCTCTCTCTCGAATTGAAATAGATAATTAAAGTCTCGGTCTTATTATATATATATATAGTCAAAAAACACTGTTAATAGTTTATGAACGGCAATAGTACTTAGACATCAGGTAATTTATATATTCAAATTTTCACCAGGAACCACAAAATGATTTGAAATGAGTAAAAAATTTAAAAAATTATATATATGTAGAAGGCATGGTGGAGTAATGGATAGCAGTTTGGATTGAAGAATCGGAGAGCCAAGTTCGAATTCCAGTTGGAGCCATTACTTACATGCTAATACCCTTGGGAAATGTAAGAATCCTATTCTTCAAGCTATGGGTAAATGGGATAGACTGGTTTCTATAGCCTTGGGTGGCAACCATTCGAGAAGAAGGTAACTCTGAATTCAAAACTGGCCTGGAGAGAGTTGGGCTTTGTCAGGCTAACTTGCCCAAGAATAACCACTTCTCTTGTGGCTGCAGTACATGTGATGCCCCTATGATCCTTAAGGGTCATGGGATTCATGTTTGTGCTACATACATATATATATATATATATATGACAAAAGACAAACTGTTCTTAGTGTCAAGTTTCAGTAGAAGATGAAAAGTGTCAACTAAAAGAAGTTTTACTTTTGTCTTTATTCATATTGTCCTTTACAGATATATTTTTAGTTATACCTGAAATTTTACATATATATATGTGTGTGTGTGTGTGTGTGTGTGTGTGTGTGTGTGTGTGTGTGTGTAATATATATGAGTTTAAATCCAGGCGACATCACATGATCTAAAAGTCTGTATCTACTGACATAACAGAGATTTACATGTAGACAACCAATAAAACTCTTTCATAATACGCAGGAACAAAATTGGCCATAACATTGATTTTACCGATGCCATCCTAATCGAAAAGGAACGTAATTACTAAGTACTCTGTGAACCTACTAATTACTATATTACCAACTATAAACACATGTCAAAAATATCATATTACATCAGCAACCTTTATTGAATCCTTTCTTAAAGAAACTAATCTATGTTTATCTAAAACAAATGCTATAAACATAAAAATGTTCCCCAAATCAAAATGTGAAAACCAAATGTCTACTAGATTTTACACAATTATGAATATATATATATATATATATATATATATATATATATATATATATATATATATATTTGGTTGGATAGATGTGAGTTTGTTTTTTGGATTTCACACTTTAGCGATCATCAGACAAACTGATTACTTTTTTTTTTTAATTTGGGGTTTATGTAGATTGCGTGTATTGCTCTATCTCTGATACTGAAAAAAATTAATTTCTAATAAGTAAAAAAAAGATATGATATATAAATAATTATACATATATATATTTATTTATATTTATATACACTTTTCACATATATATTTATTATCATCTGATTCCCACATAAACAAACTAAAATTTTTATACACTTGCATACATATAGCAATATTTATGGTTTTTCAGGTAGACTTGGAATCTGTTAAATTTCTTGAAACTTCAGATTGACTCAGTCATCTCTCCTTGAATTCAGAAAGCCAGAAATTATGCTAATGTCATTTTAAAGAGTTGAATGTATGTGAAACATGATTGACCAATGTAAATCAACCAACGCAAAAGGTAAAAATACCAGAATTTCTTCCATCTTTTCCTCTATATCTCATTCTCTGATGAAGCTTTAATAAAAATGAAAGACGTTAGATATGATAAACATTTGCTATTTGCTCTTTATCTTATTATTCTGTCGGATTCTGATCCATATTTGATCTATAGCTGATCCCAACTCATGCATGTGTGTGTATATATATTTGTCAACTAAAGCTCATTGTAGTAGAGACTTTGTAATTGCAGATACGAGTATAGTACGCCGTTGAACAATGCTGGTGTCAGACATCTTTGGATATCACTTGCACTAATAGTACTTGCTTGATAATATTCGCTCAGAAGTAACCACCAAATAGTATTCTGAATAGAGAAATAGTATAGTGAGCTGTATAGAGAAATAGCATAGTGAGCTGTATAGAGAAATAGCATAGTGAGCTGTATAGAGAAATAGCATAGTGAGCTGTATAGAGAAATAGTATAGTGAGCTGTATAGAGAAATAGTATAGTGAGCAGATTAGAGAATAATGGTCTATATAGTGATAGAGTAGAAACAGCGATCTATTACACGTCACGTGACTTTCTACTTATGTGTTTTCTCTATGGTCACATGGGCTACTTAATTCAGTAATGGGATTGATGTGTTTGCTCACTGGCAATCTATATTCAAACTCAAGTGTTGGCAGCGACACTTTCTTCCAATATAACACTTGTTTTTTGTACTGTGTTAGATCTTTTTCAAACAACCCTACGCCGATAAAATTTTATCAAATTTAAAAACAAACATGCTAAATATATTTCATAAAAATAGAACATGACATGATGGTGCGAAATGAAATGCAAAGACATGGTACTTTAAAAACCCAGCATGATGTGTGAATATATGCAATATTGGAAAAGTGATGAAATTGACATGACAAAAAAATATATATATAATACAACTATATAGCCACAACATTATCAGCAAAATCTCTTTTGAAAGCTAACCCTTGGTTTGACGATAAACTACATTCAGCAACAAGACCTCTGATCGGGAAAATGGAAATTTTAATGAGCATTGAAGCACCTCTTAATTGCTGGTGTTCTCAGGTCCACCCTGACCTTGGGAGGTAGTACAAGTTAAGGTCCCAGCTATGGGAAAATATTGAATCCCAAACAAAAATAAAACAATGAAAGTATAAAAATACATTTTTATTGTTGTTACGAACTTGTAGCATATAGATGAACCATGGGTTCTAAAAAAAAAAGGAAAACGTGGTTTCTTTTCTCGGTCTTCACTCAGAAATGGAAGCGACAAGGGAATCAACGAAGAACAGACACAAGATAAAACATTTATTTATAAATATATATATAACGGAGTAAAGAAAGAAAAGAAAGAACACTCATTTAACAAAGGGGGAGGACATCATTAAAGAATAGAAGGCGCGAGAAAAAATACATACATATATGAAAATACAGATCAAGCCAAAAGAACCAACTTATCTTGCAGTCGGGTTGGTATCTTCACATAAAGTTTTGATTTGCCAAGCGAGAGTTCTGATGATAAAACAATATCTTGGCCGATTAGACAATGTTCCTGGATTCTTCTTCTTTTCACAGTATTCGTGGGTCCCCAGCATTTCATACAGGCATTTGGTTGGGTTGATCAGTCTATAGCAGCCCCTTTTTCCCCATTACAGTCGACAGACTTTTTGCTGTCTTCCTCATCTCAGTGGGCGGTCTGAACATTTTTTGCCCAGCGACGTTCAACTACCGCTGGTCAGATAAACTGAAAAATCCTTTTTTGGTTTTCGCTGTCCCCAAAAACAGTCACGTGGGTTCCCTTCGTCCTTGACCGGGTACGCAGGAGGATAGGGCGCAAAATCACGCAGTGCTTGTGTGATGGAAAAAAGTTCAACACATGCTCCGTATGTCCCGATCACGTGAATCGCAGCAGGAAACCCTGATGGTGCCTGAATTCACTCATGGTCAAACGTGAAATCTTGAACCAGGTCATTCTCGCGTCAGGTCACTTCAAGTTCACGGGCCCTTGGCTTGTGGGTGGATTTTAGAGATCTTTTAAAGAATTTGGGAAAAAGAAAAAGGAAGGTTATGGCTGATCATAGAATATATTCGCTCGTGAAGTCGGAAGCATTGGATTAAATTTCTGTTTTTATTTATTTATTTATCTTTCTTTTATATCTAACTAGTTTTCTCTTTATTTAAGATTTTACTTTAGCCTAACGCCTATATGGTTAATGAAATCGTGGCTACGTGACATTGTAAATACCAGAAATACATTTTTATATAAAAGAAATATTACCAACAATACATATTTATAGTAAAATTAGCGATGTTATAACTTAGAAAAGGTTACTGAATGAAGAATAACCAAAATGGAGGGAGATTGGAAATGAAATGGTAATTTTTATAACATCAACCAAATACAATACTCGCCAGCGCCGTGAAGTAGGTAAACCACTGCTATTGGTGCACTACTTAATATATTACCCCCACTTGCAATAGTGTCCAATGTATTTATGAGGATTGGGACACATCCATTAGTGTTCAGAGGTATGGTATATATCAACCAACAATAGAATTTTAAAGCAAAATAACCAACAATACATTTTCTGCCGTTGAAGGCATACAATTGTGTTCAAAATATATTTAGTTGAAACCATAAAATTGTCTTCAAAATATTTAAATTTTGGCATTAAATAACCCACAGAGGTTGATATGCCGCTAAACAAAATCAACTAACCAACATGAAAGAACTCTTTCATGATATTAATCCATATAATATCCTACAATTTCTTAAAGAAATCAAACTGTATTCAAAAATATAACTTTAACAAATCTACAACATAAAACACGCATATCACCGCCTCTAGTAATCATGTCCACACAAACATTTTTATACACAAAGGCTGAGTATCATCTATCACATATTCAGTTGTGAAAGCAGAATAGCATATATCATATTTTACTTCAAAATATCATATATTACTTCAAAGCTTCCAAAGTTGATATGTCGTTAACCAAATAAATCAGTCAATCTTTTGAAGACCGAACGCTCTCAGATGTAAAACCATTTATTTTCAAATTTTTATCAGAAAGCAAGAAAACTGTCTAAAATATAGACAAAGAAATAAAAAATCCTTAACAAAGAGCTTTCATTGATCCTTAAGCAAGCTTGTGTGTGTGTGTGTATATATATATATATGTATGTATATGTATATGTCAAAGACTATTCTATAAATCAGAATATAACCTTCCTTTTTTTAAATTCAAAACTGTTAGGACAACACTTTGCTTCTTCCAATTGAGTAAAAACTCCTTTATCGTACCAGCTGAAATAAAATCATCTAATTCATCAGTTTGGACCACATTTTATTTTGGAGTCTTTTATGAATTCCCTTGTATTCAGCAAAAGAAACAATTTTCTTATTTTTTCTGAATGTATTGTAGGTATTGGATGTAAATCTCAATTCACTTTGTTTCATTTTCCTTTCAAAATTAAAATTTATTTTCAAAATGTTTCATACAGAGAACTGAATTTTTTGTTGCAAGCCAATGAATATGATTTACAAATTTTATCTATTTTTCTACAAGGTCAGATTTTCCAAGAGGAAATGAAAATGTCAATACCTTTTCACTGTTAGTAACATATCCACTAGAACAGTTTGTTAAACAAAATATCACCACAAACTTTAATCTTTAAATGCAATGGACTATGAGGTAGAAAAATTACCTAATAGCATTGATTTGCGGAATAGGCTGTATACGCACAACTGAAAATCATAAAAGCAAGGTAACTTACAGCCATTTATAATTCATGGATTGTTAAAAAAAAAAAAAAAAAAAAGCTGTAAATAAGCATTTTAGTGTTGAAAACATGTCTAGGGAATTGAAAATAATGTCTGATAAATTCTACATAATTGTATGTTGTTAATTTACATTGTAAGAATGAAATTTTTAAAGTTACCTCCCTTTTAGATTAGCAATTTTCTAAGCAGACATTCACATTTTTTTTTTGTTTACATTACATTGGTCTGTCAGAATTCAGCTTTTTATGTGACATGTGTGGGCCATATAATACTAGTTAGCTATGGAAGAAACATCCAACATCTAAACATCTGGTTCATTTCTATTCTTTAATATTGCGAAAAAATTAAATATTTTAGTGAAATATATGTACAAGAGATTTTAATGGATAATATGGTACAATTTAAAAACAAAATTTACACAGGGATGGCTATACCATGAGGTTGTATTCTACACAAGGATGTAATTGTAATTTATTCTTTGTTTTTAGCTTCTGAAACACAGTCATATCATACACATGAAAATATGGTAGTTGAATTTTCTAGTATACATAATGAGGAAGGAAGCCTTGAAGAATTTAACACTCTCATGACAATGAAAAGAGGGGAACAGCAAGTAACCTATGTAATGAGTTCGTATAAATGAATGTCAGCAGAGACTGGCATGATAGTAAAGCGACAATTGTTACTTTGAGCTACAAAAGGCAAGAAGCTATGGAGAGCTATGACTGCCCATGTCCTGAACAGACATGGCATATAATTCTGACCCAAGAATAATAGAACATTAGTTTTTGGATGACTGGTTGTGCTTTTGGGGACTATACAGTTTTTATTCTAAAAGTAACTAATTTCTTAAAATAAAAAAAATATCATTTTTATTTCTCACCAATTGTGGCAGACACACTGGAGATTGCGGAATCGGAGTTCAAATTTTGATTGAGTTTGATACATTCACTTACATGCAAATATCCTTGGGATAGGTATGAATCCATCTCTTCTACCCCCCCTCCCATCGCCACTCATCCCCAGCTATGGATAAATAGCAGGACAGACTGGGTCCTATAGTCTTGAGTGGCAAGCGGTCTAGGAGAAGGACAACTCTGAATTCAAAACCTGAGTGGTCAGCAACTAAACCGGCTCCCCAACCAGACCCTGGTCTGGTGAGGAGGGTAGGTGGAACCCACAGCAGCACAAAAAAAAAAAAAAACAAGAGCTTTTAAAGAGTCGATGAACTGCTCAAAGTCATTGTCCATCCACCCCAACTATGGGTCAAATAGCCTCACCATCCCACAACCCAGGTCAGTCACGGAGGGGTTCCTCCAACAGTGGTGGGTTTTTAACAGGCAGGGCATGCCCCACCACCACTGCACACATACACAAAGCTAACAAACAAAAACACTTCTTTTTAAACTCAAATGAGAGGCTGAAGGACAAATTTAGATATGTGTATTATTTATCTATAAATGTGGAAAAAAAAAAAAAGCAGGATTGAGTTGTACGAACTAATTTTGCTCTAATAAACAAAGCAAGAAAATTATATTTTTATTGTCATTTTTGGGTGAAAAATTTGAATGAACCATTACCAAATAACATTTACGTGTTATGTTTTCCGTTTAACATAAACTAAAATTTAAAATACAAGGAAGAATTTAAAAAGTGATAAACAAAGGAAATCTAGTCACAATGCAATGCAAATGAAAGTTTTTTGATAAAGACTTCAAAAACTTTTTTCATTGCAAATATTTGGAATGTGTTATTCTTTATATACTTAAAAGAACAATTCTTAAATAATGTTAAAAGTTGCTCTGAACATGAAAATTATTAAGACCATTTCCATGTAAAATTATTCAAAGAGGTTTAACAGAAATGTTTAAATAATGTTTTTGTTTTATCTTTTCACCCCATGCAAGGTGTTAATGCCTCTAAGACAAATGATTGCTGAGAGTTAAAGAGAATGAGAAGACTTGAGTGAGGAGAAATGACAAGAGGACAGAATTCAGGAAGATGGTGATGGAGATTGTATTTAAATTTTTGACCATTGTAGGTGGCATGAAAGCAAGAAGCTGGAAATAAACATTCATTTCACTCAAAACTTTTTTTACTTAACAAAGTGCAAATTACGCCATCTTTACTATTTTTGTACCTCAACTGTTTTGCTTGAACAACACACACACAAACAAATATAATTATGGGCATGGTGGAGTAATGGATAAGCGGCTCAGATTGAGGAATTGGAGAGCAGAGTTCGAATTCTAAACTAAGAATGAAAAATATTACGTTTTTCTTAATAAGAGGGCCGTGGAGATTTTCCAAGAAAAAATTTGACTAGAGCCCTATGCAGATATATTTTTCAAAGAAAAGTAGATGAAAGAATTTCAACAAATGTTACACATTTATTTCAATCTTGCAACATTTATGTCTTCCGGTAATGAAATGAGCATCATATGTATACACACACACACACACACACACACACACACATTGCATACTGATAATACAATTCATTTTAAAACAGCAATACTTAAATAGACTGGTCTCCCTCAAAAGGAAAGAAAACTACATGTATGTCAAAAAGTCAGAGATCAGTTTGATGTTATACTTATATTGTAAATAGGACCCTCCTCCATTAAAATCATAGAAAATTAATGTTTTTTTTTTTATTCTGAAAAATTCTTTGCATAGAGGAAGTTTTTCTGAATGTTAGGCAACAAAAATTAGTTGTGAAAATATTTTTATCTATAAGAAATTAGTATTAGGTTGGTGCAAAAATAATGACGTAATAATGTCATGAGAAAATCCATCTTATTGCAGATTTGCTATTCAGGTTTGCTAAACTTAAAAAAAAAAAAAAAAAAAAAAATCACATTGATTTTGGGGGGGGTGATAATTAAAATTGCTTTTCAGGACAGTTCTGGGACAATGGTGAAAGAAAGTGAGCCTGGAGCACTGTAAAAAAAAAAAAATTTTTTTAAATAAATAAATAAAACAAATAAAAATCGAAATAATTTAAATGTAGTCAAAAGGATATATGACTTTTCAAAGATAAAACCAAAAACAAAGTGAGTGAATTTTGAATAATTTCATCTTTATTTTTAGATTGTAAAAATTGTTTCACAAAAACTGTTCATTTATTAATATAAACAAAAAACATCACCAAACACAGGATGTGGCAGAAATCCCTCCCACATTTTCAACTGTCACTTGCATGATGCTAGCAAACTTAAACTCGTGATAGCAATGGTATTTTCATCTCACTAGTGTCTTACCATTTCTTTCCAAATACCATCATGACTTGTACTGGTGCACAGTGCGTTTACTGTTGATATGTTTTTTTAAGACTGGTGAATCTGTAATTACAACACAGAAATGTTCGTGCTCATTTCATGTTATGTCAGAATGATACTGCTCCAGATACTGATATAAATTTAATTTAAATAGAAAACAGACAACCTTAAGCGTCCATTCGTTATAATTCATTTCCCCAGGTATTTTTACCTGGTTCAGCAGACCGCACTTCCAAGGGTGAAAAAATATTTTAAATTTACATATAGTTTTTACTCACTTTTGAGGGATAGTTTTAAGTTGATGTAAGGTGAAACAGAGAAGGTGGGAGGAAGAGTATGACAGACACGGTCAAAATTAGAGAGGGAAAGGAGAGATAGGAATAAATTTAGATCTATTTTTATTAAGATATTTAAGAGTACGGGAGGGGGTAAGGACCAGACATTGACCTATTTAATAAGTCATTTCACAGGAAACGAGATAAAGAGAAAAAAAGAGCAGTAAAGATGTAAAAAAGCAGAAGTGGAAGTAGAGAGTTTGAGAAAGAGAGGGAAATGGAGAGTTTGAGAAAGAGAGGGAAATGGAGAGTTTGAGAAAGAGAGGGAAATGGAGAGTTTGAGAAAGAGAGGGAAATGGAGAGTTTGTAAAAAATAGAAAAGGAAGAGGAAAGGGTAAATTAACAGGGTTGAAAATTTCAAGGCCATGGGTTCAGCATTTAAAAGAAAGTCATCTGGAAAACCTCAAACTTCCAGGTGATGGAAAAGTTTAGAAAATTGTCTGCAATTGTGTATGGTGAATAGAGGCCACCATTATGGTGGATGTCATTTTTAAAACCAGATGAATAAAAACTGTAGCCGTTTGTTTAAACAACAGTGAAATATTTTTTTTTAATAGCAGTTACCGTGATCTTTTTGTCAATCGTTAAAATGTGGGAGATATTTCTGCTGCACCCCTGTGTAATTTTAAAATGAGATGTAGTGTCATAAAAATTCCTATGACACCATTTTTTTAACACTTTTCACTCCTCGGCAATGTTTATTGCTTTAAACAGCAATATTTAGAACTAAAACCTATGCATAAAATGAAAGTATGATTTATATAGTTTTTTTTTTTTTTTTTTTGGTCTTGAGAATTTACAACAAAAATACAGTGTAACCCGGATATAAGAATTTTCTCTGGTCCCAAATTAGAGCCCATATGACCTAAACAAAATAGACCAAACCGGATATAAGAAAAACCGGATATAAGAGACTTCTTCTCCGGTCCCGACAACTCTCTTATATCCAGGTTACAAAATGAAAAAAAAATTTATTTATTAGATTGTTTATTTACAAGAATAATTTTATTTTACAATACTTTAAAAACTAATATAATTAAATGCAATGCAATATTAAAAACTGTAGCCCTTTGTTTAAACAACAGGGAAATATTTTTTTTTAATAGCAGTACTGTGGTCTTTTTGTCAATCGTTAAAATGTGGGAGATATTTCTGCTGCACCCCTGTGTAATTTTAAAATGAGATGTAGTGTCGATAGGACGGATTTTCCTATGACACCACTTTTTAACTACTTTCACTCCTCGGCAATGTTTATTGCTTTAAACAGCAATATTTAGAACTCAAATAAAACCTATGCATATGATGAAAGTGAATTTATACTTTTTTTTTTTTTTTTTTTTTTGGTCTTGAGAATTTACAACAAAAATACAGTGTAACCCGGATATAAGAGAGATTTTCTCTGGTCCCAAATTAGAGCCCATACTTACCTAAACAAAATAGACCAAACCCGGATATAGGAGAAAAATATAGAGACTTCTTCTCCGGTCCCGAAACTCTCTTATATCCGGGTTAACTTGTATTAAACACTATTTATTTATTAGATTGTTTATTTACAAGAATAATTTTATATTTACAATATTCTAAAAAACTAATATAATTAAATGCAATGCAAAAAAATTTATTTTGTTTAAACAACAGGGAAATATTTTTTTTAATAGCAGTACTGTGGTCTTTTGTCAATCGTTAAAATGTTGGAGATATTTCTGCTGCACCCCTTTATAAAAAAATTTTAAAATGAGATGTAGTGTCGATAGGACAAATTTTCCTATGATTTTTAACTTTTTTAACCTTAAATGTTTATTGCTTTAAACATATTTAGAACTCAAATAAAAATATTTTTTTTTTTTTTTTTTTTTTTTTTTATCTTGAGAATTTACAAAAAATACATGTAACCCGGATATAAGAGATTTTCTGGTCCCAAATTAGTTCCCATAATTACCTAAACAAAATAGACTATAGGAGAAACCCGGATATAAGAGACTTCTTCTCCGGTCCCGACAACTCTCTTATATCCGGGTTACACTGTATTAAACACTATTTATTTATTAGATTGTTTATTTACAAGAATAATTTTATATTTACAATACTCTAAAAACTAATATAATTAAATGCAATGCAATATTAAAAACTGTAGCCCTTTGTTTAAACAACAGGGAAATATTTTTTTTTAATAGCAGTACTGTGGTCTTTTTGTCAATCGTTAAAATGTGGGAGATATTTCTGCTGCACCCCTGTGTAATTTTAAAATGACAGGAGTATTAAGCTAAATTTAGATTTGCTCAAACCAGAGCTATTTGAATCCCAAAGTAAGAAATTTCAAATTTGATGGAGGGAATGTTAGCCAATAAAAGAATTGGTGAAAAATTGCAATTATATAAAATCTAAATAAAAGCAGAGAAAATGAAAATACATTACTTGATGACCAACAAAATTTATCTGTTAAAAACGTTCAATCCAGAATAAATTCTTTAGATTATTTACAGACTAATGACTTTCATCTTCGTTGTGATTATCAATTTTATTTCAACCATTGTACTTTCTGGCCCTCTTCAAATGTCTTGATCCAGGTAACTTTCAGGGAATTTCAAAAAGTATTCTTTATTTAATGTACAGGTGTAGAATGTTTTTGTTCCACTATCCATGTCTAGGGCTACCTTGTTTTGTTCTAATTTGGTACTGCCCAAATGTTGCTAATGTACTATACCTTTTCAACTTCAAAATGATAATAATCAACTTCAAAATGGACTTATTTTCAGGTAAAAAAATTAATCAATTCCAAAATGGATCAATCAACTTCAAATTAGATTAATCAACTTCAAATTGAGAATTAATATAATGCTAATAAATTTAATATTTATTCTTTTATTTTTACTTAAAAGGGATATATAAAAAATATAAATGTTCCTAAGAAATTTATTTAAAAGATTACATCATCTAAGTTAATTACAGAGGGAAGTAATCTCTGTATTCCAGATACGAAGTTAGTGCAAGTCTCAGGAGAAATATTATTAATTGCCTTGGAGATTATCGCATCTAACTTGCTGAGGCCGAATTCTTTAGTAGTTAAAGATCCCTGGCCATCACCTCTTAAAATCCCAACAATTGAGTCTGCCATACTTCTTTTTACGTCAGCTTTAATGACTGACCAAACCTTTTCAATGGGATTTAACATCGGACTATAGGGGGCAAGTCTGAAAATTTGGTGTTGCCTAAATTCATCCTCCTCCACAACTTCTTCAATTGAAGTATGGCAAGGGGCGTTATCAATAACTAAGACAACTCCCCTTTCATAAATTTCATTTGCCTTTCTAAGGCACTCTCTAGTTCATTCTTTCGCATCCCTTTTTTGAAAGAACCTTTTAATTTTATGATGAATTAATCCATTATTACTAATACATCCAATAACATGGATGTTATTTCCTCTGATCCGGCCATGACTGTAGTGCACCTTGTGCCTTTTTTAGAGCGACCTTCTCTTCTTGAAATATGGAGATTAAAATTGGTTTCATCCATATAAAAAATTGGCACACTTTGGGACTGAAATTCTAATAAAACTACTGTGTAATCAAATTACGTTTTTTATTGATATTATTATTGGCATATTCTGGTTCATAACGAACCGCTTTTAAAGTAAAGGCTAGAGAGTTCAAGTGCTTTCTTATGCATTCTTTCGTCACACGAACCTCATACTTTTTCGACCAACTTATTATGTCTCGAAAGAGTGACCCTAGGAGAGTTTTCATTTAATTCGGCAATAAAATTCTTATGCTCTTATGTAATTTTATATTTTCTTGCTCCTCCCTAGAGTCATTCTCTTATCAGCACCCTGGTCCAACCAACGGTACGCTGTTGGTAGAGGCACACCAATTGTTCTTGCCAGGTCTTTCCAATTTCCTGCTCTAACATGTGCAGCTAAAATCTGGACCTTTTTTTTCGCCAGCCACAGTTTTCTTGAGGTAAGTCCTCTTTGGAGCTGTTGCTAATTCTTCTTCAGCTTCTTTTGTAGAGGTTTCTCCAACATCATCAACCATCATTTTTGCCCATACAGGACTTTCTCCTCCTACTTTTACTGTAGGCTCACCCAATGCTTTCTTGGCCTCTAAGTCGTTTGTATTTTCTTTTTTTCTTCATCTATATAATGAAGATGAACAGTCAATTTCCTTACTCATAGAGTAAATTAATTGAAAAAATAATTTTCAGTTTACAAAAAAAAAAAAAAAAAATCTCAATTTGAAGTTGTTTATTCTTATTCTGAAGTTGATTGTTTTTAGGTTTTTGACATTTTCTCAATTTGGAGTGGATTAATTTTTTTTTTATTTGAAAAAAAGTCCATTTTGAAGTTGATTATTATCGTTTTGAAGTTGAAAAGGTATAGTTATATTTAATAGCCTAGTGGATTAAAGTTCATGAATTTTGTTATATAGTCATTGTGAGTTCAATCCCTGGTCTAGGTAGTACAGACACATTCAGTGGAAACAAAAGTAGCAATAAATGAGATCCCTAGACATGGACAATAGAATGAGAACAACTTTTATAATCATTTCACCTTGAGCAAGGCAATAAAGCCACTAAGATGCAAGGGGTTACTATTAAGGAGAGGGAATAAAATAAAACAGGAATTAAGAAGACAGAAGGTAACAATTGACATTGCATTTGAAACTTTTGAAGATCTGCTGTAGATTAAATAAAGATTTAAAAATTTCTGAAGGTTACCCAGACCATTATGTAAATGCTAAAACATCAGACAGAAAAAATAAATTAAAATTAGGGCCCCCCATTGTGGTGTAATGGTCCACAAGCTGAACCTTTACATCGTTAGTAGAGAGAATAATGATTACCTTATACATATAGCCTTTTGGCAGAATTAAGCTACTTATATATATATATATATATTTAAAAAAAAAAAAAAAAAAAAAAAAAAAATATATATTCAAAAGTATTTTTTTTTTTTTTTAAAAAAGGTGGGGGGGACCAAGAGAGTGAAGTGGATAGAAATATTTTTGGAGCCACCTGAATGATTTTTCAGCTCAATTATGGAATTGTATTAACGCAATTTATACTTAAGAGAAAGGTTAAAGCAAAAATTCTACATTTTTAATTAAAAAGTAAATTTTCCATCATGAAATTCTGATCTGGATTAAAGGGACAAAATTTCCCCAAAAGAGGTTAAATTTTGCATTTAACCCTTTCTTTTGGGGTGGGGAGCAGTGTCAAAAATGGATTCACCCTCTCCCCCACAAAAACATAGGAACAGAGGTCTAGATCATGATTTTCTGAGAAATACAACGAAAGTCATGTTGAAAACTGATATTTAATATTCAGTATATCATGCCAAATGTGGTCAATATAATGTACGAAAGGAACTGAATACATTTTAAATATCTTTCCAAGACTTTGTAGACTTAATATTTGGGAAGTTACACTGAAAAGAAAAATTTTGTCTTGGGCATTTTTTTTTTTTTATTAGTGTTATTCAAAGTTGGGGGATCAGAGAAAAAAAAAAAAAAAAAAAAGCAGGAAAAATATGGAAAAAAAAAGAAAATGCATTTGATACAGGTTATTTTTGAAAAAGAGTGTCAAGTTAAACCTGTCTATCAATTATAACATTCATTTAAATAAGATTCCAATGTCTTTCTTAGCCAAAAAAGGCAACCATCTAGAACTGATCATTTAAAAGCAAATGATTTCCATGTACGTGTTGATTAAATTCAAACAATCACACCTTGACAAATACTTGGAGTTAGGACCAAGTTAGACCTTTTCTGAAATTCAGGCTAGATATAGAACATGTCACTTGTAAAATGTACCATAAATGTCAAATGCCTGTTTGCAAGCCCACCAAGGTGAGGCATTGGCTATAAGCTAGATGACAAAGTGGTGATTTTGGCATTGGCTACAAGCTAGATTGTCTTAATATGAAGTTGTATTATAGTTCTTGGACTGTGTATAATGTGTTTGCACATTTCTGTTGAATAGTCTTTCTGCCAATAGACTTAATTCTACCTAACCATGTACAATTGAGGTTTTGTAACATTTGCTCAAACGGCTCTGTAATCTTTACAATGACTGACAAAATGAAGCTCATCATATCTGCTACTGAGACTCTGAAGATGCTTTTATAGGCTCTTGAGAACACTGAGTGGTGTTTCAAAGCCTGTCAGATGTTGGTTCAAGGTTACCAATCAGTAAAACACTATATTTGGAAAAAAAAAAAAAAAAAAAAAAAAAAAAAAGTATATATTTGATGGCATATAAGGCACACTATTTTTTATTTTTAAAATATTTTTAAATTCCCTTGTGTCTTATATGCCATATATAGGTTTAATATTCACAATAGTCAGACAAAATTAGATACCTGGCAACTCCTATAAGCTTAGACTTTAGAGTAACTTTCACGTACCTATTGTCATTATATAAACGGCTATTATGCAGATTAAAAGTGTTATCATTGATAATATTCATTATATTAATTTCATCACGTTTAATATTAGTACTTTGTTTCACTAAAATTATATGCAATAAATTCAAATTATATATTTTCAAGATACATTTGTTTCATTAATATTTTTCTTGCAATAACTTCCAGTTGCATTGGTATAAATACAATCAGAATTTTTATATTCTAATTATTCCACTAAAAAGACGTTTACAAGACGCAAGTTGTACAGATCATGTAAAGGAAAATAGTAACTGAACTGTTTTGCTCAATTGTAATAATCAGTTGATTTTTATTTTATTTTCTTACCTTTGGGTATAATAATGCTTTTATAGGCTCGTGTTCTTTTTTTCCCATTATTTTTCATTTAATTGCAATCATGGCTTGTTTAACCAGAATAATACCTTATAAATATAGTCTAGGCTGTACCATTTATTAATAATTTTACTAATTTTTTCTTGATTTGCCCTGTTGAAATTGGGGTGCATCTTATACGCTGTCAAATATGGTAATTTATCCAATAAGACTAAACAGTCCATCAGCTTTTTTCATACAATTGGAATCAGTTATTGAAGACCCTAATATGGGAAGTTTCTCATACCACCTCATACATGAAAAAGTTGTTTTTTTATCCTGGAAACTTTTGCAGACATAATAAAATTATAAAATTTTAGATAGCATTTTCAGATTGACATGTGTGGATCGATATCTAAAACTTCACAAAATAATTAAGAATGTTTAAACTTCATGTTAGCAAAAAAAAACTCAATGTGTCAAAAGGACAGTTATTTCCTTGACACCCCTATTACTATATATATTTTTAACTCCCTTGGGAATGTTTATTATTTTAAAAAGCAATGATTAAAATTTTTAATAAAACCCAAACATACAAAAGTGGATTTATACATTTTTTTATTCTTGAGAATTGACAACAAAGATATTAACCACTATTTGTATTATTGTAAATTTCTTAAGATTTTTTCAAATTTATTCCTTTATAAAATGGCAAAGTCTTTTCAAAGGTAAATAATAAATATTGCATTGTACTTGGTTCACATATTTAATCTTGTAACATTGCTGAGAGAATCAAAACTCTATACAGTAATAGTGGTGTCAAGCGAATAAACGTTCTTTTAACACCATTTTTTTTGCAGGCACAAAAGTTAAATATTGCCAAATAATTCCTCTTTAGAGCGTGTCCTTGCATGTGAATTTTAATGAAAGTCTTCATTTTAAGCTGCTGATTAACTTTGTCAAACAAAAAAAAAAACTCATCAGATTTCTTAATTTGAATTATAAAAATACAGATCACAAATCTTTATACTTGAATATCTGTTCTCAAGTGATTCATCAACTCAGAATTGTGTGTAAATGCAGTCCCACAAACTTCATTTGGGAAGAGTTTCTCCCTCGAGTGTTTCCTCATGTGAATTTTCAGATCATAATTGCGCGTGAATGCCGATCCACAAACCTCACAAAGAAATGGTTTTTCTCCAGTGTGTCTCCTCATGTGAACTTTTAGGTCAGACTGGTCTATAAATGCAGATTCACAAATTTCACATTTAAAAAAAAAATTTCACCTGTATGTGTCCTCATGTGAATCTTTAATCTAGAGCTTTGTGTAAATGCAGCAACACAAATTTCACATTTGAAGGGCTTTTCTCCTGTGTGAGTCCTCAGATGGAGCTTAAGACCAGAGCTGCAGGTAAATGCAGTCCCACATACACCACAAGGAAATGGCTTTTCTCCTCTATGTCTTCTCATATGTACATTAAGATGAGAATTGGATGTAAATGCTGCTCTGCAAATCTCACAAGAAAATGGTTTCTCCCCGGTGTGCTTTCTAATATGAACTTTGAGATGGGAACTGGATTTGAATGCTGCTTCACAAATGTCACAAGGAAATGGTTTTTCACCAGTATGTGTTCTCATATGGACTTTCAAATTTGAAATTTGTCTGAAAGTAGTTTCACAAATTTTGCATTTGAAAGGTTTCTCACCTGTGTGAGTTCTCATATGAAGTTTAACGTTTGAACTGCATGTAAAGGATGCTCCACAAACTGAACAAGAAAATCCCTTTTCTCCTGTGTGTGTCCGCATATGAAATTTAAGATGGGAATTACGTGTAAATGCAGCATCACAAAGGTTGCACAGAAAGGGTTTCTCTCCTGTGTGTATTCTCATATGATACTTCAGGTGAGAAGGCTTTGTAAACGCAGATTCACACAACTCACATGGAAATGGTTTTTCTCCAGTGTGTGCTCGGATATGACTTTTTAAATGTGACATTTGCATAAACGTAAATCCACAAATTTCGCAAGGAAATAATTTCTCTCCAGCATGTGTTTTGACATGATCTATTAAAATTTGCCGACTTGAGAATGCTCTTCCACAAACCTCACATGGAAACAAACCATCCTCAGTGTGGGTTCTTACATGTATCCTCAGTTTCGTACTACAGGTAAATGAAGATTCACAAATTTCACAAGTAAAAGGCTTCTTGTTCGTTTTCATGCGAACCTTAAATCTAGATTTGCAAGAAAATGTAGAGATTTCACTTGGTTTTCTTTCAATATGAGTTTGCATATGAACTTTCAGTTTAGCACTACTGCTAAATTCCGACTTACAAACACTACAAGAAAAAGTTTTTCCCTTCCTATGCATTTTCTGGTGATCTTCGACATCAGAATTGCAGTTGAATGTAGAACTGTAATCATCACATGAAAAGGAGTTCTCTTTTGTGTGCGTTTTCATGTGGATGTTCAGCTTTGAACTGCAAGTAAATTCTAGACTGCAGACACCACAAGAAAATTTATTTACATTTAGATGCGTTTTTTGGTGGTCTGTCAGTTCAGATTCGCAGGTAAAGGCATATCCACAAATATCACAAGAAAACAGGTTGTCAGGATGTGTTTTCGTAGGACTCTCCTCGTGTGGTCTTTGGGTACTAACTGATGCAATGAGTGTCTCAGGAACTGGTTTCTCTTCCATTTGTACCTTGATGTGCTGTTTCATACATAGTGCATCTGAGAATCCTGCTCCAAAAGTGTTGTATTCAAGTAATTTTTCCATTTTATTTGTCTAGTTGTGTATCAATTGATTTTCATTGGTGAAAACATTTCTAGTCTGAAATGTATATCTTGTTCATTCCTTTCTCTCCATTATATGAGATCCTGTTAAAAAAAAAAAAAAAAAATTTCTAAGAAATGGAACTTCATTTTGAAACATTAAATAATAATTTTTTGCTAAATATGGGTAAGTGTACTCACAATAAGATGGAGTATCAAAAGGATGGTCTTTCCCCACAACATCACTTTTTTTTAACTACCTTCACTCTTCGGCAATGTTTGTTTTAAAAAGTGATCATTAGAATTGGTATTTTTTGTTCTTGAGAATTGACAACAAAAATAATAAACTTTATTCAATAAATGGTTTATTTACAATCTATATTGTTTATTGGAATGGTTGGCAAAACATCTGCTAGGGTAACAAATTTTCCACAATCACAGAATCATTAATCTTAAATGGAATCTGGGTTTTAATATAATTTTCAATAATAAATAAATTAATTATTTTAATTTTTTTTTTTAATTTTTCTTTCAAAACTTAATGACTGTCTCTCTGATATTGTTAAACATTTTAATAAATATAACAGTTATTTCCTTAAAAATTGTTTTTACAAATATTTGTAGTTATTTTCCTTATAAAACCTGAATGCTTACATAAAAAGAAAGAAAAATGGGTTGTCAATTTTCTGAGAATATGTTGGCTAGTCTATTTTTAAGTATTGTAAAACTTTTCTAAGAAACTGTATGTAGCAAAGGAGTTGAAAGTCAGAAGGTCATGGCTCAGTCGTGGCCACCAAGATCCATTGCTAAAGTGGAAATGGGGAAGATACACATTAGTTGATGTCAAAATTGGAGGGGAAAGAGAAGGAGACAAAGATCAAAATCAATAAGTTTAACAAATTCATTTCCTTTAACTTGTAACCTTGTTTCATGAATATGAAAGAAAAGTAAATGCTATCATGTGCCTACCATACAATTTAGAAATAAAGGAAAAAATTTCCAAAACCACCATTCTATGAAAACAACTGGCTTGTCTAAGCTTACCATCACAGTGATTCTTCTGAATTAATAAATCAATCTTCAATGCTTTTACCAAAAAAAAAAAAAAATTTGTTCAAAAAAAAAAAAAAAAAACATTAACTATCAAAAAGTTATTTTTTCATATTTTATTTATATTTCAACATTCCACCAGTTGTATGAATAAGCAAACAAATTGCCAAGATGACTGAATTTTAATATTCAAAAAAATGAATCAATATTTGCTATTTGGGCAAAAAAAGTAAAAAAACTTAGAATTATGTTTTTGTTTTCCACTTGCATAATGTTTATATGTAACATGATGGAGGATAAAAACAGTAAATAGAAAAAACAGAATTTATCAAAATCAACATTTGGCCCAAGAAAAATGTGAAATGGAAAAACTAGAAAACACAGAGAGGGGTAGAAAAAAAAAAAAATAAATTTTTTTTCAGCACATTTTTTTTCTTTTTTCCATAACAGTGTTTTTTTTTATGTGCCAGGTAACTTTTATGTGGACAATCTTGCCCGTTTGATTCTAGACAGCTACCCTGTTTAGGCCATGATTTGACAGTTTTGCAGCCATCAAGGACTTGTTATTTCTATTTTGCTTTTATCTTCTTGAAGAATTCCAAATGTATGTTAAATTACCAAGCCGCCAAATTTTTAATATCCCATCATTTTGGAATGCAAATAAGAGCAGATTTCTTTTTCTCTTAACAACAGATTGCTAATCTGATCCCATTTTGCCTGTTAAAGCATAGATGCTGAATGTTTATTTTCTCAGTAAACATTTAAAAAAAATAAAAAAAAAGTCTTACCCAAGAACAACAAGTTATTCAATGTTGCATTACAATGGAAATTTAGAGAGAGATTTGAAAATTAAATATTTCCCAAATTAAGAAATTAGCAATTTTAAATTTGAGCAGTATTTCAACTTGGGATAAATTGTTTTATTTAAATTTTGAATTAATATGTCTAAAATCGTTTTTTGATATTTTGTTACAAAATGATTCAGTTATTATGGTTTAATTACTGTTTTGTAAAATTTTAGTCAAAATGTTTGAAGGGATTCAGATAAATTATTGAGATTCAAAACTATTTGCTGTTGATGCTTTAAAAAAATGTGATTTTTTATATTATGAATCAATAATTATAAATCAATCTAAATCCTTTTGATTCTCCTCCCAAAAAAATAAAAATGTGTTTGAATTTGTTCTTAAAGAAGGAAGCTTGATTAAAAGTTCTTTCCTCAAAAGATAATTTATGATGTAACATTCCATTGTTTTGATGTCTAGTCATTTTCATAAGTTTTTTTACATAGAATTTGTTTTTTTGGTTTGATTTTAACATTTAAAAAAAGATTTGTAGATATTTGCTATTTCTTTAAATGCAATAAAACTTTAATAATAATTATAACATATTGTAGTGCAGTTTTCTCATAAAATACTATAAAAATGGAAAAACTGAAATTTCCCAAAATTAAAAACAGAATCAAGTAAAATTTGAAACAGAAAATTGCCTAATTGCCAATTGATTCAAACATTATAAAATGGTAAATTGATAAGATTTTTTTTTTTTTTTTTTTTTTTTTATTTTCAAATACTTATAAAATTTATGAATAAAAATTTTCAGTCTTGTTTCCTTATAAATTTGGATAAAACATAAAGAATGTTATAAAATATAAAATTTATCTTGTAAATAAACAATCTAATAGCGTTTAATATTTTCCATTCCTAAAATTCTCAAAACAAAATTTTAAATTCAGGTTTTATTTAACTCATGTTTTTTAGGTTTTATTTTTTAATCATTTAATCACTTTTAAAACAAAAAAAAGCATTAAAACAAAGGGGTTAATGAGGTGTGAGAATAAAAAAAAAAAAAAAAAAAAAAAAAACATTTCATGGGAAAAAAAAGTCCTTCTGATGGCTTTAAACTTTTGAAAAATCAAGTTTATCCAGGCTTGCTGATAGAGGAACCCACATTTTAGTTTTCAAAAAGCAATAGCAGTTTTTTTAAAAACTGACAATAGATAAAGGATACACAGAACACAACCCCCTCTAGAGCTAGTTTTTAGTGAATTCAGAAAAAATTTTTCTTCTACCACCACAGTTTGCAACCTGCTCTAGGCCAATGCCTCTCCTAACAGATAATTTAAGCATAATTGGGGGGATATGAATTGTGACCCAACCCTAAAACCCACCTCTAAATTCCAGGATTTCTTTTGTCCCAAATTTTTTTTTTTGTTAATGTATATAAAATAGACCAAACCTTATACTAGGAGAAAACCTGATATGAATGGAAAATGAATTCAGTAAATACTGGTATATCCGGGGGGGGCACTAGAATTTAAATTTTTCAGTTAAAAAAAAAAAAAAAAATAATAAAATGGATGACAGAATAAATACTATTTGAAAAATAAACATGTTGGGAACAAACTGCACATAACTTAATTTTTAGAGAACAGTAGTATTAATCCCATTTTTTTTTTTTTTTTCATTTCATTGAAACAAAACTATAAAGCCACTAAATGCACACTGTGTGAAAGAAAATGTAAAAGAATATGAAAAAAAAAAAAAACATTTTTTAGAAGAAAACAATAAAAACTGAATGAGAATTTAAGCTTTTTGAAGATAACGATTGACATTGCATACAAATGACAAAAAATTAAGGCTGAATGGAAAAGAATAGAAGCAAATATATAAAAGTTAATTATATAGAAGAAGAATGGGATAACAAACTGTTAGATAGAATTTAATTTGCATTAGCCATTTCAACTGAGAAAATAATTAGACATCTTTTTCCAATCAAATAAATTGTCTTTTTATTTGTCATAAAAATCAAGGCAAAAGTAGAAATTATTCATCAAAGATAATAATTTACTAAATCTGTCTGTTGTTAAATTAAGCTCACTGACAAAATGACAATTGAAGTTTGATCATCAGGCAGTTAGTTACTATAATTACCCAAAATACCATTGGGACACTTATAAATCCATCTCTTCCTCATGGTATAGGTTGGCAAAAAGAACAAAGAAAAAAAAAATCTAGTCAGTCAAAAATCGAAAATAAAAAATAATAATCATCCATTTTCATTAAATATAGATTTAAATCTATTTTTGGTCTAAACTAATTAACCCAGAACTGGGGATAGAGGTGGATAATTGCCATTTTTAAAGAAATTTTCCCATAAAGAATATATAATGAAATTGAATGAATTTAACTATATTTTTTGTTTCAAATCTATCCATGAATATATATCACATCCAAGTTTATTTATCAAATTTTATTTTATTTTGTCACCTATTTAGGTAATGACCAGGTTTGATGTTCATTTTACTTAAATGATCAACAAAAAACGGTGAATTTAAAGTTGTTTTTTTAAATAAATGAAATGGAATTTGGGGATACAAATTAAGTATGAAAAAAGAAAATAAAAAATGCTAATTAAATGCATAAAAAATTAAAAAAAAAAAAAGCTTTTAATTGCTTTTTTAAATTGAAATAAGTAGAAACAAAAAAAAATTTCTTGATTGAAAGTATGTTTTTATAATGATTGTTCTGAGTTTTTAAAAAAATTAATTGAATATTTTTATCCAATCAAAAATCTGTTTTCAATTTCAACCCAACTTTATGAAAATTAAGAAAAATATTTGTGGATTCATCTAGAAAATTTACTAGCCATTCATCAAACATCTGGTTTTAAAAGAAATTTTTTGTTTTTTGAAAGGTATAATAAAAAACAACAAGTTTTGTAAGATAGTGGTTGAGACTATTCCAGTCAGACAATAAACAGATATTGTTTTTGTCTCCTTAAATTAAAAGTATAGCAAACCTTTCAAACAGAGTTAGAAGAAGAATATTTTTTAAAAAAAAAATTAACAGGAGTAAAAAAAATTATATTGTTAAGACTATCCCTTTTGATAGTAAATAAAACCTCAGAAAGGAAAGAACAACATTAGAAACAAAGCATTTGCTGTTGACCATCAAACAAAAAAAACATGGAATTGTGTGTTTAAATGATACATTTCTTATTTATAATGTTAAATAAATAATTTTTTTTTCTAAATCTAATTATACTTAACCTGTCAGAAATCCAAATAAATCAGTTAACATTCCTCAAATAAAGTTTCTTGTCTTTATTTTTTTAGAAAAAACAAAAAAAAAACTAAAATATTTCCATAAATTTAACTTTTGAAATACAGCATTTTATTTTGCTCCAGGAAATATTATTATTTAATCTACAGAAATTAAAGCTATTAATTTTCCTTTCATAGAAATTATGATTTCTTTTTATAATCTATCATTAACTTAAATCAGAAGAAAAAAAAAAAAAAAAAAATTACAATATTTGGAACTATAAACATAATAGGTGTTTTTAAAATCATTTTTAGATTCATTGAATTCAAAATTAGAACTTTTATCAAGCCAAACATTTTTTAAGAATAGAAAATGTTTTCTCTATTTTTTTTATTATTTAGAAGGAATTCAAAACTCATATTTTTATGCAAAAAACAATCCAAAAACATTTCCAGAATAATCTGACTTAGGTGTTTTCAGACATTTTTTTCAATTGTATACAAAAAAAAAAAAATGAAAAAAAAAATTTGTAAATTTTTTTTTTTAACATTTAACACCTGTGCACTAAATATCTTAAAATTTTCCAAAATCATCATAATTCTGTGTAAATGTACATTGAACTCAAATTAACAATTAAATTATGAAGAAACCTACCGTTTTGGAGTTATCAACAAGAAAAAAAAAAAAAAAAAAAATCAGACTTCTTATTGGTCATTCATCCCTCATTACTGCCATTTATGTTCATTAATTCACTAAAGTACTTCCAGTGACATTCCAGCATTTTTTTTATTTTATTTACTTTTACAAAACTTTCTTTCAGAAAAATCACTAAAAAAAAAAAAAAAAAAAATGTAATTTTTTTTTTTTTTTTTTTAAGTGTAGTTTTATCTATAAAAAAAAATTAAATTAGACAATACAATTTTTCCATTTCGAAAAAAAAATTAAAATAAAAAATTTTATAAACCATTTTTTATATTTTTAAAATTCAAAAATAAAAAATTTAAAAGAAAAATAGTAAATTAAATTAATGTTTTTTTTTTTTTAAATTAAAAAATTTCGAATTGAAAAAAAAAGTATTAAATAATACAATAAATCCTTAAGTCATTTTTATTTTTTTTTTTTTTTATTTTGTAATTTTACTTTGTACATAATCATGTTCTTTACAAAATGTTATGTTTATTGGTGAAGTTCAGAGTTAGGTGTGTAGTCAGTGTTCATTCTGTTTAGAAAAGGGGACAAATAAAAAAAAAAATAATAATATATATTACAATTAAAGTTTAGTTTCTAGTTTGTGTTTGTATTAATTTTTTTTTTATTTTCAATTTTAAAATAAAAAAAATGCTTTATTTTCATTATTTAATTTGTTCTTTTAATTTGTCATTGCTATTCTGCACAGAAGAAAGGTTTTATTGTATTATTTAATTTGTTTTTTATTTAAAGATTTGTTATAAATAAAAAACAAAAAAAAAAAAAAAAAAAAAAAATTGTTTTAATGATAAAAGCGTGATTTCAAAAAGAGATATATATTGTAAAAAAGGAAATAAATAATAAAATTTATGATTATGCTTGTTCAGAAGTTTTGGAGGCCCCGCATTGAAAAACAATATTATGGCAAAATGGGGATGAATGACCAAACAAAAGTCTGATTTTTGCTTGTCGATAACTCCAAAACAGTAGGTTTCTTCATAATTTAATTCAATTGTTAATTTAAAAAAAGATTACATTTACATTCATATGGAATTATGATTTATTGATTAAGACTCTTAAATTAAGCACGCGGGTGTTTGGACGTTAAAAAGCAAATTTACCAAAACATTTATATTTAATTAATTAAAATATCATTTATTCTTAATTTAAGATAAATAATTATTATCCCCCATATTTGTGCATGTACTTCCGAAAAAAAAAAAAAATCACCATGAAAAAGTTTAAAAATTCAGATTAAAAATACACATATCAACGAAGAAGAGTAAGCAGTTTTTTCAAACTAGATATTTGAAAATAACATGTAAAAATAAATCCAAATAACTCTTTAAAAAGTAGGATCGGTAAATTTTCATTTTATCACCTGAGCGCTAATATCCCTTCAAATGTTTCCCAGATAGTCTTATTTCCGTGAAAATGTATATGCTGAACTCAAATCAACAATTAGATATTGAAGTAACCTATCTTTTTGGATGTTAACGACCCCCAAAAAATCCTGGTCTTTCGTCTGCCATTACCGGCTTATTGATAAGTAATTCAGTGCTGAATTTTGTTGGTGGACATATACAATTTGGGCCTATTTACTTCCTTCACAGTAATTCCTTGTAGAAATTAGTACGCGCTTCCGTAAAGCGATGTTTTTTTTGTACTTAATTTAAGAAGAATATGTAAACATCAACAAATAAAAGAATAACAAAGTAATTTTTTTTAAGAAGAAGGTTAACTTTCAAATTAGGGTTAAAAGTGGTTTTTTTTCTTTTGTTATTCTTTTATTTGTCGATGTTTAGTTTACATATATTTGAAAGTTAACTTTATTCTTAAATAAGTACAAACAAACAAACAAACAAAAAAAAAATCGCTTTACGGAAGCACGTACTAATTTCTGAAAGACAATAGTTCAGCAGTAAATGACGCTCGGGTGTTAAAATGAAAATTTACCGTAGGATCGATTTTATTTTTACATTATATTTTGTTTTTTTGTTTTTTTAAAATAAAGTTTAAAAATAGCTTCAAAAAATCAGATTAAAAAAAAAGAATCAGAAATCAAGGCAGTTTCAAACTAGACATTTGTTTTAGTTTTTGTAAATAACAGGTAAAAAAAACAAAATAAAGTCGAATCGATTTTATTTTTACATTGTAATTAATATTGATTGTAAAACAGGTTCTGCTTATAAAAAGCAAATTGTAAAATCGATCCGACTTTTACAATTAATGAATTTTTAAATAGATTTTTATCTATTTAAAAATTCATTAATTGTAAAAAAAAAAAAAAAAGTTAAAAAATAAATTAATAATAATAATATCAATATTTTTTCTATTCTCACAAATGTCGATGAATAAATGCTAATCTACAAAAAGAATTTTTGTCAACAAATATTATAATTCCCGGAAAAAAAAAAAAAAAAAAAAAATCATAAATAAATTTTAATAAAATAATGACACTGGAGACTAGACCACAAGAAAAGTCCGTTTTTTGGGTTTTTTTTTTTTTTTACAACTGTAAAATTTTGTTTAAAAACTAGACAAGTTTATTTTTAAAGAAACTAAGGTAATTCCTGGCCTTTAGCAAACATTTTTTTTAAGAAACGCAAAATTTAAAAAAAGAAACTGCAAAAATATATGGTTTCATTTAGAAATTATTTCCTTGGCATTTCAGCAAAAACAAGTTTAACATCGTAAAATAAATACAGAAGTAACGAATGACTCATTACGGGGAATATGGTCATTTTTATATATTATTATTATTATTGTTTATCTTAAATTATTTGAGACATTAAATCTGTGGGAAGATGACAAAAAACATTTCAAGAATCGAATATAAAATTAAAAAAATTAAATTGTAGCCAAACTGAGCATCCGTACAAAAAGGTTCGCATCGCTTGCTACTTGGATTTTTTAGTTACAAAAATATTACCTTTGTTTTATTAAATTACAGTCGTTAAATCATATCCTGTTATTACTTGTAAAATGCCTGAACATTGAACAAAAAATTACGACATACTTTGTACAGTTTTTCTTCTCGCGGAAGAATTGTATGTAGAAAAATTGTTAAAAATTCAGATACCTTTTTTTTTGCATTTTTAAAAGACTTACCTTTTATAGATTTTTGTAGGATATTTTTTTCCTGTGAGGGGAAAAAATGAAATACTTTGCTAAAAGGACGGAACGACGGCAGGATTAAACTAAAAAAGATAATTAAAAATAAAAAAATAACGCACAATTTACCATTATCTTTTCTTTCTTTTTTTTAATCTTCTGCGTTACAAGCTAAAACATTATTCCGCCATCAACTTAGTAGTAACTTGCTTAGATGGGTCAGAATAAAAGGGAGATAATCATTATTTTGATCAATATTCCAGATATGCCTCACAAAAAGAAAAGGGTGGGCAGGTATGTCTATAATTTTTATGTATAAAATAGAGCTTCTTATACTAATAATAATAATTTTTTAACGTCATTCGCTTTCGAGTCTTTATAAAAAAAAATAAAAAAAAATTCTAACGTCATTTCTTCTTTTATTATTTTCTTTTTCAATTTTATTTTAGAGGTGCTAAAAAGTTCTCAAACTGAACAATTTCCCAAAATATGACCAAACATCACATTTGTTTTTAAGGGATTCTAGGCCAGCCCGAATACTGTTCAGTTTCCTCTTGTTATCTTGTATCACTATCTCTATTTCAAAAAAAAAAAAAAAAAACTGAAAAAAAAAAAAACACTATTTTCAGGTTCCTTACAATTAGGCAATGATTTTAAAAATATTAAAAAAAATATAAAGATCTAAAAAAATATTTTTCCTTTATTTTTCTAAATAATTTAAACCATATTGATTCTTTTTTGGGTCACTGATTGCTTTTAAAAAGTTCACTCACTAAAACAATAGTAATTTCATTTTTTTATCTAAATGTAAAATGATAAGATTTCATGAATCTTCTATTTATTATCTATCTATCTATCTAAATCTGAAATTCAGTGTTTTTCCAATTTATATATATATATCTATATATATATATATATATATATATTCATATTTTATATTTGTTCATATAATGACAACTATCTATATTTATATTCCATTTAAATTCAATTTCATAACAGGAATATACATATATGTTTATATATATATAATGAGATATATATGTAACTATAAGTTCTAATTGAAATTTACATTTAAATTTGTTTTTAAATATTTAATATATGTTTAAAAATTTAATGATCATTTATATTTAAATAAATATCAATTTAGACAATGCTTTTTATTGACATTTCTTTTTATTGTTATCAATTATTTATATTGACATGACTACATATATTATTCCATATTTCTATATATATTATATTGTACATTTATGAAAATTTTGTATAAATTATATATTTATTTCTATATAACTGGTTATTTTTAATTTATACTGGTAAAAAGACAATATTTTCTGAATATAAATATATATTTATATAAAGATATATATATATATATAATATATATATATATTAAATGGATAAATATATAAAAAAATATATATATTATAAAAAATTTGGATTTAATAATTTGAAAATATATTTATATTCATATCTGATATATATTTAAAGACGTTGTAAAATGACTGATATTCTATGACTTTTAAATATCATCCATTGCAATGCTTGATTTCTTAATTAAAAAAAATCTGTTGCCAATGTCATTTTTCAGGTTCATATTTGATTTCAGATACCTCAATTCCTTTCATAACAAATTGATCTTTTGGCTTGTCAAACTTTTATCACAGTTTTCCTTGTGTAGGCCTTAATAAAAGAAGAACTAACAAATTCATCTTTAACTCACCTGTAATGCCCTCTGAATCTCAACTTTAATTTTATTGATGATGGCTGATATTGGACAGAGGTTTCCATATAATTGGGGAGCGACAGTACTAATTAAAGTTTTCATTTAAAAAAAATGTATTCTGCTTTGTCTTAGTTAACATGGTGAAAACAAAATGCGACAACAATTTACCCTGGGGACTAAATAAAGGGTTCAGTTTGAAATTTCAACGTATATCAACTGAAGAAAGGCCAAAGTGTAAACAGACAAAATGTCATGAATATGGCAAAAGAGGAGGACAACAGTCTGAACGATACAAATATATATATATATATATATATATATATATATATATATATATATATATAAGTCACATGGAACATAAAATAACTTCCATCACTCAGAGAAAATAAAAAATAAATGTGTTTCATGCAGGCAAAATCATCCTTTTTTTAAAAAGTCCTGTTGAATAATGAAAAAATTTATGATTCATTTTAATTTATTTGACATAATTTATTATTTATTTAAAAGGTTATCTCTGATATTGAGATTTTTATCCCATAAATATATAGTAAACAATAAAACTATATTTCTTCATATTTCTTCATATATACATATATATATATATATATATATATATATATATATATATGTATATATATAATATTTTATTATTATTATTATTATTATATATATATATTATTATAATAATAATAATGACTGATAAGTATTATTTCTAATTCAATATATATACATATACATACATCATACTTATTATAAAACCCAGGTTGTGTATGTGTGTGTGTGTCTGTACGTTTTTATATTGGATCGGATTTCCTACATTTTTCAACCGATTTCAACAAAACTTCACAGGACTATGTAAAATTACCTTGCGGTGGTTCTGATAGAGCCAAAAATTGGAAAAACACAATTGTTTTTGCACAAAATCAATTTGAAAACACGATTAAGAGGCATCGCGAGAATGAAAGGGGGACAACTCATATTGAGTTATACTTAAAACCCAGGTTGTTTGTGTGTGTGTGTGTGTGTGTGTTCATTTATATATGGGATCAGATTTCCTACATTTTTCAACCGATTTCAACAAAACATCACTTTTTTTTTTGTCAGGTAGTGTTTCTTATTGTCTTGGACACTTTTTTCTTTATTTTTACATTTAAAAGACAATTGTTTATCATAAAATTCTATTCAATTGGTAGACTCATAACGATTGAAAACAATGTTTTTTTTGAGTTTGGGTTTGACCAATTTGTAAAAAAAAAAAAAAAACTAATTAAGACATGCGTGTCCATCAACCTTAAACAATAATCTTTGTCAATTTTATTTTTCAGTCTTTATGATGGTCGATACTTGATCTATCTCTTACTGTTACATCCCCAGGCAACACTGGGCTCTACTGCTAGTACACATATATATATATATATATATGGTCATCATTCAGTAGCACTGCTTGTATGAATTCTCATGACTTTCTGTTGCCATGAAATTCTACTGTTAATCATATTTGACAGGTCAGTGGTATTGCAGTTTATGCCATCACAAATTTGCTTGACCTGACTTGTCATCCTCTGCTTGAAAGGATCACAACCAAAATAAATCAACATGATATGTCTGAATTATTTAACCAAACCTACATAAATATATATATATATATATATATATATATATATATATATATATAAAAATTTAGTTTCAAAGTATGCTATATTCATAGGTACTCAATATCAGGGATAGATTGAATGTAAATATGAAAGTGGACATTGAGGCTAACACCTTGAAGTAACAGTCTGTTACATGTTTAAATGCAATTATTACCGGCAGTTGATACCAATTATAAGTACCGGTGCTGGTATGCGAGCCATCAGCTACCGGTATGCAGCCATTGTCAAGGCCATGCTAAGGAATCATTTGAAGCTTATTTTTTTTATTACTTTTGATATTGAATTAGTTTTTTATAAATCGTTTCGTTTGGTTTGTTTTACAGCATATCAACCTAAATGGGTTATTTAATGCCAACAATTTTTATTGCTGGTATATATATATATATATATATATATATATATATATATATATATATATATTCAAAAATGTATTGCTGGTAATAATTTTTTCTTCAAAAATTTATAGCTGGTAATAATTTTTTACAAAGTATTTCTGGTATTAAAACGTATTTTTACACTTTCATGGTGTTTTGACCCCAGTTTGGGGGTTAACTATTTGTCCATAGCTGGGACCCTAACAGGTGCTACCACCCCGGGTCAGGGTGGACCTGGGAACACCAGCAATTAAGAGGTGGTTCCACACTCCTCAAAACCTCCTAATCAGAGGCCTTGTTGTTGGACATAGTTTATCGTCTTACCCAGAACACAGATGTAGTTTATTGTCATACCCACAATGGGCAAAATAAATGGAAGATAAAAAATAGCCAACTTTAATTATATCTATTATATATATATATCGTTTCCAGTATAAATTAATATTACCATGAAATATTACAGGTACGTGGCACATTGAGAAAAAAAAAATGCCAGTCCGCCATATCAGATAGTTTGAGAAACACTGGTTTACTGCAGACTTTATACATTAACAGATAGTTCAAAAGCACATGAGAGCATTGCATGCAGTCCGCTATAGTAAGAGCAATCGTTTGTGTTCACTTGATGATTATTTGAATCTGTCAATAATTGTTTCTGCACCCAATTCATCAAACAATTCCTTTTTCAATGGATAGCAACATGTATGAGTCCAAATTCTTCTCAGAAAGCAAATTTCTTAACCTTGTCTTTATGATCTTTAGCTTTGAAAATGTCCTCTCACATTTGGATTTGAGGAGCTGATAGTGTGCCGATGACTTCATCAAATTCTTATTCCTTTTTATTACTAAAACATAGCTTTTTTCCTAAAATTATTCTTGATATACAAAAATTTATATATTGTTTTCTCCTGACATCAGACACTATTAAACATGTGGCTCAAAATATTGTTTGGTGACCACAGTCATTGTTTTATGATGGATTAAATTGTTTGTGCCATAACATTAGTCTCCATGGCTGTCTTCAATTCAGTACATTATACTGTCTCTTACTGAACATCAAATCACTCATCTTTTCACCAGGAGAAAGATTTCTTTTAGTAACATTAACTAGCACAATGCATGTGGTTTGCATTGGCTACTTCTATTGTCCTCAATAAGGAAATTTTACTGACTACTTGTCAGTGATGAAAAGGATTTTAATTGATTGATTTGTATTTTACAACTTATCAAGCCATTGTTGGTTATTTAAAGCTGAAACATATTTGGGATTGTAAAAATATTAATTTTATTTGCAAGGGAATATTGCATTACTTTTTTGAGAACAATCATTTTTCCAGATGGAATTCTTACTGTTTAACCCATAGATGTGGAGAAGAAATGGATTCATACATTTCCCAAGAGTACTTACACATAAGTGTATGTAACAAAGCCGACTGGAATTCGAACTTGGCTCTCCAATTTCTCATTCTGTGTTGTTATCCATTAGACCATTCGCACATCCACTGGCAGAGGGAAGTGAATAAGATAGATTCTGCAATCATAGCACTTGCAGATTTATATGTTCACTACCAAGCGAAAAATACTCATTGAAGAATTTGAGGTAGAAACTCCTTTTATACCAGGAAATCTTGGCTTTTTGCTAGCTGCCAAATGATTAATTCACAAGCCAATGAAAAGGCACCACCTCATCCTTTTTTTTGCCAGACTAGTGACTGTCAACTAATCTTATTAAATATATCGTGTTTCCAACAGGGCTAGTGTGTACTACTCTCAACCCCCACACCCACTAACCAAGTGGGGGTAAGCCTGATTGGGGTCACGTCCTGGGTATGACAATAAACTACATCCACGTCCTGGGTATGACGATAAACTACGTCCAACAGCAAAGCCTCAGATAATGTTTTCGGAAAAATAATGTTGCCAGCTGTACGTTTTTGAAAAAATAATGTTGCCAGCTTTACGTGTCTGGAAAAATAATGTTGCCAACTATGCGTTTTTGAAAAAGTAATATTGTCAGCTATACGTTTCTGAAGGAGTAATGTTGTCCAGCTGTACGTTTAATAGTACTATATATATATATATATATATATATATATAGTTATATATATAGATGTATGTGTGTGTATATATATATATATATATATATAACTTAATTTGGCATTAAATGACCTACAGTGGTTGATATGCCATAAAACCCAACCAACCAACCTGATTGGCGTCACAAGGCAGTGGTTTGTGACTCTCACTATCTTATCAACATTTGATTCTTTCTACCTACACTCATATGTTATAAATTAAACTAAGCACAGTTGACTATTAAAAGATGAAAACTTTTTATGGATTTTGACATCATTTTGGGGTTTTTATTTTTTTTGTCCAAATCCATGAATTTGTTTTGCTCATGCTAAGTTTCAAAAAAAAAAAAAAAACACTATATGAACATTACTATATTTTTAACCACATTACTGAACGTGTTAAAATTATTCAACTTTTTTAACAAGAAAAAAAATTTCAAGTTGATGCTAAAAGTTATCCGCAAAACATTGTTGATTCATTTAAGATGGAATGATCTACAATTGACATGTCTCTAATTTGTATTTAGATACATTGTAATTATTTTCAATTTTTTCTATATTGCACCTGATCCATTATTGTACATAATTCCATTAATTTAGAACAGTCACCTCAGCGTGGTGTAATGGTTAGCAAGCTTGTCTTGCTAGATCAGTTACTACTGAAAAGTGAGTTTGATCCTCACTGGATGCCCCATGCTTTTGGCCTTGTGCCACATCCAAGCTACGCTTGGAAAATCTGTTGGGCACCTCGAGATGGTGCAATGGTTAGCAAGCTAGTCTCGCTGGAACTATTATGAAGGAGTAGTGAGTTTGATCCTCACTGGATGCCCCATGTTTTCGGCCTTGTGCCACATCTAAGCTTCGCTTGGAAAATCTTTACATTAATTTAGAACAGGAGAATATAAGGCCCTTACATTACCCTGACTTCAAACAACCTGTATGACTGTCTAAGGTGATTTTTTTTCTTCCTAATCATTAAGTGATTCTTCTTTGTTTTACACAAAACAATTCTCAGCCCTGCCAATAGGGTAAACGGAGAAAGATGCTGGAGATTTGTTGTCACTCAGTCTTTAGTGATGACCAGTGATCAGGTGTGAATTGAAAAAGCTTTAATTGTTCATTCTTCTTTTTATCTTTGTATAAACATGCAATGAAGCCTTCCCTTAGCTCTTCACCAACCAAAGAAAGAAATTCCATAATACAGGATTCCCAAACTTGGGCAATATTGCCCACAGCTGGGTGATTTCAACTGTTGGGCAGACGATGGCATAATTGAACAGAAAATGGTGGCCGATTGGAAATTTTGGTGAGGATTTTCAGTATTAAAAAGGCATTTCAACATATGCTATTCCAAAAAAATATTAAAATCAGATATCCAGATTTTTTTTTTAATTGCCCCAAAGAGGGAAACACTGATGAATTTCCATAAACCATCAATCAACTTTCCAACATTTTCTTTCTATTTTTTCATATTCCAGAGGATGTATCTTATATGCCATAGGTTTTATATGCTATTGTCATACCATGTTCAAACTCCAATTATTTATCACAAGCGAAAGTGCTCACTTTGACATCCACAGCTCATATAACAAAAACAGACCTTAATTTCATCATATCTAAAGAACCTGTAATAAAAACAAAAAACAGGAGACTAAATGGGAATGACTTAGGCACATTCCTACATAAGATATAAATATCCCCACAAACAATGAATATTTTCATATTTTCTATAGTTTGAGAAGGGTCATTAATATTCAAATAGTTCTTCAGATGAAATAAAAAATTTTTATTGGATAGATAAGGGAAGACTAAGAACAACAAAAAATATTCACTGAATTTTTATTAGTTGTTAGTAATGTATATTCTTTTTAATTTTATAATTATGAACAAAAATCATTTAATTTTTTTTTACCTCAGAATATTTGTTCAATGCCAAGCTTAACCATAAAATTAAAATTTTTAATCATAAAATTAACCATAAAATTAAAAATTGACCATAAAATTAAGCCATAAAATAAAATTAAATTATATATATAGTTTTTGGTGTTCAAGTTTATTTATCTTTAACAGCAGCAAAAAAATGCTTTGAAAGGTCAGTATTATTTATTTTTCCACCCTTTTGTATTTGTTAACACATAATAAAGTCTGTTTATGAACCAGTAAAATGTTTGTGTGGAATATATATATATATATATATATATATATATATATATATATAAACGCTAAAAAAAAATTTCAGTTGAGCTTTTTTGAAGCATGGGTTTGTAAACAGTGACTACTATGGCTATTATAGCAAGATTCTTCGGTAAAGCAAATCGAGTCCTCTCAGTCACTGTGTATTTACCTAAAAATAAATACCCTAAAATTCAGCTTCATCCCTGTCGTGCGCTGACGGCTTAGTGGTAGAATCTTCGACTGATGCCAATTCAGTTTCGATCCTAGCTGGAGGCAACCAGATGTCAAAACACTGAAGAGCTGTGATACAGCGAAACAATCTGTCTGTGGATGACAATTATATATATATATATATATATATATATATATATATATGTATGTATGTATGTATGTATGTGTACATATATATGTGTGCATGCACATATGTGTGTGTGCATGTATGTGTGTGTATATATATATATAAATATATATATAAAGCGTTCGATTGATAAATTGTCGTCTAAATTAAACAAAAATGAAAATAAAACTGACATCTATTTTAACTGATATATTTACCAAAATTACACAAAAATATCTTGAAATACTAAAGAGTAAATTTATTCAATAAAATCGCCATTAGACTTCAACCACAGCCTCCAGACAACCTCAGAATTTCTTGCAATTCGTCTGGACTCTCTCCTTAAGTTATCCAAATTAGTGAATGCAGCCATAATCCTTTTCCTTCATCTTTGGTGTTGGGAATTTTGTTGGTTTCTCTCTCAACAGCACCCCCACACATAATAATCAAGGGGGTTGCAGTCTCCCCAGACTGTAACCCCCTTGATAGTTGTTGGCCATATGTAAGGGGTAATGTGGTCACAGAAATTGTCTGACAGCCATGGCTGGGTTCTCCTGCTTGTATGACATGGTGCAGAGTCCTGTTGCCAGACATAGGGTCTCCCAGCAGCCACCCTCTTGACCCAGGTCATCACTACCTCCTCAAAGCACTTGATGTAGACCTCTGCGTTGAATCTGAAGCCATTCACAAACAAATTATAGTTTTTTTCTTGTCAGAATGGTCAGAGTATGTTTTCTGAGCTGCCGTACATTCATAATCACCATTAGACTCATCCAACCATTTCTGAATCCTCTGTCTGTTCTCAGAAAAAATTTAAACACTCTGAAATGCTTGTATTGGAACTTCCGGCACGACAATGCCAAGCAGTACTGCATGCTGTTTTCAAATTTTTCTTCCAAATTTTCTGGCAGAGTGAATTGCGTCATGGTGCTCTTTTTCTCGCAGATGGTGCCCAACTGACCCTACTATACTGTTCATTTGAGAAACTCGAAAACAAATAATGCTCATGTGCAAAATTAAAAAATATAATGACAATTTACCAATGCACATCTGTATTTTTATCTGTTTAATATCTCTGTTCTTTTTCTTTTCTAATTATGGTATTGTTTGTTAAAGGAGGTATTGAGATACCTGAAACAGTTCAATAATATTCCATGCTTTAATACGACTCAGTCAGATCCACTCTCTTGTTACAGTTTCTTTAGGTTGCAACAAAACTTAATAAATTTAAAACTTTATATATACAGGGACTTCAATTAATAAGGTGAATTTTTTCAAAATAAGTGTGGAATAACAAGAAAATTCCACCTCATTTTTTACTTACCTAGTTTTCCTCCCTTCCTTCCATCTAATTGTGCGTGTGTGCGCGCGTTGATTGCATCCCTTCAAATGATCTTTCAGAAACTCATTGTTAGTAGTAATCGCTGGATGAGGAAAATCATTATAATTACAATAATGATAACGTCAAAAATCAAATTTGAATTTTTTTTTAAAAATTTTTATTTACCAAGGCGTCCAGGTTTCTTAACTCAGTTGCATCCTTCTTTTCAAGCTAGATAGATTTATAAACAAAAAGATTTATTCCGTGCCCTTTTCAAATATTTTTTAAAAAATAATATCTTATTCTTTCAATGGCACTTTGAACCTTCTCCGTTTTCAACTATAAAACAAGATATCCATACAATGTAACAGTTACAGAATATATTTTTTCAGGACAACTTGTCTTGATGTGAACAACTTTTGAACATTCTAACTACTTTGAACCAGACCTAAAAAAATATTAAATTACAACTCAGTTCTTTCAAACTAAAACAAATATATTTACCATTCCTATTTGTAACACACATACACACCTTTCGTTTTAACAAATCATTTTTCCAGAACTTTCTTTTCTGATGAAACTTTTTCCCCCCTTGTCCATCTTGGTTTTCTGTTTTGGCGCGGAACACTTTAATGATGGTCTCAAATGACGAGACAACTTTAATTGTTTAAATATAATAAAAAATTTCATATATGTTTTTTAACCAGACGCCTTTTGTCATTTAATCCAGGCTATCTACTTGTATGATATTTATGCACTTGTCGAATGACCCCTTTTCCTCACTAAGATCACTCACACTCAATATTTATATATTGTTTATGGATTATATATAATGTATATATATGTCTAATACAAGGTCATTCAATAAATAAGGTGAATTTTTCCACATAAGGACTTCTAATACAGATAGAAGCTTACTTTTTTTTTTTTTTTTTTTCAACGTAGTCTCCCAGCACTGTCACACACTTTTTTCCCATCTGTGCACAAGCTTCCGTATTCCCTCAGCGTAAAAATTTTTGGACTGATGTCTCAGCCAGTCGCTCACAACACTTTTTGACTTCATCGTCACTTTTAAACTTCGTGCCTCTCGTGAACGCTTTCAAGGGACCAAACATGTGAAAGTCTGAAGGGGCAAGGTCTGAGTTGTAAGGCGGGTGAGGGAGCACTTCCCAGCCCAGCTCGTTGATGGTCTGAACCGTTTGGGCTGCTGTTTGAGGCCTTGCGTTGTCATGATGCAAGATGACTCCTTCTGACTGATGACCCCTTTTGTTCTTTATGTCTTTCTTGACCTGCCTCAGCAGTTCACAGTAGTTCTTCTGTCAGACTGAATGGAGGTCATTGACTGATTCGATCACTTCAGGAGACCTCACTTCTGTAAGCCCCCCAGGACTGTCTTCATCCTCAACACTGCTCCGTCCTTCTTTAAACAATTTAGCCCACTTTAGACATTTTTTGGCTGAAACATGTGGCACCATACACAGTTGACATTCTCCTATGAATTTCAACTGGTTTGCACCCTTCAGCAACCAAAAACTTGATAACTGACCGCTGTTCAATCCTGGAGCATGCTTCTTGGTCGGCCATCTTTGTTAATCGCCAAAACTCTCAAAGTTTTTTTTTAATCTGCAAAAGAAATTAAATCCATGTGAAAAAGAAGTAAAACAAAAAAAAAAAAAAAAAAAAAGTAAGCTTCTATCTGTATTAGAAGTCCTTATACTGAAAAATTCACCTTATTTATTGAATGACCCTCGTATTATTTTTTTTATGCAAATTTATTATTTTCCATATTATTTTGTTTAGACATTTACATTAATTATTTTTATAGCGGATAAGAAGTCACTAATGATGGTGTTATGGTCAGGTTCCTTGTACCACGGTGATAGTCCAAGGTAGAACCAATAAAGAAGAACTCGAAGGTGGATATGGAATAACACAGATATACTGCAAACAGGAATATATACAGAGAGGTAGAAAGAATTAGTACGAACAATCAGGTTTAGTAGTAATTGTCTGAAATGCGACTCTGTTTCGGACTGCCTCTGATTATCGACTGACTTCTGACGGACCTCAACTCCAGACTTCAGACTGAACTCCCTGCTTCCTCTTGAGGCGCAGTATTTATTACGTATGGCATAGTCCATTATGTTATTATATCCGGGTAAGGTCCCATAACATTGGGCTCAATTTCAAGTGAATAAAAATAAAATTCCTCCTCCTGCTGAAACCCCTGACCCGCCCCCACCTGGGGTTCTAGTTGACAATCCCTTCTTTTGATATAAGACCTTATTATATAAGGACCCCAGTGTGGGTCAATACAGCATCAGAACGATATTCGAATTAGTTTAAGCCATTAGAAAACGAACAAAAAAGGACGAAAGGAGGAGACTTATACTAAAATGTTTAGGAGCGACAATGCCAGGTTTACAACTTAGAGTTTACAATTAGGGAAAAACAAGAATAGGAAAATCAATATCTTCAGTTCTGATGTATTCATAGCACATTTCTATCTCTTAAAAGACCCTTTTTCCTTGTCAGATAAGGCAAATTTTGATCGAACTTTCTCTCAACAGAACATTTTATATGCTCCTTTTTTCTATTACGCTCGAAGTGTTTCTTAAAAATTTCTTTTAACTTAAGGCCCTTTGTATACGTCTAAACGTATCTTTTCCACGCTGGCTTCAGTGAAGTAGCCCGTTTTTACCAGCATTTTGGTTTCAAGTTTATCTGATATAACAAGTTCTTTTTTTAATCATTTCTTCCCAATAAAGTAAAAAAAAAAAAAAAAAAAAACTACTATTAAGGATAGAGGACTATAAAAGAATAAGAAGTAAGAATACAGAAGATAACGATTGAGATTGCATATAAATTTTTAAAGATCAAAGTTAACTGGGACGCAAAACGCCGAATAGAAGAAACTGTTAACATAGAACTTACGGTTATATATATAGCCATTTCAATCGTAAAATGATGAGACCTAGCCGCCAATCTAGTACTGTGACTTAATTTCATAAATCTAGGTACCATAGAAGAAAGTAATATTTATTTTGAATAATATAAAAAGTGTGGTACACGGCCAAAAGTGGAAATGGGAAAAGGCTAGTCTTCAGACTGTTTTATCTTAAACTTAACTAGCAACAATTACTGACCAAAATATACCACAGTATTACTTACAGCAAAAAACACATTCTTACAATTCAAATATAGAAGAAAGTTCATCAAAGCAATTACCATGAAAGTATTTATAGAAAAAGACATAGGGGATGTTACATTACGGTGGTGAGAAAGTGACTGAAGCCGATAATATTGCAGATTCTTGTTTGGATTTTATCAAGAATCTCTAAATATATAACAGGAGCACCAGCAATATTCAAAGCTTATTTCAAATTACGATTCTGTTTCAGTGTATCTCAATGCGACTGGATTCAGTCCAGTTGGGTTAAGTCTATTCAGTTTATCGCTGTCATTTGTTCACGCACACTCCTATATACAAACTGATTGTCTTCCCAATTAGGGTTTTTTCCGGTTCTCTCGGGCTGGTTTTTTGGTTTCTTTAATTTGTAAATTCCGGCACGTTTACGTTTTTCCTGTAGGATCTGGAGTCCTACATTTCGAACTTTTTAAACACTGTCCAATGTTTAAGTGGCATTTTCCTGTCCGGCATAGGCTTTTGTACAATTTTTAATTAATAAAGTTTCTGTTCCGCTCAGCCACTACTTTTAAATTTCATTGTTGAATAGTACGCATTCAGGCAGTTTATACTCTTATGCCGGTTCTATAAACTGGCTTTTTTTTCCATGACAAAATGTAAAATTTAAATTCAAAATCTTGCATTCTGCCAGAAGAGACTTTAATTTGCAAATAATATATTTATTCTCACATTAGGCATTGACCATTTTTTCTATTCTGTATGTTTTAAGCACACCAAAGTGGATATATATATATATATATATATATATATATATATATATATTATATTGTCATCCAAACAGCTCTTCAGTGTTCCTATCTAGACGTCCGGTTGCCTTTATCCTAGGATCACATGAAACCCGGCTGAATTAGGAAATTCTACCCCTAAGCCTTTTAATAAAAGAGAAATAAGAGAGAGAGAGAGAGAGAGAGAAAACCTCGGTTCACGAATTTAATTCGTTCCTAAAGTCCGTTCGTAACCCGAACAACACATGAATATAAGAAAACACGGCGGTCGACTAAGAAATTATTCCGTTCCCAAACTCGGTTCGGCAATGTTGTTCGAGAACCGAAATTTTGTTCGATAACCGAGGCAATTTCATCTCGAATTTTCTGTTCCAAAACCGATTTGTTCGACATGTGAGACGTTTGAGAATCGAGGTTGCACTGTAGATATATAATCGAGGATATAAAAACAGATTAATTTGATCCCAAATTAGACTTTCACGAATTATTAAAATAAAAACCCCAATTAATACAATGAATATTAATAAATTTTCATAGTCCCTATTCTGTTTGTTGTTGAACTCGCTGACGCCAAACCTTCCTCAAACCTCTGGCTACTGCTGTTCAAATTAGAGCCTGTGTTCATTTTGACAATGTGGACATAAGAACAAGGAACATGCCGAAATATGTTGTATATATTTTTTAGAGTCAATCTTGTGGACTTAAAAATAAAACATTGATGTCAAACTTTAACAAATATCCCGTCAAATTTTTCATAACAAAAATAAAATAATTTGTTTTCTTTAATTGCTGAAATGGAACTTTCCATTCTGAAGTTTTTTTCACATTACTAAATTCCCTCGAATATGCACCATCTTTTGAATAAGCGTCCCCCATCAAAAAAGTAATTTTTTTGAATAAGTAGCTCAGAAACTATAAACAATTTTTTTTTTTTTTGCTACCCTTTCATAATGGTGAAATTTGTATTTTTAATTCTCGTCAAACCATCTTTCTAAATGTGTAATGGAACCATTCCGTTTCACATTATGTCCCTTAATCGAGACGTTAATGGACGAGCTATGAAAAAGGAATATTTCCTATTTGAACGCGTTTCATATCACGTCGGGTTTCCACAGAAAAGTGGGATGTGCTTTATCAGAAAAGAAGAATATTTAACTATTTTTTTTTCCCCACTCCCGGTCATTATTATATCCATGATCAAATTACATCTTAACAGAATAACTGAAAGAAAAATGAATGACAAATATGCCTTGTTCTCAACGAGAATTTATTTTAAAAGGAAAATATACAAAATTATATACAAAAAAAATCAGTTTATAGGGCATAAAATTTTCAAGGTGTTATGATTATTTTTTTTTAAAAGAAAAAAGAATTTCTCGTCATCTGTTTTAAGACACGTTGATTTTTCTATTGTTTTAATGTTATGTGTCCATCTTAATTTTATATAAAAGTATTGTTTTTGTTTAGAATCATTTTATATGGGCGCTTTGTCAAGAAAAAAAAAAAATTTTGCCACACTTTTTTGAAAATATATAAGATTTTATTTGATTTTATAATTTTTTAAGAATAAAAAACTCATCGAAATTAAAAAAATCTCATTGTTTTTTTACATGTAAGTTTTAATTTTCATCATATATATATATAATAAATATATATCCTAAATATATATTATATAAATAAGAACTTTGAATGCTTATTCGAAGAAATTTTTATTTTATTTGTGTTTGGGTGAAATTTTAGTTTAAATTTTATTAGTAACATTTTTTTCATTAAACTAAACAAACACACGTATTCATTTGCACACACACACACACACACACACATTATTAGTAACATTTGTTTCCACACTACACAAACACACGTCCCACACAGACACAGACACACATCTGATAAGCTCAAAGCTATCAGGCAGGACCTTTAAGTTAAAAATCTGCGGAGGACTCTTTTGAACCTTCGGCCCAATAATGAAATATTCATGTATTGAGTATCCTAACAAATTTTATTAAATATTGAACATTATTTTTCAAACAACAGTTTTTATCAAAAAACAATGGTATAATTTGTCGATTTGGAATTGAAAAAAAAGCTGCAAATAAATATCATTTTGGAAAAATTCTGAGTTAACCTGTACAAATAGACAATATGTTCCAAGGTAAACTAATAATAAAACTATTTATCCAGAGCTTGTTGCAGGCCCGGTAGGGTGCAGTGCTGGTTTATTACTAAGTGGCCTTGTGCCAGACACCACACTAAACTACCGAGTCTACAAGCAAAGTAAAAAAAATAAAAATATGCGTGAATGAACAACGAAGAAATGTGGTTAATCCACACGTGCATAAAATAAAATATATTAAGATAGCCGACACAGAATGACAGAAAAAAGACTGGATTCCAACAAGAGTAATTTTTATTAAGTGCAGGAAAAACAAGTAAATTATCCCGTAGTCGGGATCAATGAAAAAGTTCCGCGCCAAAAAAGAAAACAAGATGGCTAAAGGCGGGAAGGTTCTTGAAGAAGAAAGGTTCCAGCTAAGTCAATGTACATGATAATATTCATACAAGGAAAAAAATACTCACTGCGAGTTTTTAGGTAATGTGAGTGAATGTTATGTATATATTTTTTTCTTTTTTTTGTACTGGTTCAAAACAGATTTATGACGAGACCCAAAGAGGACGACGAATTAATATTTTGTATGTTCTGCATCGTCTCGGAAGGACTTTGAATGACGAGTCACAAAGGGCCGAAAAAATATTAATCTCGTATTTTGAATGACGAGTATAATTAATATCATCTCATCCTCTCGGAGAAGGACTTTGAATGACGAGCCAAAGGGACGAAGAATTAATTATTTGGTATATGCATCGTCTTATAAAAGGATTTTGAATGACGAGCCAAAAGGGGACGCAGAATTAATATTTGGTGTTGGCATCGTAAGATATCCTTCGTCAGTCAACCTTGCATATTGACATGGCTAAAAATGAGTCTGCTTAGGTCCGAGTCTGGATCACCTACTGACTTTTGAAACAACAGTTTGTCGTTGACGTCACAAATTTTTCGCGGGAAGATTTCAAAAATCTAATTTGCATAGCAGGTCGTTTGACTGTCGACCAAAAACAGTTACTACTGTATTAGACCGAACGAGGGAGAAAGGGGTGTCAAACGCGCGCGCGCGCCCGCGAGTGTGAAAGAAAGGGAGGAAACTCGCGCGCGCGTAAAATGTCGTAGATGGAATAATACATTATTCCACAGACTTTTTCAAGGCAAAAAACGAAATAAATTTCCTTTGTTAATAGTTACTTTGTTTAAATAAATTCATTTCGTTTTTGCCTTGAAAAAAATCCACATGAGATGAAATACGTTAACTAACAATACAGCCTTTCACCTTCATACATTTATATTTAGAAAATAGTAATAATGAACATTTGGAAAACTTAAATCCACATATTTCACAGTGGAAAGGTGTGACTGTTTTAACATGTGAGTTTTGAGAGATGAACTTTGGTAAATGCTAGATCCACAAATTTCATAGTGGGAATGTTTCTCTCTGTGTTAAATTGCGAGTTTTGAGAGCTGAAATTTTTTAGAATACTTAAATAAACATATTTCACATTTGAAACGTTTCTCTCCAGTGTTTGTACAGGTGTTGTTTGAGATGTGCATCGAGAAAAGTCGAAATTCACAGATTTCACAGTGGAAAGGTGTCTCTCCAGTGTGTATCAACATGCATTTTTTAAGTGAAGATTTTAAAAAATATTTTACTTATTTTTTGTTTAATTTCACAGTGGAAAAAAGTTTCTCTCAGTGTGTTAGTAGCATATGTTTTTTATGTTATGATTTTAGTTGAAAACAATTCCTCCGGGATTTCAAAAATGGTTTTCTTTAGTGTGAAAAACATGCGAATTTTGTTTAAGATGAAGACATTTTGGAAACCCAACTTCACAAATTTTATGTGATGATTTTAGGGAAAGTCTTCCTCCGCAGATTTCACAGTGGAATGGTTTCTCTTTAGTGTGAGTTAACATACAAATTTTGTGACGTGACATTTTGGAAACCCGACTTCACAAATTTCTCATTGGTAAACTTTGCGTTTTGAGATTTGAATTCGTGTAAAATGACACTCCAAAGATTTAACAGGAAATGCTTTTCCTCTCTATCTGTTCAGATATAACACTCCAGTTAGGGTTTAGTGCAAACTGCTTTATCCAAGAGTGCATCAATTCTTTATTGTTTTTTTCTGAATATACATGATGGTTTTCAGGTAATCTCAAAGATGCAAGCTGCCAAAAGAAAAAAAAATACATTAACTGAGCAATGTTGGACAAAACAATTTAAGGTTATGAAATAGGTTTATAAAAAAAAAATTCATTTCTCAAGTATCTTTTGTAAACTTCTCAAATCCCAAAACATTCATAATATACTGATCAAAACAAAAAGATACAATTGGTTATTTTGAAAGGATTTATGATCAACTAAACTTTTGAACAGCAACAAATGAAAAGAGAAAGACTGATAAAGTAGTATTTAAATCTGATACATAATACAGTTTATTCTAACTGAAATCAATTGTACAATGCAAATTCTCAGGAAGTAAAATGAGAAATTGGATTTATTTTGATTTTGGCCTAGAGCAGATTTGCTATCAGATTATTATTCATGTATCAGTGGACATAGATATGTGGGTGTTAGAATGGGCAATGGACCAGAAAAAATGAAATTCATTTAAGAGATTTCCTAATGACATTTTTTTTTATTTGATCTTATTTCATTTGATTCATCCCTGACAAAAATAAATTCAAATTGTTTAATAATGTATCAGCATCAAATCATTTTGAAATGTGATTTAGACTATGCAACATTCTATAATATCTATATTTCTGAGATGTAGTATTATGTACACTATTTACATTATTCGGACTATTGTCCTCATCTTTGTTGCCATATTTATTAAACGTTTCGGCCCTTCAGTGTCTGTCTATATTTCTGAGATGAGGTATTATGTATATATTTATTTTATTTCGGACTATTGTCCTCATCTTTTAAAATCATATTTATTACAACGTTTCGGCCCTTCAGTGTCTGTCTATATTTATGAGATGATATTATGTACATTATTTACATTATTCGGACTATTGTCCTCATCTTTGTTGCCATATTTATTACAACGTTTCGGCCCTTCAGTGTCTGTCTATATTTCTGAGATGAGGTATTATGTACACTATTTACATTATTCCACACTATTGTCCTCATCTTTTGTTGCCATATTTATTACAACGTTTCGGCCCTTCAGTGTCTGTCTATATTTCTGAGATGAGGTATTATATATATATTATTTATATTATTCGGACTATTGTCCTCATCTTTGTCACCATGTTTATCACAACGTTTCAGCCATTGTACGGTCTGGCCTTCTTCAGGTGGTTGGAATGCTGAACTGAATCCTTTATTTCACTCACTGGGGTAGACTGTTCTAGTTCCATGTCCTCAAGGATACATGGCACAGTCGATAATGGCGTTAGTTAGATCCAGTGACAGGACCCAAAGAGTGAGTTCAATACCTGGTTAAGGTGGTGGAGAGCTTTGAGAAGGGAATTAACAGGAGATAACTGACATCCATTATACATGGCATATGGAACTAGAACAGTCTATCCCAGTGAGCGAAAAAAAATGTTTAGTTCGACATTCCAAAACCTGAAGAAAATCATTTCACACAATTTTAAAAAACATGATAAACATGGTGACAAAGATGAGGACAATAGTCCGAATAATGTAAATAATGTAGCATCCTATAAGTTTGGCTTGTAGAGGATTTATCATGTATTTTTACTCCCTGAATTGGTAACACACATCATGATTAAGGAGAGACTAATTTGCCAATCTCTCAAGCTCTTTGGGGAACCAATCTTGAAAGTCATGGATTTTTTGGCATCCTGAATTATCAAAAAATTTTGAAATGGTTGAACTGATTTTAAATGTGAATTAAGATTAAGCATCTAATGATTTTTTTTCTTTCAGATTTAACAGCTTAAGTCTTTGGCAATTTCAACTATAGAAAGATTAACAATCAAACAAGATGTTAAAGTCATCAAAGCCTATTACGAAAATGGGTGTTCAAACAGAAATTGAATGAGAAGTTCATCTCTCAATACAGCAAAGTCAATTGGTCACCATGATCATGCGACTTGATGCCTTTAGATTTCTTCCTTTGGGGTCATCTCAAAAGTAAGGTCTATGCCACCAAGAAAACAACAATTCAACAGCTGAAGGATGAGATAATAAGGTATATTGGTTAGATCAAGGAGCAACTATGCAGAGACGTCATTAAAAATTTTGGCTACTGAGTGGAGGTGTGCTGCTGAAGCGTTGGCAGACATTTGAGCAATATTATTTTTCGCACATAATTGCCATGACTTAAATAACATTATCCAATAGAGAAATAAATAAATTTTCACCAATAACACTGATTTATTTACTGCTGATTTTGATCCATCTTAATGAAACACCCTTTATTTGATTTTTCAGAAAAGCTGAACTTTTTCCAGAGTTTATTAGATCATTGCAAAAGTTTGTGCTTGATTAGAAAATGATGAACAAAATTTTACATACTCATAAAAAAAATCATTTATTAGTCAAGTACATATTGTTTTTAACAACTGTCTCCTATCCTTCTATAAGCTTATTGATCAGATTTATTATCCAAGCAGGTAGAACGATAATTCCATGATGTATATATGACCATCATTTTTAGCTACATGTAAATATATGTTCATGCTGATTTCTATATATGTATGCCTATATTATATTGAAGGCACGGTAGAGTAATGGATTGTGGATCAGATTAAAGAATCAGACAGCCAAGTTTGAATTCAAATCAAGTTCATTATATTCACATGCTAATACTCTTGAGAAAGTGATAAATCCAACTGTTCTACCCCCAGTTATGGTTAAATAATAAGACAGGGTTCTATAGCCTTGGGTGGCAGCCAGTCTAGGAGAAGGAAAACTCTGAAACTTTGAGAAGGTTGGGCTCTGTTAGGCTATCTTGCCCAAGACACACCACTTCTATTGTGGCTGGCGTATATGTAGTATCCCTATGAGCCTAATGAGATATGGGATTCATGATCGTGTTATTATATGATCAATAAAATTTATAATGTAGTTTACACTTAAATATATGAAATATTAACAACAATTATCTCTGAAAGACTTTCCCCTGGAAGATATTTAGAGAATCTGCCATTAGTAAAAAATGTGAAACAATTATTATTTTTGTATTAAAAAACGGTCTACAGACAAAATATTAATATCAAAACACAATTAATCATGAATTAAAAACTATCAATAATCTTTTGTTATAAAATAAAACACATCTCGGCTGATTTACAGGCAAATACTCAAGAGCGAGAACCAGATGTGAACGGGACAAAGCCCCGTCACAAAATGACCATTATCTTTCTTCACAAATGTTCCCAACACACGTGTTCCGGTCGAAAAATATAATATTTAAAGTGCTCTATTTTTTGTCCAATAAAAATGCTTCCCTCTAATTATACTCGCTTTGTTTTTAAATATCTGTTAAGCCATAAAAAACGCTATAAAAGGGTCACACGGAAGTTCAACAGGCAGTCCACAGGTGGCCAGGAACAGACCTGTCACGGTCAGGCCGAGCTGAAGCAGCAGGAAAGCATCAACCACCGTCAACATGTGGTGAACTACTATGAGAGATCGAACTAGATCCGAAAACCGGCTTATGAACTTTACCACAAGGTAGCTGTCCCAAACCCTCACGTTCCTGTTGAAATAAACCACGTAAATCTATTTCTGCTGTTGTTGTATTTCTTTCTTGCAACCATACGCTTGTCTATAACACTTTTAATATATCTCTATAGAAAGTAGATGATAATGGTGATACACCACAAAATGGACTGTATTTTCAGAAACAAACTTCTACTGAACTTTCCCCCTCAATAAAAGGGAGAAAATAGGGGAAAAAATAAGTTAATAATGTTAATATTGTATTGATCAGGAAAGATCCTCTTGTGAGTCATTTCCACAAAATGGTGGTTCATGGGAAGAAGCTGCTCTCACCAATGGAATATGACGGTTCGCTACAATGTTTGTACTATGGCAGATTCTAGCCATGAAGGTTAGAAAACACACTGGAACTAAAGACTTTCCACAGTTATTCTGAGATTTCAATTTTCGCAAATGGAGCAGTGAGGAGTTATTGCAAACATCTCATCTGGGAAAGATTCCACTTTTTCAGGGTTTTTAAAATAATTGTGTCTTTCAATTCTGCTTCTGGATGTGCTATCAAGACAGAAAATGTTGGACTAAGCAGCTCATGCACAAATATAACAATAGTATTACATTTTCAACCTGATCCAGCTCTTTTAAAGGTAGGAGATAAAAAACCATTCAAGGTATTTATTAAAGTGGTAAAACAAACCAACCATTTCTCCTGCAAATTTCAAAATTAATACATACTTGATCCATATGTATGAAATCAATGAAAAGAAAATTGAAATTTGAGGCATAATATCTGCTCAAAGCATGAGGCCTCCCTGAGGGAAAATCTGTTGGAAATTTTGAAATAAATAAATGGAAGCAAAAGTATAAACAAATATGTTTATTTCTTTGATTTTGATTGGAGTGAGTCCTTTGTAATTCAGGTTGGTGAAAGTTTGTATGGCTGGCTAGTTGAGAGTTAGATTTTGATAGTAGTTGTTATTTTGTTAGTGAGATTGTTAGGAAAAACCATTTTGGAATTAAAAAACTGAAAATTTCTTAAGCAGATGACTGCTGGTTTCTTTGGCGGTCCCTTCTCTACAGCTAGCATGTCAGCTATCACTTCATATACACTTAAGAAGGGTTCAAAACTAGTTGGTGTTAAGCTTGATTTCAACTAACGTCAAAAGTCTTCTTCTTTTGTGTGTGTGTGTGTGTGTGTGTGTGTGGCAAAAATTCTTTTATTTTTTGCTGCTCTTTTCTTTCTTAATTTTTTTTTATAGTGGGATTCATGGGTCGAGCTTTCTACTCCCAATAACACTGGACTAGCAATCCTTCATTGTTTTTCAGCTATTGTTTAGTTTTTTTCTTCTTCATCCTCTTTTTTATGAGGATTGACTTCTTTTAATTCAAATTCATTTTTTAATATATTATTTCTATAATTTATGTCTTTTTTCAAATTTTTTATTTTTTACCAATGGACCATTCATCATTTACTTGTTATGCCATAGTACCTATTCTATTGTAATGGACTCTTCCAATAGATAATAAGTAGGAAAGCAGTGGCAAGTCTGGCAGAAAACATGTTGTTGAGCGCGTCAGTCGAGAAATGACATTTGAAAGAACCATCACAACTAGATTTAAATGCGTCATTTTTAACTCTTATTTTCCAAGTTCCTAACATTTTGTACGTCGGACCTAATTTAGGACGACTTATTAGAAATACAAGCCTCCACTGTTTCAAAAACTCCAGACTACATTACTGGTGGTTATCAATTCTCAATCATCCATCAAATGGAATTTTTCTAATTGGTACCTAGTAATCTTAAAAATGAGGAAAATATTTTAATTAATCCAGAATATTTTATTGAATTTTAGGTAACTTTTTTTTATAGTCTTAAAGAAAGACACTTGTCAAAATTAAATGTTAGTTACCAATAAATTTTTAATTTACTATAGTATTTTTTTTTAGATATAAGAGAGTTGTCGGGACCGGAGAAAAAAAAATCTTTATCCGGGTTTCTCTTATATCCAGGTTTGGTTTGGTCTATTTTATATACATTAACACAGGCTCTAATTTGGGACCAGAGAAAATCTCTCTTATATCCAGGTTACACTGTATAGTTCAGTCAGTTATGTGCCATGTGTGATACACACTTAGATGATCATGCATCTCTCAATACATGACTGACGAGGCAGATTTTTTTACCACAGTAGACCACTTGCCATCCAAGGCTATATAACCTGGCCTGTCCTGCTAATTACCCATAGCTGAGGGGAGAAGAAGAGGATTCATGCCTTTCCTAAGGGTATTAGCACACAAGTAAATGTAATGGATTTGACTGGAATTCGAACTCAGCTCTATGAGCCGTCATCCATTACTCCACTGTGTCTATATTAAGGTTACTACTCTTATTTTCTGATAATGTTATGTCTGGATGTCAGTATTTACAAAATTTGGCACATTTATACACACAAAAAATGCAAAATTCTTTTTTAAAATATGAATAATGAAAGTTGGGGTAATTCTTTTTTCCATTTATAATTAATAAATACTGTTTTTATTTAACAATATCACATTAGCTACTACAAATTATTACAGAATTTTAAAAGATTTAAAACTTTATAAATTACTATAATTAAAATTTTAAAAAAATGAAAACAATTCTTGTAAATTTCATTATCCATGGAAATTTAAAAGCAGAGCATAGTGCTAAAGAGATTGCTCACTTCCTAAAAGTTTTAGTCATTTGTTGTCAAATACGCAAAGAACTGTAGGACTCTGACAGGGATTCTTCAACAAACATTTATTTTAGACTTTTATTTTATTTCTCTTTATCATACTTATTATAAAATGCAGATTGTGTGTGTGTCTGTACGTTTATATATGGGATCGGATTTCCTACATTTTTCAACCGATTTCAAATTCTAACTTCATAAAGGACTACGTAAAATTACCTTTGGTGGTTCTGACAGCACCGAAAATTGTTTTTTGCATAAAATCAATTTGTAAACACAATTTTCTTTTAGGCATTAATGAAAGGGGGACAACTCACATTAAGTTATACTTATTATAAAAACCAGGTTGGTTGTTTGTGTGTGTGTGTGTGTCTGTACGTTTATATATGGGATCGGATTTCCTACATTTTTCAACCGATTTCAACAAAACTTCACAGGACTACGTAAAATTACCTTGTGGTGGTTCTGACAGCACCCAAAATTGTTTTTGCACAAAATCAATTTGTAAACACAATAAGAGGCATTAATGAAAGGGGACAACTCACATTGAGTTATACTTATTATAAAACCCAGGTTGGTTGTTTGTGTGTGTGTGTGTGTGTGTGTTCCTTTATATATGGGATCGGATTTCCTACATTTTTCAACCGATTTCAACAAAACTTCACAGGACTACGTAAAATTACCTTGTGGTGGTTCTGACAGCGCCCAAAATTGTTTTTGCACAAAATCAATTTGTAAACACAATAAGAGGCATTAATGAAAGGGGGACAACTCACATTGAGTTATACTTATTATAAACCCCAGGTTGGTTGTTTGTGTGTGTGTGTGTGTGTGTGGGTGTGTTCCTTTATATATGGGATCGGATTTCCTACATTTTTCAACCGATTTCAACAAAACTTCACTTTTTTTTTGGCAGGTAGTGTTTCTTATTGTCTTGCACACTTTTTTCTTTATTTTTACATTCAGAATGCTTTAAAAATTCCATTTACAAGACAATTGTTTATAATAAAATTCTATTCAATCGGTAGACTCATAACGATTGAAAACAATGTTTTTGTTTGCGTTTGGGTTTGACCTATTCGTAAAAACAAACAAAAAAAAACCTAAAAAGTAATTAAGACATGCTTGTAATAATCTTTGTCAATTTTATTTTTCAGTCTTTATGATGGTCGATACTTGATCTATCTCTTACTGTTACATCCCCGGGCAACGCCGGGCTCTACTGCTAGTATATAATATATCCTAAGTATGTACTATGTTAAATTAAAGTTTTGTGTTTGATATATGTCTTCTTTGAAAATTGTAAAAAAGTGGACATTGAAATCAACACCCAGTTTCATGCTTAAATAAAATCTTCAGGCCATGTGCATTGTGTTTTGGGTAACAAGAGATAAAACCAAAATAAACATTTTACATAATGTATTTATTGCAGTGGAATAAAGTAGAAGTTTATGTAAAACTAAAAAAATACTGAATCTAGTAATATGTCTTTTTGATGACACCGAACGCACATATAGAACTGGCAAAAAAAAAAAACAACCCCAAATCAATAGACATTAACCACTATGTTTAAATTTCTGGATGGTATTTTGGGAGTCATATGACATGTTCTTTACAAGAAGTATCAACAGGCATCTTGAGAGGATGAGGGACAAAAAAAAGAGATGAGCCTTCACATATCTGGGTTTCTGCAGAGGAGATCTTGCTAAGAGTCTGACAAGGTAGTCCTACCAAGTGAAGCATCTAATTGTATCCTTGTATTACACTTTAACAAATAGATCCAGATGTGCATTGACATATTTATGTCCCGTTAGTAGTTAGGCTTCGTTCGTCACATTTTGAAATGATGGACATAATCCAACTGATATGGGATCTTCAGATTGTTAAGTTTCTCTGCAGTGTGTTAACGTGTGTGTTTAAGAGATGACTTTTTAGAAAAGTTAAATCTGCATATTCAACTATTGAAAGCTTTCTCTCCTGTTTGTTTTTGCATCTGTTTTCCAAGAAAACATTACTTCTCAGATTTCACAGAAGAATAGTTTCTCTCCAGTGTTATTATGCGTGTGTAATTTGAGATGCGAATTCTCAGAAAAGTTGCATCCACAGATTTTACAGTAGAAATGTTTTTCTCCAGTGTGCGTTAACATGTGTTTTCTGAATGATGATTTACAAGAAAATTTTACTCCACAGATTTCACAGTGGAATGGTTTCTCTCCAGTGTGTTTACGCATGTGTACTTTAAGAGATGAATTGTGAGAAAACTTAAATCCACATATTTCGCACTGGAAAGGTTTCTCTCCAGTGTGTGTTAACATGTGTTTTTTAAGGTTACCATTCAAAGAAAAGTTTAATCCACATATTTCACAGTGGAAAGGTTTCTCTCCCGTGTGTGTTAACATATGTGATTTGAGACTTGAATTTTGAGAAAAGTTGAATCCACATATTTCACAGTGGAAAGATTTCTCTCCAGTATGTTTTAACATGTGTTGTCTAAGTGATGGTTTACTGGAAAATCTTAACCCACAGATTTCACAGTTGAATGGTTTCTCTCCAGTGTGTGTTAATATGTGTGATTTGAGATATGCATTCTGAGAAAAGCTGAAGCCACAAATTTCACAGTGGAATGGTTTCTCTCCAGTATGTGTTAGCATGTGTTTTCTCAGAGATGATGTCCAGGAAAATCTTACTCCACAGATTTCACAGTGGAATGGTTTCTCTCCAGTGTGTGATAACATATGACTTTTGAGAGATGATTTAATAGCAAACCTTACTCCACAGGTTTCACAGCAATATGGTTTCTCTCCAGTGTGTCTTAATATATGTCTTCTGAGTGATGATTTACAAGAAAATTTTTCTTCACAGATTTCACAGTGGAATGGTTTCTCTCCAGTGTGTTTACGCATGTGTACTTTAAGAGATGAATTTTGAGAAAATTTAAATCCACATATTTCACAGTGGAAATGTTTCTCACCAGTATGTGTTAACATGTGTCGTTTGAGATTAGAGTTTAGAGAAAACTTAAATCCACAGATTTCACAGTGGAATGGTTTCTCTCCAGTGTGTGTCAACATGTGTGATTTGAGACTTACATTTTGAGAAAAGTTGAATCCACAGATTTCACAGTGGAATGGTTTCTCTCCAGTATGTTTTAACATATGTTGTCTGAGTGATGATTTACTGGCAAATCTTACTTCACAGATTTCACAGTGGAATGGTTTCTCTCCAGTATGTGTTAACATGTGTTTTCTCAGAGATGATTTCCAGGTAAATCTTACTCCACAGATTTCACAGTGGAATGGTTCTGCCTCAGCGTGTGATAACATATGACTTTTGAGTGATGATTTAATAGCAAACCTTACTCCACAGGTTTCACAGCAATATGGTTTCTCTCCAGTGTGTCTTACCATGTGTCGTTTGAGATTAGAATTTAGAGAAAACTTAAATCCACAGATTTCACAGTGGAAAGGTTTCTCTCCAGTGTGTTTTAACATGTGTTTTCTGAGAGATGATGTACAGGAAAATCTTACTCCACAGATTTCACAGTGAAATGGTTTCTCTCCAGTGTGTGTATACATGTGTCGTTTGAGATGTGCATTTTGAGAAAAGTTTACTCCACAGATTTCACAGTGGAATGGTTTCTCTCCAGTATGTGTCAACATATGATTCTTGAGAGCTGAATTATATGAATATTTACTGCCACATATTTCACAGTTGAAACGTTTCTCTCCAGTGTGTTTATACATGTGCTGTTTGAGATTTGACTTTTGAGAAAAATTTAATCCACAGATTTCACAGTGGAAAGGTTTCTCTCCTGTATGTGTATACATGTGTGTTTTGAGATTAAAATTTAAAGAAAAGTTAAGTCCACAGATTTCACAGTTGAAAGGTTTCTCACCAGTGTGTTTATACATATGTTGTTTGAGATGTACCTTTTGAGAAAAGTTAAGTCCACAGATTTCACAGTGGAAAGGTTTCTCTCTATTATGTGTATACATTGTGTTTTTTGGGACTACTATTTTGAGAAAACTTAATTCAACAGCTTTCACAGTGCAAAGTTTTCTCTCCCACATGCGTTAACATGCATGTTTTGTGATGTGACTTTTTGGAAAACTTAATGCCACAAAGCAAAAAAAAAAACTTTCTATCCACTGTTTGTTATATTTGTGTATTGAGATTTGAATTCATGGGAAATGTAGCTCCAAAGATTTAACAGGAATTAGTTTCTCTGCTTTCTGCATGTTCTGATATGCGTCTTCAGTCAGGGCTTAGTGCGGAATATTTTATCCAAGAATTTCACAATGAATCAATTCTTTATTTCCCAAATATTCAGAATGGTTTTCTGGTACTTTTAAAGATGCCAGCTGCCAAAAGAAAGAATACATTAACTGAGCAGTGCCAGAAAAAAAAATTATTCTGGATTATGAGATAGGTTAATAAAAAATGCATTTTCAAGTTTCTAAAATCTCAAAAAATCCACTATATATTTAATGTAATGGAATAACCTGTCATACCCATGAGTGACTACACTATAGGTAGTAACTACCTATAAGTATCTGTAAGTCAACGAACTACAGAGACCAACTGGAATCTGTTCCAGCTAAACAGTTGAACTCTCTGCCTTTGGGCAGTGAGGAACCTGGACGAGGCTCTGCCAATTTTGATTTTTGTATTCACCATCTGTATTCCCCACCTGTTTTGGAGTTCCTTCTTAAGGGACGCTATCGGGGGTGACTAATCCAATTCATCCTGATCCACCAGGGCAATGCAGATATAGTTGTGATGAAAATGAATACAAGCACCCACATTCCCCATTATATCTATCCAAGTATAGTATGGTGTAATGATTCACAACCATCTTGGAGCCATTATCTATCATCCCAAGTAGCCCTTGCCACTATGTGAGTAGCTGATTGGAATGGATTGGGCTATTCCATCTGCCCATCTATCATCAGTGATGTGTTGCATGTGCTTGATTCAAAAATTGCTGAGCATGTAATAAATAGCAGGAAATGTGTGGTTCATTTTAGTGGCGACCATTTTTCAATTTTATCTAGGTCCCAATCCACATTTCATCTCAAGGTTCTAGAGTCCATGTATATCAGATCCCGTGGGCCTTCCCTTTGTAAACAGAGGGAATGCTTACTGGGTCTGAATGTTATTGGACTCTAGTTTCTTGAAATTCATAATTTTTTTTTTTCCATTCCATTCGTTATAATAATTTAATTTACACACTTTTATATTTTTTATATCCCAGAAAAATAAACTTGATAAGTCCTGGGATGAAACCGGTTGTTCTTTTTTTTTTAGCTTTTTTTAAAAAAATGCCATATAAATTTTGCCTTTTCCTAGCTATTGTTAAATTTTGTACCATAAAAAATTTATTTAAATAATATTAGTATAGTCATTATATAGGAATGAAGTGTCACTGCTGACACTTGTGTTTAAACGTAGAGGGCAAGTGAACAAACACAGGTGATCTCATTATTGAATTAGGTAGATCACATGACCATGGCGGAAATGCTTACATATAGGAAGTCATGTGATGTATGGTGTATGTTTTGCTGTTCTAGTCTATCCTGTCTGTGTTCACTATTCTCATTTATCTTCTATTACTATTTGGACAGCTATTCTCTTCTCACTATACAAAGTACTGTTAGCACAAGTATTATTCAAAGACATAAGATACAAGTATTTCTCAATGGTGTATTATAATTGGTATCTGCGAATATAAAGTCCTACTATATTGGCATTGATGAAGTATCGAGCAAGTATACATTGACAACACAACTGTGGCAAGCAAGGGTTGTTTTAATGACATAAAAGTAGTCAAGCTTTACCACATGCACAATAGATCAATATAGTACAGATGTTCACAAATTTGTGAAAAAAAATGACATACTATGATGAATAAATGCCCCAAACTTGACGAAAAATCAAGTTTTATCACCAAAATCTTTACATTAAGTGTTTTTTTTTTAATATTTTAGCAAATTTTTTCATCCTTTTTAGAATATTCAAAATTCTGATTAAAAATCTTGTTTTTCTTGTGTCAGCAAATGGACTATAAAATAACATAGCAAATGTTAGTGTCTTTTTTACAGCGAAAGATACATTGATTTGGAAATTCTTGCAAAAATTAAATAATTGTTGGATTTTAATTAAATTTTCTGAACTTATTCAGAAAATGTGTTTCTTTTTTTTAGAAAGTCTTGACAAAAATATTTTTTTACATCTGTTACCAACCTCCTTACTTCATTTTATGAAAACTTGAGAAATTCAAAGGTGTAAATTTTATTGATGATATTAATTAAAAGCAGAAGTCTTTAAAGAATTTATTTTTTAAATAATCAATTTTTTTTTTTTGTAAAATCGAACAACCAGTTACCGAAAATCAGCTTTAAATTGTAAAATACAAAATCCAATGAAACTAAGACATTATTTAATTAGAAAAACTTTTAATTGCTTTTGTAAATGTTAAAGACAAGATTGTCTGAAGCAAAAAATTTATAATGAAAAATCAATTTTTATAAGAATTGTTTTCTTTTATTTTACAATTTTAATTACAATATTTTATAAAGTAAAATATTTAAAAATTCAGCTTCAATGTTGTAACTTTTAGGAAATACTGTTATTAAGTAAAACTATTTGTACTTATCATAAATCTGAAAGCTTATTATAATCTGCAAACGTTGAGTATTTGAAAAATTAATTTTATATGGTTTCTTTATGTGTACAAACATGCCCCTTTTATTTTTATTTTTTTTTTTTTATCTATGGATGCTCAGCGATGTCATTATCATTTAAAAGTCACGTGTTTTACGAGTTGTTTAAAATTTCATAACTGAAATAAAATAAAAATTAATAAATTTTCATAAGATATGTATGTAAAAATTATAGGTATGAAATTTTATGTTATATTAATTTTTATAAGTTATGAAATTTTAAATTTATTTTATTATTGTTATAGTTTATAGTATTTTATATATTTTATTATTTTTCCAGAAAGCATCTTCAAACGTAAGGCTATAATATATTAGTTATTGGGGGGGCTAATAAATATAAAAAAAAATATTTCTGCCATGACTTAAAACAAACCCAAAAAACAACAACATATTTATAATAATCGATCATCTGTGAATAGTTTCTGAAAGTTTCATTAACATTCGACAATTATTTTTATTTTTGCGAGATTTTCCAAATTATTGTGTGTCATACAAAAAAAAAAAAAAAAAAAAAACGTGCTAAAAATTGTATATGTTATTTACTAGTTCTGGTTGATACAAAGAGAAACAAGGTTTTTTCTAATTAAAATTTAGAATGTTCTAAAAAGAAGGAAAAAAAATTTAAAAATAATTAAAAAAAACTTTGGTCTTTCCTCTTCATAATATAACATAAGCATTTAGACGATAAAATTTTGTTTTCGTAAAGTTTGGCGTCTTTTTCATCAGACTATGCTCTTTTTTTAGCGATTTCGTAGAGGTATCTAGATGAAGCTTAAGTAAACTATCTGAAAATGAATAAAATATTAGATTGCTTATTTGTTAATTTGTAAAAATCGTAAAATTTATGACTCTTCTGCACATCCGTCCGATGACTTCTCCTGAACTCAGCTATCAGTACCTGACAAACAATGCTTTTTTTTTCTACTCTTTTTATGCTAAAAATAAAGTAAGTAATGTTTGTTTCAAATTAGAATTAGATTAAATTTCTTGATTTTCCTCAAATAATCTTTGAGAAAAGTGTATTTTATTTTTGCAAGATTTTTAAAACGGAGAATTTAAATTTTGTTTACAAATGTTTAAAAAACGACGTACATATTCGATTTTATTGAGAGAAAAAAAATGAAAATCTATTCCAATCAATTTCAATATTAATCCAGTTTTTTTAACTGTTTAAGTAAGCAAACCAAAATATAACAAAGTATTTTGCTTACTGAGTATAGTAAATTTAATCCTTTATTTTTTAATTAAAGCTAAAAAAAACGAAAGCTTCAAGAAATATTTTTAAGTTTTAAATACATTTTGGTATCGCGAATCTGTCAACAATGCGAATGTCAATAATGGTAAGTTTTTGTAGAAAGTCCTTCTTAGTGGGGGTACCTACACGTTATACGGTAGTGAAGAATAAATTCAAAGAAAACCTAATAATAATAATAACAAAGATAATCTCACCTGTTATTTCACTACATCCACCTTTTTTTAATAAATTCAGTTTAATTATAACAACGTCGGTAAATAAAGTAGTAAAAACAATAGTAGTTCAAGTCGCCGTCTATCTCAAGTCCAGTGTCATGGGCCCTGTAAAAACGGTAATGAAGCCAAAATAAGTTTTATTTTATAGGATAATTGAAAAAAAAATCAACTGCCACTTCATGGAATATATTTTATTCAGAGACAAACTATAACTTACCTTTTCACTTCAGGTTGAATCTTTACTTTTTCATACAAAAAAACAACAACAAACAAACAAACAAGAAATGTTGTTGTTGCAGGACTTGATAATTCTTTATCAGCCTCGAGAATATTTCATAATGTCAATCAATGAAACTACTTATTTTCAAATAAATTGCAATAAAAAAAAAAAATTTAATGATATGAAAATAGAATAAATACTGATTTGACAAAATCAAGAGATAGAACAAGGAATTATTATTAGAGCAACCGGTGTAAAAGAAGAATTTGTTCCTTACTGAAATTACATTGGTATTCGCGGAAATTTCACCCAATAATTCTTACAAATGAAATGGAAGTAATTCAGTCTCTCTAGAACAGCGTTTCTCAACCTTCTTACCCTTCAGTCAGTTCTGTGCCATGATACACGCTTAGGCAATCATGTATCTTTCGATACATGACCGACGAGGCAGATATATTTTCCCGCAGTAGGTTGCCATCCAAGGCTATAGAACCCTGTCTGTTCTGCTAGTTACCCATAGCTAGGTGTGTGGGGGGGGGAGAAGAAGCGGATACATTCATACCTTTCCCAAGGGTATTAGCACGTAAGTGAATGTATTATTAATGGATTCGACTGGAATTCGAACTCGGCTCTCCACTTCCTCAATCAGTTATGTGCCATGCATGATACGCGCTTAGGCGATCATGTATCTTTCGATACATGACTGACAAGGCAGATTTTTTTTCCCGCAGTAGGTTGCCATTCCTTTCTGCGGTGGACCAGTTGCCATCCAAGGCTATAGAACCCTGTCTGTCCTGCTAGTTACCCATAGCTGGGGGGAGAAGGTGATGATTCATACCCTTTCCCACGGGTATTAGCACCTAAGTGGTCCTTGCGTAACCCTTAAAAATGAATTACATATCTCAAGGATTCTCTGCGCAAAAACAAAATAAAATTATATACCACATCTGTCTCGTTTTATTTTTATAGTTCATGTGGTAATTTTTTTTTTTTTAGTGTTTCACCCCAAGCAAGGCGGGAAGCCACTAGGATGCAAGGGGTTACAGAAAATTTGGAGCAAGGTCAGATAGGAATGATAGAAGAAAGGATGAGGAGAAGGGTAGTGGATAGATTAAGGCAACTGGAGATACAGAGGCCAGAGAGAGAGAGAGTACCAGGAACCCCTTCCTAAACAAGAAACAAGGCATAAGCCTCTACTCATGTCCAAGAGAAGGGGGAGGAGTTTTGACCGGGCGGTAGGAAAGCCTACCTACTCCTATTACATATAACATATACAACAACAACAAAAACAGAGGGAACGATGAGAGGGGGAGGTAATTTGCAAAGAGTCCTGGCTGACACTTGGATTTACCCTTTCGCAACATTAAGTTTTAACTTGTATAAGTCCCACTGTCTATTCTAAAAAGAAATTGAAGAAAATAAGGATATCTGGAGTTATTGCTATGTCATAATAAATGCCCCAACATACGTGGTAGCGAGTGTTAGTCCGCTTTCTTCCTCATGATAACAAGTGAATGTACAGCTTACCTTAAGTCCAAGCAACGACCTGGTGGTGGTGGGGGGGGATCAACGGCCAATACACCGCCCTCACCAAATAGTGGGCTTGGGAGGCATGCTTTCAATAAAAATTAAGAAAAACAGGAGAAAGAACGGCGAAAACAATTCCAAGTTCAGAAAATTTATCAAGCAAGAATAGTCGGCCACTAAATCCTGAGAATACTGACGAGACACTTTCGCATCTAGCCAAAGACATTCAATATATTTTTGAATTTTGAATAACTGGTTTAAGAAACAATTACTTCATTGTTAAATTTTTCGGTAATGCTAAAAATACAATTCATACTGTTCATTTATAATTCATCAGGGAATTTTCATTCACACACAAAAAATTCTAAGTAACCAATTAATGTTCATCTTCAAATTACTTAGCAAAATCTTGATTATTGGAATGAAAAGTCTTGCACATATGAAATTAAATAAAAAAAAATCAAAAGTGCATTAGCTTTTATCTCACCTGTTCTTGCGGAATCCTTGGTGACCTTTTGCGGAACCTTAGTGTTCCAAGGAACTCCGGTTGAGAAACGCTGCTCTAGAGAGTCTCTTCTAAACTATGGGTCACGACCCCAAATGGGGTCACGAAGCGAAATGACAGGGTTTCGAAAGTTAAATTCAATCACTTGAATCTGAGTTTGTTATTTCCCAAATGCACAATAACGTGATGTGCCAAGTAAGCGCTGCGGTAAAAAAAAAAAACAAAAAAAAAAACAAACAAACAAAAAAAAAACGCCTGTACGGAGTCGTGGCGTCTAATGTGGTAACATCGTATGTATTTTCACTTTTTTTCAGTGTAATTGTTAATACCTGGGGTCGAGAAAAATCTCGTGATGAAAAATGGGGTCATGAATGAAAAAACTTGCGCTGGTCTAGAGTGTTAAGCACGAATATGTCTTGGAGTTGAGGCGATCCATCGATGTTTTAAAAATACATCTTTTTAATTAAATAAAGTTTGGCAATCATAATGATTATAAATTTGTGCCTAAAGTAAGGGTATATAGGGATTATTTTTATATATCAGCAACGAACATTAAGGAAGCTGTATCGATGTCTCTTTCGTTTGTTTAAGGATAAGAAGTGAATCCAGATTTCTTTCCTCTGACCATGTCGGTTATTTTTTCCTGTAAGTGTAAGCGTTCTGAAAGCAAATGAAGTATTTGTCGCAGATTACTTCCACAACACAAAGAAAAATCACCGTAAGTACAGACTCGAATATCGGGGGGGGGGCAGAAAGAAATGCTGAAAACTCGATTCGCCGGTACTATCTCACAAATCACGATGCGTGTAACCAGTCAGAAAAATAACTCACTCTCTAACAAACGCCGAAGATCAAAAATGCCCGAATTTTCCTTCTTCGGCAGATCGCACACAAAACACGAACTTTTTTCCGGGGTACCTGATTATCTCGTTCACTACACTCCCCCCTGTCACATAAGTGACACTCATCGGCGGGCCTCTTTATTCTTAAGCTTCTCCGGAGCGGGGCGACTGTTGGAGGAGATTGTGTGTTATGTTCTGAGGTTTCTTCTGATCTGACAACCTCATGCGCAGAGTCTTCATCATCTGAAGAATGTTCTGAAGATTCTTCTTCTGAGGATTCTTCTGGTCTGACAACCTCACGCACAGAGTCTTCGCCATCTGAAGAGGTGCTAGCAGCTGGCCCTACCTCCGATGGTAATTATTTGTTCACTTTCTGAGCACTACATTTCCTGTGCAACATTATGGCCATATTGAAAAAGGATATGTCCGTGTAAAATGCCGACACAGTTCTAGTCTCTGTTGTTGCTTCTTGTAAAAATTTTACTTATCTACCAACTCCAAGTTCTTGTGCCAGACACAAAAAAAAACCTTGTTAGTAGAAACAACAATTCAAGTCACGATAATAATAATTTAAGGTGCAAAATAAAATTAAGAAACAAGACGACTACTGCGTAAAATTTTAATTTTTAAAAGGAAAAATTACAATTATTCACAAATACGAAAAGGTATTTAACGGTATTGACAGCCTAAATCAACCCGTACATTTTTTTTCTTTACAAATAATGTGTAAGCAAACGAAAAGCAAACAAGAGAAACAACACGAAAAACTGTTTTTATAACAAACAAACAATATTTATATTTATTATTTATGTATATCAATGATATACAAGCATAAGGGTTACTTTCCTTTGACTGGAATTTCTTACAGTCCTTTACGAGGGAAATATTTTTATCTGAGCTCACAGTAAAAGAATTTTGTTCATGAAATATTGAAAAGTTAAATTCGCTTGCCGCTCTAAATGTTCACAAATGAGAGAATTGAAAGAATTCAAGAAAGCTGAGAATATGCTTGATACAAACTTGTAGCTTCAGAAGGTTTTTTGAAGTAATATCTCTCGCTGGTGAATATTGAATTGACAAGTTATGTTTTTGCTGAAGAAAATCTTATTCTTCTTACACTGGTTGGGTTGAGCAAATTTTGGGTATTTATTCACTTACTGGGTGAACGGCTTCAGTGAGAGAATTTTCGTAATGTTTGTAGATGTGCGTTGTTCGTATTGTTGAATGTAAGTGTGTTTGTATATGTGAATGTTCCGTACATACGTATATGTGTATGTGTACGCTGGCGTTTGGCTGTAAAGGACGAAACGCGAGTTCTTTAGTTACTACATCTTGCATGTGAGAGAATGTAAGAGAGGTCAAAAGGGGAAGAACAAACTTGTGTTGATGTATTTATAATAAACGTAGTCACGTGATATAGGCTCTGTAGAGTATCTCTGATTTTGGCGGGAAAATGGTTTTGAATAACGCGTAGGCGTTGTTGCAAACTTGAACAGGTCAGCCGCACGGACGTAGGCAAGAACATGATTTTAATATTAACTGACCAATGAGAAGTGAGAAAAATATCAAGGCTCTGTGATCCACTTCTTGTGTTTAATTTACACAAAAATTGACATTGAAAGAAAGTGGTAGTATAGGGGTTGATACTACTTTGACTAGGAAAGGCGTGATTAAGGACAATGCGTGAACGCAATGCAATTTATATTTGACGTAAAATAGCACATAGTATAAAATACAAGACAGAACATAATGATTCAAAACATAACAATTGAATTTATTACTGTTTGGTGTACATGCATATAAGCTGAAGGTTTGAATGGGTTATGTCTCTTAGATTTGGAAATATTTGTACCGGAGCTCATAAAGATGAAGTAATTATTAAACTGTAGTTTAGAAGAATAAAGTTCCTGTTGCATGTTAAGAATTGTGTATTGGATAAAGTTGGTAAGAGTTCAGAAGAGTTAAGAGTTCGTACTTGCGTGAATTGGTAATGTTCTTTAACGTCTGACCCCATGGTCAAGACGGGAGCTCTTGAAGATTACATCTTGGCAGCAAGGAGAAAGATGATTTTTTTTTTATATATATTTTTTACGTTTTCGCAAATATGCAGGCAGCGTTTTCTCAAATACGAGTAATAAAAATATGATGAATTAATGAAATAAAATACATTATTTCTTTAGAAATGTATAACCTCAAATTAACGGTCCCCAAACCAACGGACTCTGGATTTAACTTTATAAAATTTTATTTAAGGGTATATAGTAAATTAAAAATAAAATACGAATGCATATATACTGTATTACACTTATTTACAATATATTAGTACTGTAGTAGGTGTTTTTAGGCCACGAAAAAAAGGGCTTCAAATTAACAGCTTTAACGTATGATCTCCCCTATTAGTCCGTTAAATTGAGGTTTCACTATATATGAGAGAAAAATATAGTTTTATGTCATGCAATATTAAGCATAGAACGAATGTATATATAAAAGTGGACACTGGGATCAACACCTAATGGCGCTAATCTGTTTCATGCTTGAACGCAATCTTCAGGCCATGTGTATTGTGTTTTGCTTCGACTATTTATATATGCTGGTCATTGGTGTATTATACGCTGTGAGGTCGATTGTATTATCCCAACGCTTATTAGACTGGTGGTAACGTTTATGTTTCAAATTATTCTAGAGAAAATTGAATGGAAATAATTTTTATTATAAATGTGCTTATTTGAAGCTATGTTGATTATTCATATTACGTTTGTGTTTATGTGTGCATTCGTAGATTTTTCGTTTATTATTTACTTAAATTGTATACTTATGTGGACTCTTCCACAACAAGCCAGTTAACCCCTGCTAGGAAATGCACTATTCCTGTTATAATTTTCACCATCACAATCTTACAAAATATATAACAAGTATTCATTGGTCAATCACCTTCAATCTGGCTTGCTGATTGGTCATTTCCGACCAATCAAACCGCCTGCACGCGACCAATCTGCTTTCCCGCTCAATATGCTGGGAGCTTCCCACGTGGTACACGACCATTATATAAGCAGAACACTTGTAAGCTCCCTGAGTAGTTTCTTTTCATTCATCTCTCTCTCGCGTCTCATTCCTTGCTACCAAGTGCCAAGATGTAATCTTCAAGAACTCCCGTCTTAACCATTGCAGTCAGACGTTAAAGACCATTACCAACATTCACGCAAGTACAAACTCTGAAATCTCTTCTGAACTTTTACCAACTTGTACAATACACAATTCCAAACATGCTAAAGAAACTTTATTCTTCTAAATTACAGTTTAATATTACTTCATTTTAATATGAACTCAGGTACAACTATTATCTAATCAAAGGGACACGACTCTGTCCTACCTTTTTAGTTCGCATGCATGTATATCAAATATTAATAAATTCAATTGTTATGTTTTGAAATCATTCCGTTCAGTTTTGTATTTTATACTATGTGCTATTTACGTCAAATATAAATTGAATTGCGTTCACGCATTGTCCTTAATCTCACCTTTCCTAGCCAAAGTTAAATATTGATAACACCTATCACTACCCTTAGATGTTTATGTTTAAGTATTTCGTTTTATTTTTTTTCGGGGGTTTGCTCTCTTATTTGTTTTGGTTCAAGTATTAGTTTTTATCTAATGTAAGTTATATTATTTGCGTATAGTGCGTGCAATTTACAAGGTATTTGTTTTTGGTTTTCGATTTTTAATTAACGTAGTTAAAATTTGTCTTGTCACTTTGTCTCTACATATTGAGATATATTCTGATCTATTTTTTTTTTTTTTTTTACCCTTTGCAGGGGACAGAAGAGGAGGATTCGTAACTTTCCCAAGGGTATCAGCACGTAAATGAATGTAATGGATTCGACTGGAATTCGAACTCGGCTCTCAGATAGAGGAATCGGAAAGCCGAGTTTCGAATTCTTCTCCCCTCCCAGCTGGGGGGAGAAGTAGGTTGCCATTTCTTGCTGTGGTAGACCAGTTGCCATACCACAGCAAGAAATGGCAACCTACTGCGGCAAAAAATCTGCCTTGTCAGTCGTGTATCGAAAGATACATGATCGCCTACGCATGTATCACGCATGGCACATAACTGACTGACTTTCCTCGTCCACACATCTTCAATTTTAAATAATAGTGATTTTGTAAGCGTTTAATGATTTTTGTGTTCCCGTTTATTTGTTCTTCATCTGGATTTTTTTTTTGTTTTATTAAAAATCTATGACAGGAATTTTTTTTTACTATTAAAATTGAGTGTTGGAAATTTTTTGCTATTAAAATCTATAGCTGGAATTTTTCTTTTTTACTATAAAAATCTATTGCTGGAATATTTTTAAATATTTAAAATCTATTTTTTTTTTACTGTTAAAATCTATTGCTGGAAATTATTTTTGCTTTTGAAATCTATTGCTGGAATTTTTTAATTTTAATTTTAAAATCTGTTGTTGGAAATTGTTTTTTTTTTTTTTTTTTTTTTTTTTACAATTAAAAATCCAGTGCTGGAATTTTTTTCTTTTGACTCTTAAAATATTGCTAGAATTTTTTTTACTATTTGCTGGAATTTTTTTTTTTAATATATTGCTGGAATGTTTTGTTTTGTTTTTTTAAATCTATTATTTCTAGTTTTTTTTTAATACTAAAATCTATTGCTAGAATTTTTTTCACAATTAAAATGTATTGCTGGAAGTTTTGTTTTTTTTACTAATTAAAATCTATTGCTTGCAGGAGTGCCATTATTTGTATGTTGAGAAAACCAAAAACCACACAGGTTTTACAGCAGGGGCTTTCAGATTTAATTTAATATTTGTTAAAAAATATTATGCAACACACAAGACAGGTAAATGAATGAACACAGGTGCACATTATTCGGTGCAGAATCCCAACCAAATATAACAGGAAGCTTTCTAAAGTGGAAAAAACCTTTTTTTTTTTTTTTTTTTTATTTTTTTTTTTTTTGGTGGCTTAAGTTTTAAGAAACTCTACTTCCAAGGACTATGCAGCAGAGAGGTTTCTCTCAAGAAAGTCTTGTCATATATACTGTTATATTTAAACAGTCCCCCCCCACAAGGAATGTATGCGACACAAGGCCGAGTTTAACGTGGTTTTCTCCGAGTCCGTAGGCTCGGCCAAAAGTATTCCCTTTGAACTCGCCTAGACGGGTTAAGGCACTGTCTACCTCCCCGGACGAAACTTTGCCTTGCGGCAAAGCTTTGTCCGAGTTCCTCTCTGCCGATGCAGAGAATTCGACAGCTGAACAATCTATGTCATATATATGTATGTCTTCTTGTCATATACTATTAGAAAATATTGTTTCGCAGCTAATAATGAATAGGTTCTCTCCTGCATCTAGCTGAATTGTGTTGTTTTGAGAACACAGAACACTTAATTCTAGATTTCACAGTGGAAAGGTTTCTCTACAGTATGTTACCATATATATATATATATATATATATATATATATATATATATATATATATATATTTGAACAATAAAAAAATTAAAATCTTTAGACACACTGGGTTGTAGATTAATATTCTTTCGTTTTTTTTTATTATTATTCCATTTAGATTCCTCGACTAGTTTCGACCAAAATGACCATCATCGAGAGGAGAAATATTTCTGCTTGCTGTTTTAGCACTAAACTACAGAAATGAATGTCTTTTGCTGGAGAAAATGAACTTTTGTCTGTAGTTTTCATTTGTTTTTTTATTTTTTTTTTATCTTTTTAACATGAATCTTTTAACATTCCTTGTGTTGGTCAGTCTCTTTTAAGTTGTTATTTGAGATAAGAGCTGGACAGATACATGTTGCTCTGAATTCTCTGGTCAGTTTGACCTGGTGAGGGGATGTGTCTCTGTTTAGTGTTTGTGTGTGTGTTATTTGGTTCTTAGGGAGTGAGTGAGTATGATATGTGTAAGCGTGTGTATTGCTGTGGGTGTGTTTTATCATTTGGCTCATTAGGGAGTGAGTGAGTATGATGTGTGTAAGTGTGTATATATTCGTGTGGGTGTGTGTATAAGTGTGAGGCCTCAACACCTCCGTAACCATGTCTGTCTTGTGTGGGTGAGAAATATGGGTAGGTCTTGATTTGTTGACTTATACTATCTATATTGTTAAATTTGTGGTTTAGCCCGGCTGGAAAGCGTGTTTTTAAACGTTGTATCCACTTATTTTCATGGGACTCTAAAATCTTTTAATGTTATCTGCTCTGGAATTTTCTATTCTCTCAATTATATATATATATATATATATATATATATATAAAAGATATTTTTAATAAAATAAATTAATATGTTCAAGAATAAAATTAAATTAAAAATTTAAGAATTGGTCAGCAGTTACCTTTATTACCTCCCTTGTTTCTAATCGATTGACATGTTTTTCTTATTTCGAATCTGCCTGTTCTTCGAAATATTTTAATAATTCATTTCATCTTATTCTTCCATCCGTTGTTTTCCAGTAAATAAACGGAAACAGGTAAGTATGCCAAAAGATATTTAAACATTGACATTGCTTTAAATTGAATGTATTTAAAAAAAAAAAAAAAAAAGAAAACGACCAAATTTTTCAAAATATTTTTTATTTATTATTGAGCTTTAAAAAAAAAAATTCGGTAGCATTCAACAACACCTTATTTTTTTAATTCATCATCATATTTAATTCTTATTTTGTAATTGTAATTTAAATTAAATTTCGTTTGTTATAAAAAATAAATTTATTTTTACTAATTGTCTTTAAATTCAGTTGTGGGGAAATAATAAATCATAAAAAAGAAAAAGACCTTTTTATTTTTATTTTTAAAAAGAAATACTTCGTCTCCCCCCACCAACCTTTTTGTCGAATCTTGACAAATAAAAATACAAATAAAAATACGCTTGACAGCTGAAAAAAAAAACAAAAAACAATGTAGGTTAAAAATACTTTTCTTTCTTTTTTAATAAAAAATGTAGGGTTTTTTTTGCATCAAGTAAAATAAATACGGGCAAAATTCGCTTAAGAAAAGTTAACTGATCCACAGACTCTTCTTCATCGTACTTTAAATTGTAAAGAAAAATATTTTAATTTAAAAAAAAAACAAAAAAAACGTAACCCTCAGAATAATTTGCGGTATTTACTTGATCGGCCAGCGATTTTAGCATATGGATGATCAATCGAGTAATATTTTTACTTGCTCGATAACATGCAACGGGCCTCCCTGAAGTAGTGCTTCCTATTTATTTCTATGAAAACTACAGCATATACAGAGACCACAATAACACCGAGGGATAGAGCAGGTTTTCAGCAATAAAACACCAATCTTTCTTTCACATCCACCATTGCCTTTACTTTTTTACTAGCTAGGGACAAAAGACTGCATATTACGGTCAAATCATAAGAAAATCATTTGTTCGCATCCATCGCTAAAAATGCATTATTCATTCATTGCTCACCTGTACTGGTTGTTTGGTCTCTGAAAAATGAATGTGAGTTACGTCCCTTTTTGTTTGTAGGTACCTTATCACAAGGGGACATACACTGCTTTACACCGCCTCTGTCATTGTTCCAACCGTTCGGCTAAAAGAGGTAAGAAGCAGCACATGTGAAATTCTCTTAGAAATATTTTTTTTTTTTTTTACATCTGTTACCCCGCTTATATAATTTTATTTTTTTATGAAAATTCGATGTTGCAACGTTTTACTTAAAACAGCAGTTCTTGGAGAATTTGAATTTTTTTTTTTTTGTTTAAAAAAAAAAAAAAAACGAAACAAAAAACAAGAGGACTCCCACTTACCTAGGTACCTCCATGAGATCGCTTTAAAAAAAAAAAAAAAAAAAAAAAAAGAGCATATAGGTACCTTCATGAGATTACTAAAAAGATCATAACATGATGAAAAAGGTGCCAAACTTGATGAAAACAAAATTTTATTGTCTAAATGTTTACGTTATTAAAGAGGAAAGATCAAAGTATTTTTGGGGGGGATTCTTTTACATTTTTTAATCGTTCCTAGCACGTCCAAAATTTTCATTAAAAATCCTGTTTTTTTTTAGTCAACAAAAAATTGACAGATAATCAATCATGTCAACCATTTTTTTCCATTTTATAAAAAAAAAAAATGAAAATCTCAGTTTGAAAATCTTTTAAAAATCAATTATAATTTTTTCAAAACTTATTTTAAGAAAATCAGAAATTATAATGTTTATTTAAAATATTTTGAAGCAAACTTAACTTAGCTTCTGCGCCGAAAAAATGTTTGGAAATAAAGCAGATCATAACATTTCGCGTCATTTGACTGGTGACAAAAGATATTTTCATGATGTATTGATAGCTTACGTGAGTATAATTTATTCTACAGAAGGAGCGAAGTGATATTATTTAGATTTAAGTGAGCACATTATTTACCTCGTTATTTTTAAGGAAAACTTTGTTCTAATTTTTTTTTTGTACTTAGCTTTCACCTTTACATTTACGATGCTTTATGGAAAATATATTATAAAGAAATTCAAATAAGGCTGTTGAGATTAAATTTCATAAGAAAGGTATCTAATTAATTTATACGTACCTTTCTTATGAAATTTTATCAGAAGTGTACATAAAATACAAATTTAAATTTCATAAAATGATACTGATACTTGTAGGTACCCTTCCCAGTTGAAATTGAAATTGAAAAATCAAATTAACTTCTCCACATGCGTTTCACAAAAATAATCTATCTCAAAAGGACATTTACGAAACAATGCGGCTTTTAACTAATTATAATATTTTAACAACTTAAATGTAAAAATCTATTATAATTAAAGAAATAACAAATAATTCTATTAAAAATTCAGTATTTAAATTAAATACTAGGCAGAAACGCAATCCACATGACGTTTTTTGTTATTGCATGCATGATACTTCCGTTCTGTAAATTTGATTTGCAGTTGTATTATTGACACAAATTATATTTTTTTATATACTGGTGTTTGTTAGTTTGTAAGAAGCTTTGGAAATTATAATCTGTAAATATATATCTACTTAATAACAACATTCATTAAATTTTACAAACTTTTCCTTAATTTTAGAAGAATTAACAACATTTAATGTAAAAATAATAAAATTATATCATAAATAACAAATATTTGTCTCAAAAATTCATTTTTCATCGAAATATCTTTTTGCTTTCAGACAATATTGTCCATGTTCATTAAAATAAATAAAAGCAATTAAAAACTTTTGAAAATAAATAATATCTTTGTTTTATTGAGTTTAGGTATGTCCAACATTTCACAAAAAATAATAGCATGAAGAAAAAAGGCCCCAAACTATAACCCAAACTTGTGCGTTATTACCCAAACTTTTTACTCAATTGTAAAAATACAAGACCCAATAAAACTTAGATATTATTTAATTAAAAAAGCTTTTAATGGCTTTTCTGAATAATAAATATTAAAGACATCTTTATCTGAAGCCAAAACATTTTTATGATGAAACATGAATTCTTACAAGAATTGTTTTCTCTTTTCAATTTTAAATACGTAATGTGATAAAAAGTTGTTGAATCTTTTGAAATGGAAATGCTTTTATTATTTTATCTACTTTTTACAGATCATAAATTTGAAAGCTTATTAAAATCTGCTATGCGTGGATATTTTTACAATAAGTTTTTAATATTCCAAAAATTTATTCAAAATCGTTTCCGACAAAAATATGGATGCACAACTGTGAAATAATGTCATGTGAGTTAGTTGTTTCCCTTGATAGTGATATTTTTGCTTGGCTTCGGGCACTTTGACATGGTGTAATGGTTAGCAAGCTTGCCTCGCTAGGACAATTACAACTGAATTATGAGTTCAAATCTCACTGGGTGCCCGATTCTTTTGGCCTTGTGCCGCATCTAAGCTACACTTAGAAAATGACCATAACTTGCTTGGCTTTTTTTCTGTTAAGTGTTAAAATTGATTGCATAGCATTTCATTTTTTTACTTGTATTATTAAATAAAATTTTATAAGTGTCATATTAACATTTAAGATTAAAACTAACACATTTTAAAAAAATGACCAGGATGTACTAATCTTATTTAATATTTGCATGACTGCCATATAACAATTAAAAAGAAATAAAATCTCATTTCATTAATGAGTTACCTGTTTCATTTAAGAAATGTAATGGTATCTTGTGTAATTTTTATATTGTCTCAGGCAAAAATTCATAACTGAGATAATATAAAACTTTAAAAAAATTTTTTTTATTTATAACAAGTGTACGTAACAGTATTATGCTACACTTTTTTTGTCTGTCATAAAATTTGAATTCTAGATGTATTTTTTCGTATTTTAAATGTTATTTTTATTCCAGAATTTTTCAAATGTAAGGTAAAATAAAAAAATTTCATTTCTGAAAGTGTATCTTTTTATTTAACTCTACTAACCTGGTTCACTTTTAGGACAGATTTTGTCACTTCTGTCCTACCATCTGATAAATTCCCCTGACGTAAGTTGTCGATATGTCAGTTCACACCTCCAAAAACCAATCACCATGGTTGGACAATTTTTCTGCTAAAAAAGTAATGTTTCTTTCCAATTACATTAAGTATACTTTAAATTTTCTAATTGTCATAAAATAACTTTTGAAAAAAGTATAATTGAATTTTACAAGATTTTTAAATGGAAAATTTATTTTTAGTTTATAAAACTGTCAATAATGGGTGACATGATTGTTTTTACGTCAATTTTGATGACTCAAAATAAACAAGATTTGTAGCTAAAATTTCGAATGTGTTAGAAAGGATTAGAATATTTAAAAAAAATACTTTGGTCTTTTTTCTTAATAATGACAAATATTTAGACAATAAAAATGCTCTTTTTTTAGTGAAGTTGTGGGCATACCTACTGTAAACGTTCACCGAATGTCAAAGGTTGCCTCTTTTTTTTTTCTTTTTTTTTTTTCCGCATTTTACCAGAATGATACTCAGCTATTATCACTAACATGACATGTTGGGACTTTAAAGATATGAAAAAAAAAAAAAAAAATGAAAAGAATAAGTAAAATAAATTTTCAAATTCCCTCTACAACTAGAGAACAAGTCTAAAAATAGACATAAAACAAGACTTGGTATAGCCATACATTAATGTAGCAGTAAGCACACTGTGAACTTCTCAACCAATAGAAACCTATCAAGCCCAGGAAAAAAAAAATGTCCCAAAGACACTCAAAGAGTGTACACACGTCTAGCACACTGATCATATTCACATGCTCAGATAATCATGCAAGGACTTCTACAATGTTGAAATAAAATAAGCCATCTCACTCAGGCACTCACACCATGAAGAGAGATCAGCACAAGCAAGATTTATTACTTGCTCATTCATCTATGGTGGCCACAAAATCGGATCTCCTTTTAGCCATTGTCAAGGATGATTTTTATTTTTAACTGAATGTGTGAATTTTTTTTATGGATGTATCTGAAGTTATAGGAATGTTTTATTTTCCAAACATGGTCAGCATGTTGTGGCTGTGTTCATAGTTAATGTTATTGAGTGTTGGCTTTTCCTTTTTTATTATTAGTGTTTCCATTATTTTTAATTTTTTTTTTACATGTGGATGAGGCATTATACTTGTATTTTCTCCTAGTATGTTGCAAATAGAGTTTAGGTTTCTGTCTGTGTTTAAATGTCCTAATTGAGCTATGGTCAGATAGGTATAACATGAGTCATCTATCTGACCATAGCTCAATTAGGACTCATTTCAGCACACACAGACACCTACCAAATTCCATCTGCAACATACCAATAGAAAATAACAGGGAACAAAATCTTGGAGAATTGAGTTATTAAAAGGGAATTAACTAAAACTGAAATAGCCAAAAAAAGGCAAGGTATGGAGAAATAGAACAATCTAACCTCGTGGACTAAATAAAGGGTTCAGTTTGAAATTCTGATGTATATCACCTGAAGAAGGCAGAAACATACAACAGCCGAAACATCATGAATATGGATATAAAAATGAGGACAACAGTCCAAATGGTGCAAATAGTTACAATGCCCCATCTCAGAAATATAGACAGAAGATCAATACTGCTGCAATGAGATTCTTAAGCAGTAAACATGTAAAAGTGACATGGGGTACATCTAAAAAAAATTGTGGTCCCAAAACTTGAATGTGAAACAGTTGTATAATGATCGCTCATTTTTGAATTACCCTTAAACTATAATTATTTTTTAGTTAATTAAAAAATAATAAAAAGAATTTAGAATAATTTATTTCAATTAAAGTGAAAAATGTGAATGCCTGCAGTTATGAAATATACATGAAAAAAAGAATAGATGAGTTACAATCTCCACAATCACATCACCCAAAATATAGACCCAAAACCACTTTAGATGCTGGGATTTATTAAATAAAGTTCCTGCAATGTATAAATATTTACACTGGCAAGACATCGTGGAATCTAAAACCCCACATTTACAAACATAAGAGAGATCTGCATTGAGACAACCCTTTAAACTCACTCATAACACACAGGAACAAAACTGGGCATGATTTCAATTATATAAATGCCACCCGAATTAAAAAAAAAAAACAAACATATTTTTTTTATGTTGGAACTACTTCAAGGGGATTCTGATAAATCTCTTACCTTCTATAAACACACATCAAACATATTGAATTACCAACTTTTATAAAATCCATACTTAAAGAATCTAAAATACATCTATCTACTATTACCACTATGACAGTGTTATGTAAAAACATCCCCAAATCAACATGTATACAACCACTATACATAAATAAAAATGCCTACTAGTCACACATACACAAATATACATTATCATCCAAATCCTGCATAGACAAACTAGAATCATGATACACATACATGCATAAATTTACACACAAATGCTGCTTTACAAGATAAAATACACATGAAGTTTGCTTGACCAATGAAAAACAAACACAATGAAAAATACCAGAATTGTTTCTTTCTTTTTTTCTCCATATCCCATTCTCTGATGAAACTTTAATAAAGATGAAACATATCAAATTTATAAATGCTTCTTATTTGTTTCTTATCCTAACATTTTGTCAGATTCCAATCCATATTTGATCCCATTTCATAAGAAATTAATGTGAAGAATTGGCAAGAAATAAAAAGAAATGTTATTGATTTGATTGTACTTGATTATTTTTAAGAAACATTTTTGTTTCCAGGAGTGACAGACAAGAGATAGCTTTTGGAAAATGCCTCCCTTCCCAGAGTGACTGACAAGGGACAGCTTTTGGAAAATGCCTCCCTTCCCAGAGTGACTGACAAGGGACAGCTTATAAAGATTTTCCCTGGGTGCAGTTAAATTCCATAAAGTCAAAGACAACTGAATGACAGCCTTTAATTCAATGGGTTTAATATACAGACGGCTGTATGCACAATAGGTAAAAAAAAGGCTTGCAAATATAATTAATATTTGCAGAATTAACCGTTAGAAGAGTGTCCAAGGAACAAGTAGAATTTGTGGCTTCTGTACTCCATTATGTCAACAAGAACGGCTGCAATAAACATGTGGTCACTAAAGCTGTTACTTGCAAAAGAAAAAATTTCAGGATCAAATTTACCATATGGCCTTAAGAAGGGATCCTGATGGACAGTAGTTAACCAGTTCCAGATTAGTAAAGGTTTCAAGTTCAAAGTTGATCTTTGAGTGGTAAAGAGTTAGTTCCCTTTACTATCACTTTAAAATTCTTATACACTTTCAGGAAATGCCTCCCCATCCGGAATGACTGACAAGAGACAACTTTTGGGAAATGCCTCCTCTCCCTGAACTACCGATAAGAGATGGTTTTCGGTAAATGCTTTCATTGCTGGAGCAACGAACAACAAACAGCTTTAGAGAAATATCGTCAATTGGAAGTTGTTGACAAATGTTGTTTTCTTATATCTTCTTATCTGGAAAATGAATTGGCAAGTGGTTAGCGCATTGGCTGCCAACCACAAGATAACTTCATGGCTGGCAGTTTTTATTATGGTGCCAGCTATGAGTTATCTAGTGCTTAGCATTTTCTGATACATTTTCATTTGTGGGCACCAACGAATTTATTTGCAGTATTAGTGTGTAAACCAAGTATCGGCATGCGAGGGCATTTTGACCAGCCCATGAGCCTGATTACCAATGACTCTATTTTTAACATGAGAGACGACCTTCAAAGGAAATTTGTTATATGTCATTTTCCATAGAATGTCTACACATCTCAGTGCACTAAAAGTATTAGACTATCTGCCAGTTATCTTTCATGAGACTTATTTTACCAAGTTGCATTGCCTACGTTTAATGTCAAATAATGGATACATATTTGGTATGACCTTTGGCTACATTAAAAGATAACAGAAGCGAAAGGAACGATAAAGTGAAAGAGGCCAGGGAGGGACTGACATGCGAGGTAGCAGAAATCTAAAGACAGTTAAACATATGTGCATTATACATACATGCCTCATGAATGTGTGGATGATACCACATGTGTACGTACATAAGTGTATATGTTTGCAACTATTTGTACCCATATGTATGGGTATATGTGCTTCATTTTTGTTTGATGTGTGTGTGTGTGTGTGTGGTTCGATTGTGGAACAATTTTCAATAACAGTTTCAAACCTACACGTCATAATTTCATCCATTTCACTTCGGTTGATCTTTTTTCACTTTGAAGTATTTTGACGTTCCTTGAGGAAGTAATTTTTGTTAGTGTTTTTTATTTTTAGATTTTCTTTTATTTTTTCTGATTTCTCAATGTTTATTTTCATTATGGTTTTAAATATTTAGGTTGACAGGGGTCTGCATATGTAATTTTCCTTAATTTTTCATTAATGGCCTTCGTCCGGCCTGCGACCCCTCATTATAACACGATCCGGTCCACGGGATTGAATGAGTTGCCGACCCCTGGTGTAAACCATGTTAAGAGTTCACTTGAAGCTATAAATCAACTCCTAAAACAATTTTTACTAGAACTTTTCAGCATCCTCTTGGAGATAATGATGAACATAGTGTAAGTAGTGATTAACTTGGAGGAGTTGACGAGCTATCCTGGGTATGATGATAAACTACATCTAGCAGCAAAGAGAGTGAAGGTTTTGAGGAGCATGGAACGATCTCTTAATTGCTGTTGTTGCCAGGTTCACCCTGACCCGGGGTGGTAGCACCTGTTAGGGTTACAGCTATTGGCAAAAAAAAAAAAAACGCGATGAAAGTATAAAAATATGTTTTTATTTTAAATAGCAGAAATACATTTTTATATAAAAAATATCACCAACAATACATATTTATAGTAAAATTACCAACAATACATTTTTTTTTAAGCAAAATAACCAACAATACATTTCCTGTAGTTGAAAGTATAAAATTGTCTTCAAAATATTTAGATTTCGGCATTAAATAACCCATAGAGGTGTTGATATGCCACTAAACAAAATCAACCAACATGAAAGAACTCTTTGATGACATTAATGAATATAATATCCTACAATTTCTTAAAGAAATCAAACTGTATTCAAAAAATATAACTTTAACAAAACTACAACATAAAAGACACATAGTAATTAGCCTCTAGTAATTATGTCCACACAAACATGTATATGCACAAAATCTGAGTATCATCTGCCATATATTCAGTTGTGAAAGCAGAATAAGATATTCTATATTCTTATTACTTGAAAGCTCCTAAGAAAATTAAATTTCTGCATCAAACGACCCATGAGGAGTTGATATGCTGTTAAATGAACCAGTCGACAAAATATGATAATGAATTGGATAGCCAGGGCAGTTGCGTACTACCTCTGAACCCCAAGGGGGTGCCTGATTGGTGACCTTCAGAAGTGCTTTGTGACCCTCGCTATCTTTTCAACAGTTGCTTTTTTTTTTTCATCATTTTCATCTTGCGGCCTCAGCCGAGATTGAACTCACTAATACTTTGATTGGTGTAGTTCATAATCTTGTCAAATAGCTGAATTCTTGATGCTTCGCTAGGGCTATCAAGGGTGTTTTTATTGTGACACCATCGCTAAATGGATTGCCAACCAAGGCTCAGAGAGACTTCATTCACCCTCATCTTTTTTTTTTACCCATATATAATGAATCAAACTAAGCACAACTGACTATTAAAAGATGAAAATTTTTTGACGATTTTGACATCATTCTGGGGTCTTTTTTGAGGGGGGGGTCGCAATTATTAAATTTTTTAGCTCATGCTAAGTCTCAAAAAATACTATAAAATACATTTTTTATCCATAATATTGAATGTGTTAAAATTATTCAACTTTTTAACAAATCTCAAGTGGACATTAAAAATTGTCACAAAACATTGTTTTATCTAAGATGGAATGATCTATTATGTCATGTCTATAATTTGTATTTAGATGTATTTATTTTCAGTTTTTAAAGTTTAAATTGTTTACCTATATTGCATATGATTCATTATTGTACATAATCAGGTTGCAATAAAATTTGTAGTTTATATGAATACTACCTTATGAAAATTGATATGTAGTAGAATGTGGGGTCGTGTATCATAGATTCAGTGAGGGGCATATGGGATCTTTGCACTGGGCCTGTGGATAGCTGTTGAAGATAATTCATGAATGGTAATGAAGACAACGAAAACAGTGCTTACTGGGTGCCAGTATGACATCATACAAAAAATATCCTATTTACAAGTGGTTAACAGCTTCATTATATATGCTGTCATATAAAAACATACATTTCATTAATGACATAATGTTAACTTCATCTTTTCTTCTTTATAGGTGATCGCATATTAAAGAGACTACATCATTCAACACACATGGAAGAAGACACAGAAGACTTGGAATCTGCCATTTTGAACACTTCTGATCTGGAAAAGTGCATTATGGAACACAGTAGCAGCAAGCCATTTCCCTGCAAACTTTGTGACTCTACTTTTGACAAAAAATTACAGTTATTAGAACATATGACTATACACACTGGAAAGAAACCCTATCCTTGTGAAATCTGTGAGTATGCATTTTCGAAGATGTCCCAGTTAAATAAACACATGAGAACACACACAGGAGAGAAGCCTTATATTTGTCAAGTGTGTGGATCAGCATTTGCCAGGAATTCAGGTTTGAAAAGACATATGATGACTCACACTGGAGAAAGGCCGTATCCTTGTGATATTTGTAAGTCTGCATTTCCAAGCAATGCAGATTTGAAAAAGCACCAGAGAAAACACACTGGAGAGAGACCCTATAAATGTCAAGTGTGTGAATCTGCCTTTAAGCAAAGCACAGCACTGAAAATTCATATGCGTGTACATACTGGTGAAAAGCCATTCTCTTGTGAGATATGTAAATGTACATTTTCTAGGAGTTCTACATTAAAAGAACATATTGCCACCCATTCAGGAGAAAAACCATACTCGTGTGAGATTTGTGGTTCTGCCTTCTCCAATAAATCTTATTTAAAACGGCACATGCGAACACACACAGGAGAAAAACCACATTCTTGTAACATATGTGATGCTGCATTTTCAAAGAATTCAGATTTGAAAATTCATCTAAGGCGACATGCTGGAGAGAAACCATTCTCTTGTGAAGCTTGCGGATTTGCATTTTCAAGTACTTCAGATTTAAAAAGACATGTTAGAACACACATAGGAGAAAAACCATTCTCATGTAAAATTTGCGGGTCAGTATTTACAGAAAATTCAAATTTAAAAACACATATGGGAATACACACTGGGGATAGACCGTTTCATTGCAAAATATGTGGATCCTTGTTCTCTGCAAATTCAACATTGAAACGTCACATGAGAACACATACTGGAGAGAAACCATTTCCTTGCAATGTTTGTGAATCAACATTTTCAAATAATTATTATTTGAAAATACACATGAGAATCCACACTGGTGAAAAACCGTATTCTTGTCAAATTTGTAGATCTTCATTTACAAGCCGTTCAAATTTAGAAACACACATGCGCACTCATACCGGTGAAAAACCTTTTATGTGTGATATTTGTGGGTCTGCATTTTCGAGTAGTTCAGATTTAAAAAGACATACTAGAACACACACTGGAGAGAAACCATTTTCTTGTAGTGTTTGCGAAATGGCATTTTCTCACTCTGCATCTCTTAAACGTCACCTGAAAACTCACATTAGGTGAAAACAGTTTCTGTGACGGTTTTAAGCAGAGCAAAATGAACTTTCTTTGGGAGACTGCATTCATGTGTTTTGGGTGTCATGTTTCTTTTCACTTTTTTGAAAAGATATGACATTCCTATGACAAAACTTATAAATGCCAAAAGTAATTTTTACAGTCTGAATTTCTGGGATTAGAAGTTATTATTTAGAGTCGGACTAATGTCCTTATCTTTGTTATTTTTTACATTTCAACAATTGTGCCCCCCAACCTTCTTCGGGTGTTTATCAATCCGGATAACGTTCAGAGAATTTCAAACTGAACACTTTATTTAATTTACACAAGTATTGTTTCTGGAAGAATGCACATGATCTGATGTGATCAACAGTTTGAACAAGGCTAGTATGCTCAAACCCTCAGTCATGATGACTTGTGACTTTGTGCTAGCAAAACCACAGGTTACATAAACCTAGAGTGATACAAAAATTGATTGATAAATAAGCTTCCTACCAAATGTCATCACTAGTAAGAGAGACAGAAGTATGTTTTGTCCATATTAATATAGGATTAATTTCTGTCAGAAGGACCATTTCCTCAATCTCAAGGCCAGTCGATGTTAATTTGACTGTTTAAAAACAGTCAGGAATGTCTACTCAAATACGTGTACTCAATAAATATAATGTTTATAAAAATAAGAAATAATGTTAGATTAAAAATCCAGAAATGTTTACCCTTCTTGCCTGCAGAAAAGCAGTGTGTCAAAAAGTGTTATTCCCTTGACACCGCAATTACTGTATATGCTTCTGACTCCAGCAATGTCTATTTACAAGATTATAAAAATGATTGAACCAAGTAGAATTTGATATTTATTATTTACCTTTTATAAAAATTTATTATTTACCATTTTATAAAGAAATAAACTTGAAAAGAAATTTTTTCATTCAAAAATTTATAAAAAATTAAAAATGTTCATATGTATACCAACTACAATGCAATATTTGTTGTACAAATTACAGACCTTCTGTAATTTTACAAAAGGAAAACTGTCTACACAATGAATAGGCGGATACACGCTTAAAATATTGAGTGTTTTTTGGTCTCCCCTAAAATCTAAAATTAAAAGAATGTTTGGTTCAGAGTGTCGCAAGGACAAATGAAAGCAATGCCTAGAAAATGCATTTTATTTATAAAATGTTTAAATCTTTTTTTGTTCACAGAAATTTTATAAACTTACAAATAAAAAAAAAAGCTTTCTTTTACTTTTTTGTAAAATGGTAAATAATAAATATTTTGTTACATTTGGTTCACATAATTTTATAATCTTGTCAATATAAAATTATTGTTATAAATAAGCAATCTTTCAATGGGAGTGGATAAGTTCACACCTCGGTCTTTTGAACAGGAATGTAGGTTTATACCTCATTTCCAGTTTAGGATTGAGTTTTTGGTTCCTTCTAAAGTCTACTTCAACTCTACTTTTAATGTATCTGCCTAAACACTGAAATTTTATTTGCTATTTTTTTTATTTATTTATTTATTTTCCTTGATAGGTCTGCCTAGCATTCAGTTCACACTCCTCCCGAATCTTTTCAACAGGAGTAATGATTTATCCCTTGATTCCTATTTAGGATTGGGTTTCCAGTTCCTTCTAAAGTCTCTTTCTTTCATTTCGGGCTTATGGCCACATCACATTGAAACATCAGTTCTCAGACAACCACTGAAGTTAAGCAACATCAAGCCTGGTCAATATATGATAGGTGACTGCTTGGGAATACCCAGTGTTCTAAGCTTGGATGTGCAAGCGGTGTGATGGCTAATGGCTTGGAATTATTAATCGGAGAGCCAAGTTCCAATTCACTTCGTTATATTCACTTACGTGCAAATACCCTTGAGAACGGTATGAATCCGCATCTTTCTCCCCCTTCTCAACTATGGGTTAGCTTGTATCAAAAAATCATTATCTCAAAAAAAATAAAATAAAATAAAATAAAAAAAAAAAATAGAAATTTTTGTAATCTAAAAATATTTTCTGGCTTTAAATAACATGCAAAGAGTTAATAATCTGTAGATAACGAATCAATGAATCCTTCTTTTCACCCCCCAGTAGCCCCTGGCATCTTAGTGGTATTAATGCTTTGCGTGGGGTGAATTGATTACAAAAATTAATGGTATTTAATACCTTTGTTGTTATTTCTCAAGAATAAAGAAAATGTATAAATCCACCTTCATAAGTTTGAGTTTTATTAAAATTGTAATCCTTGCTTTTTAAACCATTAACATTGCCGGAAGAATGAAAAGTTAGGAGATATAAACTTTAAAAGGTCACAACAAGAGATATGCATTTCTTATATAGGGTAACTGAGACTTTGCTATGGTGGCTTCCCATGGCCTAGTGGTAAGGCACACTTAGTTTAAAAGTGGTTTCTCTGATTGAAAAAAGAATTATGGGTTCAACTTCAGTTGGGAGGGGGTGTATTTTCTTTAGTAGGATTCTCAATCACTAAGCTAGTAGGCATTAATTTCACTGTTTAAAAAAATTAAACAGGAATTATTAAATATAATGTTTATAGTAATAAGAAATTCAGTACTATGTAAAGTCCTATTCAAATGTGCCAGAAGACAGCATTGACTACGCTATATACTCAAGTATAGAGTGAGTTTTTTTTTTATTTTTTATGCAAAAAAACCTAGGTTTTCAGCTGACATGAAGTCTGCAGCTAAGAAAGCTGATTCACTATGCCATGCTAGACGATTCCACTATAAAATTATAAGACATTGCTGCCAATCTAGTACTGCACTTAAATTCATAAAGTCTAGGCACCATAGCAGAAAGTTCATCAGAACAATTACCATGAAAGTATTTATAGAAAAGGGACAGGGAAGCTAAGTTACAGCAGTGGGAAAGAGACTGATGTAGAGATGCCAGACCATGACCAATAACATTGCAGATTCTTCTTTCGATTTTGTCAAAAATCTCTAAATATATAACAGAAGTACCAGACCAGATGTGGCAAAAATATTCAAAGATGAATGGTAGGTAGACTTATAAATATGTGAGATGGATTCTGATGAGAAAAAAATGTCTAACTGAATTTGTGTTATGAACAATTTTTTCTTTTTATGTAAATATTTGTTGATTAAACAAATATCAAAGCATTTCCATTCATGCCATGTACACGGGGATAAATCCCATCTTAATTGCCCTTTTTTTTATTTCATTAGTAATAAAGAAACTTTACTTGGACAGCTTCTACCCAAGAACTGCTGCTTTGTGGACTCCTGGCAGGATGTTTTCCCCAATCACTACAATCTTAACCTTTTCAAGACTAGGGTTAACCATTATCTTTCCTACATAACCTCATACACTGCACTTCTTGCCTTCTTTTATGCTCATGCATCATACAGTAACCCTCTACCTTAAGTGGCTCTTGTTTTATTAGACACTAATAGAATGACCCGGGCCTTGCTGCACATCACAAATTTTTGTAAGAAAATGATGATTGATTTTAAATCATTGTTATAATTTGTGGAGAAAAATGATGTATTTCAATATTACTCAATGATCTTGCCAATGTGACCTCCATCTTCTGACTTTCTCCTTCTATATTTTGGATACAAGTCTTTGATCAAAATGAAATAGACTTTTCCAAATACCCTAGGAATCATTCCTTTATTCAAATTTAAATTTTATATCAAAGGGAAAAAAAATTTTCAGTCGGGGATTTGTGCGCCATGGGGACTCCCTTTGATCAAAATAATCTTGCTTACGTGACCCCATCTTCTTTCTCCTTCTATATTTTGAATAGGGGTCATTTTCTTGTTCAAATTTAATTTAAATCAAAGAGTAAAAAAAGCTTTCAGTCGGGGGTTGTGCCCAACAGGGATCCCCTTTGATCAATATGAAATGTACTTCTCAAGTACCTTGGGTAATGTAGTTTCAGAATATACATGGTTATGGGTATCTATCTCCAAAACCCTAGGAGGATTTCAATAACCGACAGAGGCTACAACATACATACATATATATATATATGAAGAAATATACTCTTAAGGTGTGCTATATTTATGGGATAACGTGCTTAATATCAGATAGAGTTTGTATAAATATAAAAGTGAACATTGAAGTCAACACCTCTAAAATTAAATTGTTGGTTCATGCATTGGGTGACATAGTAATTGTGAGTTCAATCCCTGAGGTGGAGAATGTAGACTTGGTCTCAGTGGAAACAGTTGTTTTTTTTTTTTTTTGGTAGAAAGATTTCACTACTTGTGTTCATTTTTCAGTCATGTATTTTTTACATGATTATTTTCCAAAGCCTCCTTTATAAAATACCTGAAAGAGAACTAAAAAAAAAAAAAAAAAAAAAAAAAAGTTTATTAAACTTTCAAACTCCTTGGTGATTTTTGGGACACCCTATATAAATATTTTGTCTGATAGTAACAATGAAGTTTCTATGGATCCCATATATTTTTTGATATTTTTAAATTGAAAAGATCAAACCATGGAATTTCTACCGATTCCATATGCATTAATAACTGTTTTCATTACTGTTAAGAATTATAATGGGAACAGATTTATCTTCCCATGCTTTACACCCAGACATTCTACTAGCCAATCAGAAGTCAGGTTCTGTTGGCACCAAAAAAAAAAAAAATAATAATAATAATATTCTTTAACCCTTTTCTATACTGCTTTATACCTGGCTGTCTAGGTTGATGAAAAAGCTACCACCACTGAATCAAGTCGATTTTTCCTTTTAAGATGAATAGTATCCCTGCAAACTCAATTATATAATTGGTCATGTTTAAATGTAATTGGCAGAATTGGCAAAGTTTGCAATAAACAATACCAAGAGAAAGAAAAGGGGAGGGAAAAAATAATATTAAGCAAACAATATACTCAAGACAAAAGTAGGCAAAAAAAAGTTCACAAAGAATGGAATCAAGAAATAAAAGGCATACAGGTAAGTAATCACTGCATTCTGACTTCAAGACAAGAAAGAACAAAAATTTGGCAGATGAGACTGAGAAGTAGTCAATCAAAGGCTTGGAAGAAATCCCAGTATGCATTCAATGTGATTTGTCTATAGATTGGGGGGGGGTCTGTTTCTGCAGTCATTCCAACTAGCCTGGAACCAGCAGTTTGCAACTGCCCCATTTTCTTTTTTTGTATATGATTGTTGTCTATAAATCAAATAATTAACTAACGCTTGTCTTTGTCCTTATTGCCTCTTAAATTTCATTTACACTTGCAATTACAAGATTTTCTGATGATCTATTTTATTAGATATATTGATTATGCTGATCTTTGATTAAATGCCATATTTCCTTGTGCATAATACGAGAAGTTCTGAACAAAAATTAAGGGCAAAAAAGTGGGGTTATATTACACATAAGTACACACCAAAAAAAGAAATCCTACACGATATTTTCCTAAACACAAATGTAGTCAGGATTAAAGCATTAGTTAACTTAAGCATTTAGATGCCATAACATAAACAATGTGTGGATAATTTCAGCAAAATAAAATGTGCAAACAAGAATTAAGTGTTTAATGTTGGCCAATCAAATAGAAGATTGAGAATCTAAAAGTGTGTTCAAGTTGAGTCTATCTCTACCAATATAGGCAGAGGAGAATTAGCATTTAGACAGCAGTATAGCTACAGAGGAGAAGCAACTACATTGGACCAAGAACAGCATTGTAGAATTCCATTCCCTGATGGGCAATTTAAACATGAGAACTAGCACTCCGCAGATTGATAATTGAATTTATTTGTAAGTACAAGCTTCACAAATACACTCTCAAAAGCTTACACGTGATTTTATGAGCAATGCTTGCTGTTCCCACAATGAATTAATTGCTCTGACAGACTCATTTCTTTTCCAGTGTCAGTGTTTTGCCTAATAAACAGTAGTTATTGTTTGTTCTATAAATCCATGTTTGTGTTTATTTAGGTTTCTGTAGTTGTAGGCATTGCTAACTTAGGTCCAACAAAACAAATCCTAGCTATTACTCCATGCATTTTTAGAAATTTTTCCTTGGCTTAAAAACTTCTTATTTGAAATGGCAAGATTGCAAATATGCTCAGTTAGCACAATAGATAATAAAACAAAGTTGGCAGGTGTTGATAATAGTTGCTTACAAATGGTATTTGATATGTCAGCAGTATTTGTCCTTTGGAAATTAACATAATTGAATGACTCTTGCCTCTAAGACAGGAAATTCACAGATATAGATTAAAAAAAATTAATAAAAGGAACACATAAGGTCTGTTATGTTTTGATGTTACAACAAAGGCCTGGCTATTGTATAAATTATGTACTTATTTTTCATATTTTTCTGCTTGGAAAATGGGGCAATAATTTCCATGTTGCAATGTTGCTGTTTTATATTCCATCATTTGTTGACATGAAGTATCCAGTTTGAAAACTTCAAACTATTCAAGAAAAAATAAAACATTACAAAATCTCTATCTATAAAAGGCAGGATGTGTGTGTAACGAATGCACGGCCACAATTTTCGATAGATTTGCACCAAAATTTACATGCACATGCTCCAAGTTAGCGTGAAGGCCAAGACTGATTTTGCATTTCCCAACTCCCATTGATAGTGGAAATAATCAATTTTTTCATGCTTCTACAGCAGTTTTCATGTAGTTTGCAGCCATTTTCTACTGGCCAGAGTGAGAGCCTATAGCTGGCTGCCATGAATAGGCAGGAAGATTCTATTGGCCAGCGTGAGAGCCAACAGCTGACTGATACGAATGTTAACTAGCATTCCAAAACGTTGATAGCTGCATTTGTCACAAGTGGGAAAAATTTAAATCTGCATGGCACTTTACTCCAATTGGCTCACTCACTTGCTTAAACTCAACGTTGATACTGATTCCGCAGAAAAAATATTTGTTGTTAACATTCTTTTTTCATTCGGTTTTTCCAGTTACGAGTCCTTTTTTAAAGCTGATTGTTTTGTGTTCATTTTGTTTAGTCCTTTTTTCGTAACAGATTTAATGTTTAGTATAGAGCTTAGAAAAAATTCGCAGTGTGAGATAGGCAAGAAGTAAGGCATGTAGCAACATCAGCACGGCAAAGGGTACTCCTTTAAAAACAAGGAAGGGCAAAAATATTTTAAGTCAAATGATAGCGATTGTTGTAGAAGTACGATTTTTGAATTAAGCTGCGAGTAAATACATAAACGACCCAACATAATTATATCCCGATGTACTAGTGTACACTAGTACTTGTAATTTTAAAACCACAAAATATTATGATAATTTATATGGATATGATATTGAGATTTTAATGAATAATTTTGTATAACCTTTCAAAAAAAATTACATAGGGATCACTGTACTACAGGGTTGTATTATACAAAAAGGATGAAATGCATCGGCTAAGAATAGTTTTTCATTTTTAAACTTATTTTGTTCCTTCACAGATACACTATCTGAAAATATAATTTACACATTGTTGACATGGAAAACAAAAACACACATGCACACTTAATCAACCAATACAATATCAACTCAGCCCCACAGAAACAGAAAAAAAACTTTCTTAAAAACTGCATTGAGGAAAAAGATATTCCTCAATGCTCACACAAACTCATCAAAACTTCACACCATACTTTTCCTCTTTATGCCCATGAATTCTTAAAAGGGCACAAGAATTGGAAGAAAAAGAAGCTACATTTTTTCACAAGGCGTACATAGCAAGAAGTGCTCTCCACGAATACAAATGGACTAAAATAAGAAATTCAGTCAGCTATGACAAGATGTAAATCCATATTTTACACAACAAACTAAACACATCAATTCACAAAAGCAAATGGTCCAAGGTTGACAGAAAAGACCTAATTACAAACCTACGTATTGGACATGCAACTAGAAGCTCTCAGCTTTGGTCAAAAATTTGCAACTAGACTGCTGAAAAAAAATAAAATAAAATAAAACATCGTGGATTTCATGATTAAAAACCACCACAACTCTGACTTCATCAAAGGATAAACCCAAGGCCTAATCACAGCCACACTTAAAAAACTAAACTAATGACACCACACTTCCTTACAAATATACAAAAGCCCCGAAGGAAATAGCAAACAACAAAAACATCTCCTTACCCATCTACAATCAGAAAATAAGAAACTAAGGTGGCAAAGAGCAGATGAAGATGCTGCTGAAATCCATGTGACTTGCTGCCAAGAGAAGCCCAAACTTTGAGCCCTGTTCCAAGAATTGGTGTTGTGGCCTTGTTAGGGCCAGAAATAAAGACACAAAGAGAGGAATTGAGTTAAACAAATATATTAACAAAAGCAGTAATACAAACAAGAATGTTACAGCAAGAATGTTTGGTCTTTTAGAAACTTCCCTCTCCAAAAGGCAGTACCTGCTCCTCTTTATAGCTGGGAGAGTCCATGTATGTGTAGGTAAATTACCATAACAATTGGCATCGCAAGTGTTACTATAGAGATTTTAATGGAAAGGGTTAATGTAGTCATACAAAGAACTACATAAACAAAATCAAAAATTGATTCAGAAAATCTTTCATTTATATTTCATCTGCAGAACATTTCTTTATTTCCTTTATAACACATCTTCAGCATGCTTCAAACCAGCACTACAATTACTGACAACATTTGATCTCCACTGCTCTGTGATCAAGAAACACAACATGAATGGAGCAAAGTGTTGACCAGAGCAGCCAGTGACCAACAACCTGCTGAACAGTGACATTATCGACCAGTGTGGGACTGACTCTGCAATCAACTCGTCATCCTACAACCCTGAGGACCAAGTCATATTCTGGTATAAGTGGTGTGTGGCAAGGGTCATATCATCTGGTAACCGCTGATCTGGTTTCGACGCAGGAATGGCCAGAATGTGTGTGTTCTAAACTGCCTTTATAATGAATATTGCACCCCATGTCGAGAAATCATAACTTTATGCCACTTTGTCTTTGAGAGCAGCCTTCTTTGAATAAAATGTCAGTTTCTGCCCTCACTTCAATGCTTAGCTGCTTTGGTGTTGCCATTTTGTACAAATTATTTCAAAGTTAAAAAAAAAAAAAAAAAAAATCGACAAACAGTTGTAATGACAAGGTTTTTTTTTCTTCTTCTTTAAACAGAGACAGCTCCATATGTTTTGCTCACAACATTAGTCAGTGTTGAGTTAACATTTAGAACTTGTATTAACATTTAGCTTAGATGAAAAGTTTACTGAGGAGTTAATGGTGAATAACTAAATATAATGTTTCTCCTACAAAATATTCATAATTTAGCAAAATGTATCGTGAACAGATGAATCTAAATTTGAATTTTTGGAGAGGAAGAAGAACCTGGAGAAAAAGAAAAATAAATACACTACAGGTACTGAAATTTTTATCTTTTACTTTAAAAAATACAAAAACATCTAATTTTAAAGTGTTTTTTAAAGAACTGCCAGGTGGCTCCAGTGTTTTTGATATGAGAAATTAAAAAAAAATCACATATTTATGAACACAAAAAGGATCTTTTACCCAATTAATCAAATGTATTAGTTTTACATAGAAATAACTTTAAAAGAGAAAGTAACTTAACTGGAAAATTCTTGATTGCCGCTATCAACTTTTATCAAAATATATCTGAACTTGAAATTTTTTCAAATATCTCTATTCTTGAAAGAATTACTCCTATCCAAAGCAAAAATACATGACTATAAATATGTTAAAAAATTTTTAAAGAGTTTAATTCATAACATCCAATTATTTAAAAAAAATATATATAAATTTATCATTTACTAAAATGAAATACTAATTACATAAAAAATAAAAATTCAACAGCATCATTTGCTTTTGTTTATTAGACATTATTTCACTTTGCATCCACCATACTTTACCTAGATATTTCAGCTAACCTGATGAATATTTATGAGTGTCTCTTAAATTAAAAATTTTGGAAACTAACATTTTTACTTTTGTTTATAAATACTTGTTGCAAAATAAAATTCTCACATTTGCCTTGAAGTTCATCAGAGAACAAAACACAACGGCTAAGTTTTCCTTTTGTCTTTATTCATTCATATATACATATATATATATATATATATATATATATATATATAATTAACAAAATTTCTCAGATTTTTCTCAGTATTGACTAATGGGTTAACCAGTGAGTGAAATATTCTTCCATCACTATGTCACTGCTCATGTAGTAGCAACAACAGTAAAGAAAACAAAATGGTACATCTGTTGTCAACTTTGACAATGCCAACAAACAAAAAACTATGTTGGCAACTTGTTTGAGGTTGTTGGGTTTACCAATTATATGTGGGGGCAGCTTAGGTAGGATCTGCTATCAGTACAAATATTTACCTATAAAAGGCAGAGGTCAGAAGTATATAAGTGAGTTACATATCTTCTCTCTTACCCTGAAAAGTAGAGCTAGTGGTTGTTACGAAATCTATCTTAACTCACAAGTTCATCCCATCATGTTGCAAGAAGCTTGTGTTTGCTCACGTATCAGTAAAGTATCTTCTCTTCATGGCATTTTTGTTATGAGAAAAATCAGAAGAACGTAAATGAAGGTTTTATTTCCCTGAAAGAGAACACGCTGACAAAGTGAAGAAATGTGTTATACATTTTCTCAAACTCTGAAAAGGAAATCAAATGGATGTTACAAGCACTGTCTTTAATCACATGTCTAGTACATTGTGTGGCAACAAGCTGCCTATATTTCTGTGCCCTGGAGCCTATATTGCCTGAGTAGCCTCTACCTAAAGATTGTCCTTTGTAGAGATTAGGTTTCATTGATAGGGGTCAAGCACATGAATTTTTAATTCTGGAAGAGAAAATAAAATGAATCTAACACGGTGTTAAGATTAGTGTTGTTATTGTTTTAGTAATGATGATGATTCTTTCTGCTTATAAAGAGATGGCTGGTAGGACTTAATGTATACTGATTCCAAACCTTCATATAGTTTCTGTTTGCATATAACATTAGTCTGAGTTTGTATGTTTTTTTTAGTCACTGCATATTTTCTTTTGGTCTGATGACAGAGAATCAGTTTAGCAGTCCTCTCTCATCAGAGCAATTGTTATAGTTTGGTATTACCAATTTATGGTAATATGTTTTTTATTACCACTTTTTGTTATGAATTGTTCCTTTTCAATGAATAGCTTTTGGTATTATTAATTGGGTTTCTGCTTCCTTCCAAAGTCTTTTCCTTCTCTTTCACTACCGATAACCCCTTGTGTTTTAGTGGTGTTATCACCTCACTTGGAGTGAATTGATAAAAAAATAGTTTGCCGATGTAATTAAAATATAATTGATATTTTTTCTGTTATTGAAATATTTTTTAGAGTAATAATTACAGTTTTTAACGTTTTTGCTAACAAGAAAGAGTTGTAATAAATTTTGAAAATTCAGCTATGTAGCATTCCTTAGTTAAAGATTTCATTTGTTTCTACTTGGGATAACTATGATACAAAATATTCTGAAAAATTATCTGAAGTAACATTGTACAAGATATTTTAATTTTGACTAATGTTGAAAAGTGAATCACAAGTACATTGTTTGAAAACACCATCAATGATTTTTCAAAAAGCTTCTTGAAACATATACGTATATCAAGTTGTTTCACAGAACTTGGAAACAACACTTCTGGGCTACTACCAGAGTACTAAAGAATCATTTTATCATTATTACAGGCAGCTTTGGTCCAAGTTTCAAGATCTTACCTGGCATAGATATGTACTTCAGCTAGTATAGTTTCTGACTGAGGGATATGTTGTTTTTATGTTTTATCAACACATTTTGGATTGTGGTTTTTTTTTTTTTAAGAGTGAATATTGTACTAAGTTTGTTTTTGAGAATAACAATGGTCTTTTCAGTTCTACTATTTAACCAATAGTTGTGGAGAAGAGATGGATTCATACCTTTCCTCAAGGGGAATTGCACGTAAATTAATGTAACAAACCTGATTGGAATTTTAACATGGCTCTCTGATTTCTCATTCCATTCAGTTAGTATGTTTGTAATTCCATTTAGCAGTGTCTCCAATTTTCAACACCCATTAATTTTATATTCAATTGGGTATGCAAAGATATAACTGACCAAATTCTGACCCCCCCCCAAAAAAAATGTCGAGTTTCAATGTGATATGACTGTAAGCACATCATAATACTAACTTGTATGAATTTGCATATGTTTCTTTAGATACGCATCCTTGGAAAATTCAGATGCACAAACCTTGCAAGAATAGGGTTTCACTTCAGTATGTGATCGCATATGTTTTTGTAAATTTCCACCTTCTGCAAATGTAGCACCACAAACTTTACAAGAATATGGTTTTTCCCCAGTATGTATTCGCATATGTTTCTTCAAATTTGAGCTTTGAGTGAATGATGATCCACAAGTTCCACAAGAATATGGTTTTTCTCCAGTATGCAATCTCATGTGTACTTTCAAATGTCCACTTTCTGAAAATGAAGCACCACAAATTTCACAAGGATGTCGTTGTTTGCCGGTGTGAAAACGCATATGTTTACTCAAATTTGAGCTACCCGAAAATGATAATCCACATACCTCACAAGAATATGGTTTTTCACCCGTATGTATTCTCATGTGGCCTTTCAAAGACCCACGTACAGAAAATGCAACCCCACAAATTTCACAAGAATATGGTTTCTCTCCAGTGTGTGTTCGCATATGTCGTTTTAAAAGAGAGTTATATGAAAATGACGCTCCACATGTCTCACAAGAATATGGGTTTCCTTCAGTATGTAATCTCATGTGTGCATTTAAAGATCCTCTTACAGAAAATGCAAGACCACAAACTTCACAAGAATAAGGTTTCTCACCAGTGTGTGTCCGCACATGTCGTTTTAAATAGCAACTATATGAAAATGAGGCTCCACATGCCTCACAAGAATATGGTTTTTCACCAGTATGTAATCTCATGTGTGTTTTTAAAGATCCACTTACAGAAAATGTAGCACCACAAACTTTACAAGGATATGGTTTCTCTTCAGTATGTGTTCGCATATGTCGTTTCAAATTTGACCTTTGAGAGAATGATGATCCACAAGCCACACAAGAAAATGGTTTTTCTCCAGTATGTGATCTCATGTGTACTTTCAAATCTACACTTTCTGAAAATGCAGCACCACAAACTTCACAAACATGTGGTTGTTCCCCCGTGTGACAGCGCATATGTTTCTTCAAATTTGAGCTACTCGCAAATGATGACCCACATACTTCACAAGAATATGGTTTTTCACCAGTATGTATTCTCATGTGTCCTTTCAAAGAACCACGTACAGAAAATGCAAGACCACAAACTTCACAAGAATAAGGTTTCTCTCCAGTGTGTGTTCGCACATGTCGTTTTAAATGGCAGCTATATGAAAATGAGGCTCCACATGCTTCGCAAGGATAAGGTTTTTCACTAGTAGGTATTTTCATGTGTTCTTTTAAAGATCCACTTACATAAAATGCAACACCACAAGTGTCCTGATCTGGTTTCTCCTCAGTGTGTGTTTGCATATGTTGTTTTAAATGCGAGAGTTTTGAAAAAGATGTACTACATACCTCACAACAAAATGTTTTTTCTCCACTGTGTGTTTCTTTATGGCTTTCCAAATTTTCTATTTCTGAAAAAGTAGCACCACATTCTATACATGGATATGATTCCTCACTAGAGTTTTGCATTTTTCTTTAAACATAAGTGGAAAATCAAATCACTAAATTAAAAAATAATTTGCTTCTATGTGATAGTGAATGTCTTAAAATTAAACACACATATAAATGCAGATCCAAGATAGGTTTTTTCTCTTCATATATCAGTTGTACTTTTTCACAAGAATATGGTTTCTCCTCAGTGTGTTTGTGAGTGCACATATATCAATTTGATATTGAGTTATATGAAAAATTATCAACATAGCTCACAACAGTATGTTTTTTCTCCATGTGGTTTTTCTAAGTTGGGGTTACATATATCTAGATAAATGCAAATTACTTAGAAAAGCAACATTTCTGACTTCACATGAAAATAGCTTTTCTCCAGTCTGTCCTATAAAATGCCTTTCAGAAGTTGAACTTGCAGCAGAAAATACAGATTGACCATATTAGAATATGACTTTTCTCAATTATGTGCCCATACATGCATATTCAAAAACCACAATTAGAGAATTTAGAACCACAATCATCACAAACAAATGACTTTTTTTTCCAAGTATGAATAGTCATGTGAAGATTCGAACTTAAACAAATGTTTACATCCATAGATTTCACATATTTGTTTCTTATCCATTTTACCCACAAATATTCTTTTAACAGAGAAAAATTTCCACAGAGTAGACAAGAACATAGATTCTCACCAGTGTTCATGGCCAAGAAATGCAAACCTAAATAACTTGCAAGTGTAAATGTGTCATTTACAGTGTATCTTTTGATGTTAAAGTCTGAGAAAAGGTAGTATATCCACACACTTTCAACAACTTGCCCTGCAGTATGTATCTCTGAATTCCATTTTAAAATACTTTGAAAATACAGACCTACAATATTCCAAGTATATACATTTTTTTCCAGTCACCAGGTCCAGTCATTTAATTTAGCATTTTGTATCAAGTCTTTTGATATGAGCACAATGAAGTTACAGAAAAATCCATTATTGCCTTTTAATACCTGTGGATAAAAAAGAAAATACAATGAAAAAGAGAAACAACATTTATTTAAAAAATTCAAGAACAATACTAAGAATTTAATGAAAATATATTTAAGACTAGAGACTGTATAAAACCTTCATTTGCTTTAAATAAAGAAGATGATTTTTGGTTTCAAAGATTTAATACCAGAGTAGTCCATCTTGATTAATTTTGTCTACCAAAATATTTCAAGTGATTTGATTTATTAAGGTCTGATATGTCCAACATTTTAGACTGTTTCACTTTATCAATTTAGAATTCAGGGAATAAAAATAAATAAATTGGAAACAGCTTCAGTGATAAAAAAAACAGATTGTAGACTTTAAAAGTAGAAACTGTGTAAATAATGTTAATGTTTGGGTGTTTAATAGTTATCTTTCTTGATTAGTTTTTGTTTACAAAAATATTCCTAAAGAGTTTTCTTATATCAGGTCATCCCAAATGTCCAAAAGGATTATATTTTCTTCTTCTAAAATGTTTAAATAGTAATAATACATGCTATCAGTTAACCTCATATGAAACCTGATAGCAACAGATTGAAAGATATTTTCCCTATTGTAAAATGCCTAAATATCTATACATGATATCTGGACATCCTATAAGCAATATCCCAAATCTGATAGCAATAGATATTTTATTCCTTCTAAAATGTCTAAATGATGCCATGCTATCAGGCCATCCGAAAACTAATGCCCCCAATTTGATGATGATAGATAGAATTCTACTTACCCTATTCTAAAATGATTAAATAATAATACATGCTATTAACTCCAAACCAGTTGGCCGTGTCAGTGAGACAAAAATATGCTGACTGCTTCCTCTGTTGTGGGTTAATATTGCAACAAATGAGCCACTGACTCAATTATGAATGACAAATATTTACCTATAGTCTCTGTAGAGTATACAGACCCACGGGGAAGGCAGACAAACTAAAAGTGGTCAGTGGTAGAAGATCGGTGAAAAGGAAAGAATATAAATACTGTGTGACTTGGGCAGATGAGGATACTCAAATTTAGATGAACACATGGTGCTGTGAACAGGATTTACCTACCAACAAATTTAGAATGGACACACGTGCTCTTACACTGAAAACATCTTAGAAATGGACTCAGAACAGGATGCTGTAAATCTCCAATATTTACAACTTCTTCAGTAACTTGTAGAATTGCAGAAGGAGAACAATGAAATTCACTGAGCAAATGCTCAAAGGTCGGTCTCGAAAAACCCAGAAAGACCCACTGTTGAACAGGGTTCTACCGACAGTAATTGGGCACTATTCATTGATTCATGGAATTGATACAAGGAAATGTGTAGGCTAACAAACCCAGCTGAAAACTGAAATGAGCTAAGAACCACATGCTCCACCAAAGTGAACAGGTTATTGTTCAGCTTGGTGGGGGCAGAAATCCTCAACACAATCACAGAACAACAGCTCAACTTAAAAGCATTGTGTAGGTGTTCCTGAAGAATGATAGTCCCAAATGAACCAGCGAACATTTCATTCCCTCCTATTGAAAGCAATAGGAACTGTTTAGTGTGATGGCTACGGGACCATTTTAGATCAAGCGCGTTTTACCCATGCCCACACCAACCATTACAAGTGATGACGGAGAGGCCATTACAGACAACATTTGTCCAAGGGTCAACACCTACCTATTCCAGTTCCTCACCACTGGAAAACAAAACCTCAACCGTGATGTTGCACTTAATAAAATCAAACTGGTACCAGCAGGCACCTCGACAACTTGCTGTTAGAGAATGGTAGTTGCACCAGAAAAGGATTGGTCATCTAGGACAGTAAACCTGCAAAAGCTAAATGCTGCTCCAATGAGGGAGATACACCACACTCCATTCACATTCAATCAAGTATCCACTGTATCAACCTGAACCAAGAAACTACATTCATAGTAGAATGGGGCCAGTTCTTTGGAACATCCAAAGAGTTCCATGATATCCCAGTAGATACACCCTGAAAAACATGTTGCATTGACGACACACTTCTCTGAGACAAGTCCATAGAATCCACATTCTTGCACACATTGGAACACATTACCACTGCAACAGGAATGGAATAGTTTTCAACCCTGACATGTTTTAATTTGCAGAAGACAAAATAGTGTTTGCCAGCTTCTTAATAAAGCCGACCAAGACAATGACAGAAGCCATTCTCAACTTCCCTACTCCCACAAATATCAGGTCCTGGTCTGGACTGGTTAATCAGTTATTATATGCATACCCACGGACCAAGGCAATGGTTCCCCTTCTGAGATTTCTTATGTACAAAAAATGGGAAATTTTACTGGGATGCAATGCTGAACTAACTTTCAGAATTGAAGTTGAAATAAAATATCATATGGAAGATTAATAATGGAGTCAAAATGTTTGAGATAGATAGGAAGACATGTCTCTCAACAAACTAAACACTGTCGATGCCCAACAGAATCTGGACCTAACTGTGGTGAGGACCACTGGAAAATAATCCCAGCCGGATCCTAGTTTACAACAGATGTGGAATCTTGTTACTTCCCCATAGAAGGGAAATCACTTGCCCTCATACAGTTAGAAGTCCTGTAGAATGTTCACGTTAGGATGTCCAGACCTACTGGCCACAGTGGATCACTAACTACTGGTGAGAATATTTTCAGAACAGGCCCTAGAGAAAATAAGGAATCCCCACTGTTTGCTTTCAAAGAACAGTTGCTGATGTACAAGTTCTGCATTAAGCACGTTATGTGGAAGCTAAACGCTACACCTGATTGCACCTCCAAAACAGCATTACCAAAACACATCAGGGCAATGACCAATCATACAACCCAACATATTGAGAGTACCACGAAAGCATCAGTTATATATGCACTCAACGCTAAACTGACAGCTATAACCTGGGACAGGGTCATGGATGCCGCAGCCACTGATGAGAAATGCTGAATGTTAGTACATTCAAAATGGATTCCTGAGTTGTGCCATGAATTACCATAAAAAATTCAACAATTTCAACTGATGGAAGATTAACTATTGCTCAGAAGGCGTGCCTATTAAAGAGAACAAAATTTTTATATCAAGGCAGCTTCATGCCAAAATACTCAAGTCCCTTCACTCTGTACATTAAGGCATCAATGGAATGATGGTGTATGCATGACAACAGTTGTTTTGGCCTTGCTTGGATGCCAGTATCCAACAAACAACATAACCAATGCCAGACATATAATACAATTGCCCCATATCAGCCCAAAGAACCACAGATGATTTTATGATTTTATTTATAATCCAACATTATATTTAATGGATGCAAAAATCTCTGTTTTTTAAATAAATACAAAGGTTTTATATTTTTATATAAATATATAGGTAAGTTGGTACAATCTCTGATGTTGAGCTCTATTTCCCATAAATATAACAACTGTTAAAATAATATATATGTAAGTTTTAAAAAGTTAATTCTGGAACACATTCTAGCCGATGAAATGTTAATTATCTTTATAATATAACATATAAAAATAATAATCTTTATATATAAATGGTATAAAAAAAGGTACCTACAAATGTATTTACTATTTTTTTGGTCTCTAGTAACAAAAAACCAAGATTTTCATGATGAAAATAATAATTATGATATTTAGGTGGCAGAAAAACACTAAAACTTTTGCTGGGGAAACAAACTTAGAAAGAAAACAAAGGTTATCTTTACAAATAGAAAACTTAAAGTTGAATTAGATGAGACAGCAATGAGGGTGGAAATATTGATCTGTGACAATCAGAAAAAATCTAGGCCATTTTCCCATGGAAGACAAATGCAAAACCATTTCAGTGACCACAATTTACAGACATGGAGGGGGCAATGTAATGCCCCACTAAAGGTAATTGAGCTAAAAATCATCAAAAATTCTGATGAGGAAATAATTTAAATCATAACTTGGGCATACAAGGATGTGCATAACACTTTATCAAGTTCAATAAAAAAAATCATAAATCTATTTTAATAAATTACTGATAAAAATTTCACCTGAAATATCATTTAATTTATTAAATGGTGAAAATAAAATGAAAATTCACTAGAGATTTTTCAAATCCACCTTTACTGAAACAAAAACTAGTCAGGGATGTCTAAAATTTTTCTCTCTCAAAAACAGTCATGACATGCAGTACAGATGTCCAGGATTACAAACAGTCTGTGGATGACGATATATATATCAAAATTAACATCTGTTTTTATACAGTGTTTGGGGAAAAAGCCTGTGTATTTAGGAATCTTCAAAAAAATTATATGCCTTTTTGCAGGGTTTGAACATGCATCCCCATATATATATATATATATATTATTAACCTCCCAACAGAAATGGACATCTCTTGTCAGGACCAGCCAAAAGCCTATATTTTCATTTTCATGACTGAAATGCAAACAAAGAAATTTGAAACTAATTTTATGATTTTATTTATAATCCAACATTATATTTAATGGATGCAAAAATCTCTGTTTTTTAAATAAATACAAAGGTTTTATATTTTTATATAAATATATAGGTAAGTTGGTACAATCTCTGATGTTGAGCTCTATTTCCCATAAATATAACAACTGTTAAAATAATATATATGTAAGTTTTGAATTCTGGAGCATTCTATACAAATGTTAATTATCTTTATAATAGTGTATAAAAATAATAATCTTTATATATAACATATAAAAATACTCAAATGTATTTACTATTTTTTGGTCTCTAGTAACAAAATGATTTTGATGAAAATAATAATTATGATATTTAGAGAAATAAAACTTTTGCTGGGAAATAAATTTAGAAAGAAAACTATTTTATCTTCAAAATAGAAAACCTTATAGTTGATACACAAGAGAAATCCATCTGCAGAAAAAAAGATAATGGAAGACAAATAAAACATTTCAGTGGTTTAATCATTTGATATAATTCTATATCAAATAAAAAATTTTACTTAAATAATTTACTCTTTCATTGTGCATAGTCTTTATCAAGTTCATCTTCTAAAAAATAAAGTATTTTATAATTATATTGAGCAAAATTTAAGATTTGTCCCTCCCTCATAAAATGTCATCAATTTCAGTCCTTTACTAAACAATATCTTGTCTTTTTCTTTTAAATTTTGGATGATTTAAAAAAAAAAATTAAACTTTTGGTCTGTAAAATGCAAACTAAAGATTTCTTCCAGGTAATTTTGAAAAATATAGCTGTTTTTAATTAAACTGTAAATTATGTGAAAATACTGATTTTGCCCCGGCTTGAAATTTATTGAATCATTTTGAAAAAACAAAACATTTGTTATGTCAATATAAAAACTTATCATAATTCTCAAAAATATAATTTTTTTAATTGAACTATTTTTGTATTAATTAAAGAAACAAAAACTTTTCTTCTGTTAATTTAAAAAAACACCTTTTCATTTGATAAATCTTTCTTTTAAATAAAGTTTTCTTTCATTGAACTTTTATTAGGATGTAAATATAAAACAGACATTGTTTTATGAATTTTGGTTTTTTCTTTTTTAATTTATAGAAAAAAAAACTTTTGTTTTGGTCTGTCAATTTAAAAATCTATTTTTTTCATAATTCTTAAAAAATATAGTTTTTTAATTAAACTGTAATTAAATACTAAATTGCCTGTTTTTATTGAATCATTTTAAAAAAAAAAAACATTTGTTATGTCAATTTAAAATTATCATTTCTCAAAAATAATTTTTTTTTGAACTATTTTGTATTAAAAAAAAAATGTTCTTTGTTAATTTAAAAAAAGTTTTTCCTGTCATAAATCTCAAGAAATAAAGTTTTCTTAATTGAACTGTCATTATGTGTAAATACAGTTTTTGTTATGAATTTATTACTTTAATTTATAGAAAACAAAACTTTTGTACTGTCAATTTAAAATCTATGTTCCATCATAACTCTAAAAAAAAAATATAGTTTCTTAATAAAACTCCTATTAAATGTAAATACTGTTTCTGTTAATCATCTTAATTTAAAAATCAAAGTTGTTGTCAATTTAAGATATTTGTCATGATAATTGTTTTTTGGGATGGCTGTAAAAAACAAAAATGTAGTTTGTAGCCCTGCAGTTCAGCACAAAAATTTATTAAAAAACTTAAATTGGGATACACAACATCTTATAAAATTCACATGCACAAGTCTAATAAGTCAGTTGTCAACATCTTATAAAATTCACAGCACAAGTCTAATAAGTCAGTTGTCAACATCTTATAAAATTCACAAGCACAAGTCTAATAAGTCAGTTGTCAACATCTTATAAAATTCACAAGCACAAGTCTAATAAGTCAGTTGTCAACATCTTATAAAATTCACAAGCACAAGTCTAATAAGTCAGTTGTCAACATCTTATAAAATTCACAAGCACAAGTCTAATAAGTCAGTTGTCAACATCTTATAAAATTCACAAGCACAAGTCTAATAAGTCAGTTGTCAACATCTTATAAAATTCACAAGCACAAGTCTAATAAGTCAGTTGTCAACATCTTATAAAAATGCCGACCACAATGTTAAAAAGTACTTTTCTATGATATTTTAAACTAAAAGTAATATTTGTTTCAAATCAGACTAATTAAACTTTAAATCAGCTAATTTTCCTCAAATAAAGTTTCAGAAAAGATTTTATTTTTGAAACATTTCAGTTTAAAATATTGCAGAAATTCATTTTTTAACACAGAGGCCGGTGTTTGGACAAAATGACAACTGGAAGGTTATCTAATGTTTTTCTATGGGGAATATATCTGTAAAAATTACTTGAGAAATATAAGAGTAGCACCTTTTATATATAATTTATAACTACCCAGTAATCTTCAACATTTAGGAAAATATTCTCCATACTGAATTTCAGGTACTTTGGTTTTAAATTTATTATAGTTATTGCTCTTATTTTCTGATAATATCATGTTTGGACGTCTGTATTTACAAAACATCGGCAAGTTTACACAAAAATAAAATACTGGTGGTCACTGAGATGTAGTAAGCTTTTCCATTTATGATTAGTAAACATAGTTTTTGCTTAATAACAAGATCACCTATCTGCTACAAATTAATACAGAATTTTAAAATAGTCAAAACTTTGTAAATTATTATAATTCAAATTTAAAACAAATGAAAACAATTATTGTAAAAAAATCAATATTTATTGAATTTTTTTTAAGACAATAGTGTCCATAATTAATATGTTGTTCATAAAAGCAATTAAAAGTTTTTCTAATTAAATAAGGTCTTACTTATTTTTATTGCATATTTTTATTTTAAGATTTTGCGGTAACTGAGGTCCAGTTTTACAAAAAGAAATTGTTGATTTTTTAAATTCTCCAAGGAGTTCTGCGTTTAAAATTAAGCGGGACAAAATTTAATTTCTCGAAATTTTATAGAATTAAAAAAGATGTAAAAAAAAAAAAAAAAAATTCTAAAATAATTTTATTTATTTTTGTGAATGTCCTGAACGAAAGTTTCATTAAAATCCGACAATTATTGGATTTATGCAAGAATTTCCAAATGTTTTTCACCGCAAAAAAAAAAACAAAACAAAAACGGTCAAATTTCCTATCGTAATTTTTGATCCCCTGATACAAGAAAAATAAAATTTGTAACCAAACTTTCGAATGTTCTAAAAAGGATAAAAAAAAAATAGTAATTATTAATAAGCAAACAATTCTTTAGTATTTTTTTCTTAATGTAATTGTAATGATAATAAAAACGTTTTATCTTCAATATTATTTTTTGTTTGGGTCATTTTTCACCATTAGTTTAGGTGGTTTTACCTAATTTTATAATAGGGAATCCCATAAGAGCCGGCTTTATTCAAAGAAAGTCTCAAAGACAGTTAATTTAATAGTTTGTTTTGTTTTTCTAAAGAAACCACGGAGATCGTATATACGAAGATAAAAAGCCATTAAAAAAACGTTTTTTTAACAACGTTGCGGTCACATATTCGATATTTCATAATTTAATTAGGAAGTCCTAAACACGAGAACCGACTATATGTGCCGAAAGTGTCAATTTAACAATAAAATTTGAATTAAAAGTTGCTTGAATTTTCAATTTATTTATGAGATTTGCATTTTATGCACTTTTGGGATAAAAGAGGCTGAGATTTTCCTCCGGGGGGGGGCCTGCTGAATTTTTATCGGCTGTGAGCTAACATTTTCCCGTTTTTTTTTTTTTTTACCTGGATTTATATAGGTGTCTTTGATGATTCGCTAAAAATGCACATACATAATGAAAAAAATGCCCCCTACCCCAAAAAAAAAACTTAATAAAAAACAGTTTTATCGTCAAAAACTTTGTTATTATTTTAGAGGAAAAACGAAAGGATTTTTCATTATTTAATAAATTATATTTGTAATTTTTTTACTACATTGATATTAAAATTAAATATTCCAAATTACGAATATATTTTTTATTTTTATTTTTTAATAATTTTTTTTTCGGAGTTAATGGCGATACAGTTCGCTATGTTGTAAAAATTCATCGCCCTATGGAAGCAAAAGAAAAAAAAAGAAATGCTTTCTTTATCTTATCACGTGATTTTTTTAAATTCTAAAAACATTTTTGTTAAATTTGAATTGTGTGTGTTTCTTTACAGTTTTACTTTAATGGATGCTAAAAAAATATGATAAAATTAAATATTTTAAAATAAATGCTATTTCGCAGTTGCTTGGAAACAGGGCGTATAAGGGTTTTTTTTTCTGTAGATTCCTAGAAATAGAGAGAAAATGATTATATTTCCAATCGCAGTCTGTTTTAAAACTCCACCAAAATAAAGAAAAATTACTAAAAAAATATCATGGAGAGAAAAAGAATTCTTCCTACCTGCAAAAACACGGTTGATCGTCAGAAAACATTCAAAACTCAAAATATGGCTTTTTATCCGAGTTAAACGCTGATTTCTAACACCGGTTAGATATCAATACGCAACTACATTAAAAAACGAGGCCGGCTAAGGAAGAATTAATTTATTTAAAAGAAGAAAATTTTATCTTACTTATGATGTTTTACTCATTGCTTTCTCATAGTCGTACAGTAGGTATTTTTATCCGCACGCCTACGTCGTAAGGAAATGTGACACAAGGTCCTCATGATTGCGCTACACAGAATAATTCCTGAAGCAGGCGCGGAGGAATATTTGAAAATAGGTACAGTGTAACCCGGATATAAGAGAGTTGTCGGGACCGGAGAAGAAGTCTCTTATATCCGGGTTTCTCTTGTATCCGGGTTTGGTCTATTTTATATACATTAACACAGGCTCTAATTTGGGACCAGAAAAAATCTCTCTTATATCCGGGTTTCTCTTGTATCCGGGTTTGGTCTATTTTATATACATTAACACAGGCTCTAATTTGGGACCAGAGAAAATCTCTCTTATATCCGGGTTTCTCTTATATCAGGGTCTCTTATATCCGGGTTACACTGTACCACCAAAAATGGATGATTTTTTTTTACCTTCCGAAATGAAAGCAAAAAAATCGCTACCTACCTTCTGTTTTAAAATATTTTGTACGGAATAGATTATTTTATCAAAAAAACTGAGAGGAAATATTTTTTTTGGTGTGTTTTTAGTTTCAACCTGACTTTTGATATCGCTTCTGTATTTTTTAATTTTTTTTTTTTTTGAGAATTGGTGCTTGCATATAAATGTTATTTCCTTTTAGATTGGGCAGAAAAAAATAAATCTCCACTTTTCTTTTTAATCATTTCACCTCGAACAAGGCAACAGAGCCACTAAAATAAACACATAAGAGGAGGTTGTGGAATCTTCCAGAGCAGCCAGTTAACCCCTGCTAGAAAATGCACTATTCCTGTTGTAATTTTCACCATCACAATCTTACAAAATATATAACAAGCATTCATTGGTTAATCTACTCAAAACTAGCTCGTTGATTGGTTAGTTCTATTCCTCTCCAACACACATCACAAAAGGGTTACCAGTTACTGAGTGTGAAAGAAAAGAATATAAGAAAAACAGTTTTTCTTACATTTCTTATATTTTCAAAAACAATAAGGAGCAAAAGCAAGAAGAATAACAGAACAGCATTTAAGAAAAAAAACAGAAGATAACAATTGACATTGTATTTAAATTTTTGAAGATCAATGTTGACTGGAAAGCAAGAAGCTGGAAGAGAGTAAAGGAGTTTTTTATTTGGTAAAAAAAAAAAACAAACATTTGAGGTAAGGCACACAACAAAGACAGATGGCACGAGCTGAGTTTAAAAAACAGACAATTTATTGTTAACAAAAATGAAAAAAATACACAAATTAAGTGCTTTGTGTGCCAAATGACGGCTAATATGTATGTAAAAATAATCAATATAAATGAATTATACCTCTTTTACAATAAAAATTACAATGCTGCATAAAGTCTACAAAAAAGGTAAACAGCATAAAAACAAATGAAGAAAAGGGAAAAATACTTCTCTGAATAGTTTTCAAAGAACAGGGACACTTTTCAAAGCAGAGTTTGTAGCAGCAAAGAACAGAACAATCGTACCAGCCAAAGAATTTTCCTTGATGTGGGAGCAACTTCGGCGTTCCTTTTAATTCTCATCTGGTGGTCGTTAAATTTCTTGTGCTGCTTATTCCTTGACCGGGCCGACCTGGGTTCAGGCAGCAGCTGTTCGTCAATTCAATTCATGGTTTTCCTTTTGTCCACCCAGATAGGCTCCAGATTCAGTTCTTGGAATCTGGAGGGAAACTTTTAATTGGTCCCAAATGAAAAACAAATGCAGCTATTTTCCCACTAATTGAAATGTAACAAAGATATTTTTGAAATTTGAAAGTTTAAACATGAGCCAAAAATCAGATGATACACACTCAAGCAGCTTAAATTTCTATATAAGAGTTCCACAAGTAAGAAGTGCAAGAAAAGAAACTGTTTAGCATGGAACTTAGTTACATCTAGCCATTTTGACTGTAAAATGATGAAATCTTACCATTAATCTTGTATTGTGCTTAAATTCATAGTCTGGATACCATAGAAGAGAGGGATATGTAATTCCTTTAAAAATACAGAATGTATGGCACAAGGCCCAAAGAGGGGATGAGGGAAGGCTGGTATTCATCTGTCCTATGTTTAACCTAGCTAACTGCAATCACTGACCCAAAACAACACATTCTTACATACCATCCTTATACAGTCACCATAGTACCACAATGTCTCTATGAAATCCTAACTAGTCCCCATAAGTACAATAAAAATAAAATTTTTTAAAACTCCTACCAATACATATTTACAATATATGAAAACTACTTACATAACTAAACACGATAGAGTTAGTAATAAAAGCCCCCTGCAGTAATGAATTGTGGCTGAATCAGTTAACCAGACAAAATTAATGTTGGACTGGATGCAAAAATTAAAACAATCACTACCAAAGACTCACTCAAACATGCACTCATTCAAACATAACATATACAAAAAAATACCAAAAAAAAAAGAAAAAACAAAAGGCATCCTTCATCCACTAGAAAATTGATAACTCTGTCACCTGACAAGGGATGGGAGAGGAATTAAATTAAAGAAGGTGAAGACAAAAATAAAAGCAGCCAATGATCATACATTACCTGGCAAAGTGAATTTTAAGGGAAAAAACTAAAGAAAACAATAACTCTAATTTTAGACTGGGTTGACCATGTTCAATCCAGAGGACCCAATATCCTGATGCCTAACTGACATCGAAATGCCACTCTAGGGGACCTCTTTTTATTTGACACAGACACACAAGACACTTTTGCCAAATTCAAGTGAAGAGAGTCACCCACTTTCTGTCCTGATCTTGACTTTAAGCTGATGTTTACAGAACAAGATCAGTTCAGAAATGGTGAATTTCTCATCCCCATGGAATTCCGTCTTTTGTGGTGTTCACACCACAGCTCACATAATATCCAGTAAACAAAAGAACACACAATTTTCAGCCTGACAGTGGTACCACATCACTACAGACAGAACTAACCTCAATGGCAAAGAACTTTCCACGCAGCACATGGACTATGAAGTCTTCAATTAACTTGCACAACAGGCGTACTGCAGTGGATGAAAGAATGCTCGATGGTTTTCTTTCACTCATCACAACACACTCTGACAAAATCATTAGTCTCACTGAACGTAGCTCCTTGCTGACCCAGAGAGCCATTTGCAGTACCGGCCAAGTGAGCAATACCTCATTGTTAGTAAGGCATTTCACCCCGGGTGCCCAAAGCTAGAGAGAATAAAACTCCTGCTTTGTCAGGCAGTTTGTCAGATCATCTTGAATAGATTCGTAACTAGCACATGATACAATGCTTTCTGGGACATTGCCTTGACATCAGAAAAGCTATCCATCGCCTGCAAGAAGAAAAACAGGTGACTATCTCAAGTACAGGTCATAAGGAAGCCCATTTAATCCCAGAGTTTTATCTCAACCACCCAGTTTCAGCACTTCCCAGATTCACAGACTCTGTAATGGGACACCCCTCCTGCCACATCAATTCCTGCTGTATTATTAGTAGCAGCTGTTCCTGGAAATCTCTCACCAAATAATGAGTTCAATTTCCAGAAACCAGCCATCCTAACCTAGACCTATCTAAGTTTTACATAAACCCATAAAATTCCCATGTTCCATGTAAACAATAGAATGAAAACTTGGACAACCTAAGAGCCCTATGTCAAATCACTTAACTAGGATTCAATTGAGGTAGCGAGAATGCAAACACTGAAGCTCTAGCTGTCCCTATTAGTCCAAATCCAAACTACATCCAGGGAGTGCTCATTATGGTACTTTAGTTTCATCAAACTTGTCAATAAAGTCCTGAAATGACTTCATATCCAGGTTGTTAGTACTCAATTTCATGGTCACAAGCTGAAAAACGAATATCCTACATACAGCAAACACCTAGAGGCATTGAATATTATGAACAAGCCTCGTCCTGTGAGACTCCTACTTTAGGCCCTGGGCATTCACACCAGCTAACCAGAGAGAAATTTTCAGTCTGATTAGGGTTGACCATCTACATTGAACATAACCACGATAAGGACACCAATGGCCTGTCCCATAGTGCCATCAAAAGACAGGCCACCAGTGGAACAATATGATTTCTTACATATCCTTAGGAGATAAGTAGATAGATTGCTTTTCCTTTTAAGTCAATTTGATTACCATGGTTTCCTAGGAATTTTATCTCCAGTCCATCTTTGAATTAATTTAATTGCCAGAGTTTTCGGGATTCCTGTCTCCAGCCTGCCTTTGAATTAGCAACAAAAAATTTTAGATATTCATAAAATTAGAGTCCCTTAGGAAACTGACCACCCATCCAGCATTTGGATGGTTTACTTTTCTGGAACACAAGTGAATGGTGGTGGTGGTGGTGGTGGTGTGTGTGTGTGTGGGGGGGGGTCTTGTCTGCCAGTACTCATATAAGCAGAGAGAGACAGGAAGTCAACAGTAGGTGACCAGCAGCCAGGAAATGACCAGTGGCCAGTGAGAAAGGGGCCAGCGAGCAGTGAGAAATCAGCAGATAGTAAATATCTTCTTTCCAGAGCCAGAAATAAAGGAGATAGCAGTCCACTTTGACAAAACCAAAAGAAGACATCTTGTACCTTGAAAAGTATTTGTCATTATTCTTTGTTGAATTCAATCATGTCCAAGGAGACAAACATGTGAACATAGAGAGTCAGGTGTATATGTAGACACAGCCGACCTTGGATCTCATTACAGGTTGTGCAGTGACGATGAGAGGAGTATGGCATCACACCATTGTCCTAGGAGAATGTAAGTTTTAAAGCTCTATACATAGAGGGGTGAACAAAAAGGGGTCGCCTCCCTGAACAAAATTGCTTCAAATGTTTCACATTCTTGTCATTGAAGAACACCAGCGGGGGAAACATCCCAAAGATGTCACGAGCCTCCTCTATCATGACCCATATCTGCTGAGCACGATCTCACTACTGTTGGCACCCTTTTCACTTTTGGGAAGTTTTGGGTGTTTTCAATATCCTTGTCATCAACATACTTAATATTTATCTGGAATTTTAAGTCATTTATCTTCCTGGACTAACTGAGGGCTTTCTCTGCTTCCTTCTGGGAAATGTGGCAGAGGTCTTCCACAGAATTATAAAGTGGTTTTGATTTTTTTCAGAAGTTGAATCATTGGAAACAGTGGATGGGTTACATTGCCTCATTTGCTTTCCTGTTATTTTTTTGTTTTGTTTTTAGTGAATGGATGTGAATTTGTGCAGGAGTTGTGGCAGAAGTAAATTTCTTTGATGGAGATTTGTCAATGAGAATGAGTTTCCTTTTAAGGATGTTCATTTTGGAAGGAGTTGGTGCAATTGGTTGTCATGGCAGGTGGTGCCATGGACTGTTTTTTATCTGTTGGGGAAGACAGAGCTGAGGAAGACTGGGCAGGGAAAGAAGGGTCAATCGCTCATACCAATGTGACACTATTTAGCTATGGTAATTAAATTTAAAAGAAGTAGAAGAGAATTTGTGGTAATCATATGAGCATGCAGCAACTCAAGAGGGAGATGCTGAGCAGTGTTCTTTACACAGACAGATTTAAGAAGGAATTTGCAGAGAAGCCAAGAGAAGAGGCTGATGTGAAACTGACACATACAGAGGAAAAATCTCCCGTCGCAGGGAGAAAAACACTGACCAAGAAAAACAAGCCATAACACCCCCCCCACACACACAGGTATACACACACTGAAAATAGCATGTAGAACAGGAGATGAAAACAACTTTAAATTGCAAAGAAAAGGAAATGAACATTACATTGCGTGTATAACAGAAGAACTTTACATTGCATGCAAAAACACAGATGAAGAAGAAAGACTGATCATGAAAACATATTGTGAAAAGAAAAAGAAATTAGAATTGCATGGAACTAATGCATGATGCATGCTAAATAGTGTACTGGGATTTTAGGTGTCATTTATAGGTAAATGACAAGATAGGTAAGGGAGGATTGTGACACTATTTAGCTATGATAATTAATTAATTAGCCATAAAAAACTGAATGGAGAATACTGAAAACAGAAAACAAAGGTTAAAAGGTATCCTGAAAGATATACCATTCAATATAAAAAGATTTTATTTTATTTTTCAAAAAGTATGTTTTCTCAAGAAACCAAAGAATTGTGTCAATAATATATTCAAAGGAAAGCCATGTGGTGATCTTTGACAATTGATTAATGATGATTGTAAAAGTGCTGGTTAAGAAAACACAAAGTAACCAGAAGCAACGAAGATATCATTTGAGAGTGCATAGATATTAGGAATTGACCAAACCATGTGTTAATTGTAAGAATTTTGGCAGGACAAAAAAGGATTGCATAAACAAAGTTCTAGTTGATAATTCTAAACTGCCTGGATAAGAAATCCTGAATAAGCAATGATGTCAAAGAATTAATTGATGAAGCAAGCTGAACCGAAACACCATTGGTCGGGTAGTAGCAGTGGTGATAGGCAGAGGTAAAATAGTAAGATAGATGGAGAAGTTACTAACGCCCACCAAAAGGAATTGGTGTGAGGTAACAATGTGAAGAAGAGGGAGCTTAGGAGGATAGTTATCCTGCAATCTCTCCTCATAGACAAAGGGATCCCCCCAGAAATAATTAATTTTCCAAAAATGGGAATTAATTAATTTTTCTAGTCAGACAAAAAAGAGACCCTTGTAGGAATCAGGGAATTACTAAAAACCCCAGGTTGTGTCTAACCCCACACCAGTTTTTGGCCAAAGTCCATATAAGTGAACACCCTCAGACGGTTCAACAGTTTGCATGCAGGAGCTAGCCAGTTACGTTTTGCAGTTGAAAAGAGCTGACAGAGAGATTCCATGGTTCCACCCTCTGACCTCGCCTTTCTACAAAACAGCAAGTTATACTGACGAACAAAGCTAAGCCAGCACATATAAAACTAAACCAGTTGACTTTGAAGACCAGAACTTGCCTAGAGATACAAAAGTGTCATTCTCAGAAGAAACCAGTTAGGAAAAAACACACACTCCTGTGTAGAACCGATTGATAAAAGTTGATTTGCCTTCTTTAAATATACCCAAAACTTATGGTTTTTATTTCTTTCTTTTTGATTGTGCGACATTACCTCCAGTTTAGATGCACCTTGCACTACAGCCCTGGAGTCTGATTGAACTCGACGACCTAAGATCAAAGAAGCAAGCTGAGAATGATGGAGATGATGTCAAACTAGTTGCATCTGGTGTGAAGCCGTTAGAATCAACCGACCATCCCATTTGTTACCCTGACCAAAGGTTCCCACTGGGTAGCAACGACCGCTGATCGACCAGGGAAGTCACAGTTATTTCTTTTGGCCTTTAGATTTTCTTTTAGTCGCTTAAGTTTTCAATTTTGTCAAAACTTTGGGCATCCATCTTTCTTTACTATCTTTCTGTATAGCTGGTCAGGTCATCACTCTTAGAACTCGTACATGGAGTGAGGCTGTTCATGCCTTTAGCCCTGGGAGGGTTCAGGGGGACTGAGTCTCTGCTGTCTGGTGCTTCCCTTTTGATCCATAGATACAGATATTCATTTCTTTTTCAATTGTCTGTTTTCCTATATTTATTTACAGATTTATGCATAGAAGAAAAACCAATACTTACTTCAGCAAATAAACACAAATTGTCCTTTGCAGTTTTTATCGTTTTAAAAACAAATCTTGTCTTGTTTTTTTCTTGCATAATTTGTTGTTCTCACCACCAAGAAAATTTTCAAAATTATGATGAAACTATTTCATAAAAAGAATACATTACATACAGACTGTAATTTTTCCAAAATTTACACTTAAAATAGATGTTTTTCTTTTCACATTAATCTAACGCAAATTCATTTCTAAACATAAATAATAAATTCTTACATTTTTGTACACTTTTTAGAACAGGGCTAAAATTACATATTTTATTGTTTTCTTTGACCTTTTAGGCATAAATAAATCACTATTTTAATTCTCTTTTAAATAAAAGATATGCATTACTTTTAGAAAATCCAGTTAAGTCTTAACTTTGCTAACAGACTTTGAAACTCATCTAGAAGATAATTATTGGATTTTAGTGAAAATTTTAAATTTGTTCACATTTTTTTGCATACAGTGGCAGTTCAATGAGGCAACAAGTGATGAAAAAACATTCTATTTTAAAAATGCCTGAAAACTTTATTTGTATACAGAAATTAATTTTTCTTTTAATTCAGATTAGCTTCAGAACAAAAAAAATTATTAGTAAATAATATAAAATGATCAAAAATGATAATTAAAAAAATAGGGTAGATAAATAAATACTATAATTGTTAAAGTTTGTCTTTTCGTCATCATCAGTATCCTTCAACCTCCCTATGGTTGGTCAGAACTCCGACAATCCCTTTCCACATTCTTCAGTCCTGTATTGCTGTCCCCAGATGCCCAATGTCCAACCCTGAGTCTCAAGCTATGGCATCTGGGAAATTCTGATTTTCACCCTTCACTGCTTTGCAGCCATACCTAACCATGGGAAAGGATTTGGGAGTAAAACCCTGAGGACAATATCTGAAGCTGGAGTCTCTAAGACAGAAATTCAAATTTCAAGTTGGTGTTTGGCACAAAATAATTCACTTCATGACCTCAAAGAAGTCTTTAGCCTTGGGTGACAGTCTTTCTGGAGCTGATTTCTCGACAAAAACACCTGGATGTAGGGTCAGCTACTAAAAGAAGTATGATTGTATTTTACACTTAATTTTGGGAGAAGACAGTTTATAAAAAATATATTTGATGTGCTATATTTATTTGTAAAAGCTTCTACATTTAAAACTAGACCTAAAAAGACTAGTAATAATGTTCATGGCAGACTGTTGGTGATTCACTTTCCATATTTGAAAAATATATAATATTTGTATTTATTGTCCAATCAAAAGTTTGGCTTCTGCCCACATAAATTTAAAGTTAAGATCTGTTGAGAGCTTAAATGGAGATAAGGGTCAGCAGGTAATAAAATTTCAGATCAGAAAGTCGCAGACTGACATGGGATGCTGTTGTGGTGAAGGATTGAAAAATGTACAAGTCAGAAGATGAGGAGACATGAAAATTTTGTCTTGAATTCAGAAACATCAGGTACCAGAAAAAAAAAGTTATTTTTGGTGATCACCTGTGGATGAGCTGAGCTGTTTCTAACAGAAGCATACAGGAAAAAGAAACTGTGTTTAAATTTTTTTTTAAATTGTTAAAAGGCCCAGTGATGCATGTGAGTTTTGAAACATTGTCCTTCTGGGTTTTCATCATTCTACCAGGTGAGTGTATCTTTTTTTGTAAAGAGTATTTCCAACCTTATTTAAAGTTTTTGTGTTACCTTCTCAAGGTTTCTTCCACTATTAGAAGTTTATATTGTATATTTTTTAAGACCCTTTAAATATTTCAATCTGTGATCTGCCCTTTCTAAAATGGCACACAAAAGGAAATTATTGTGCAAGCTTTTTTTGTAAAAATTGCATTTTGTTATAGTGTTTCATGTCTATGGTGATTTTCTAAGTGCAACTTAGATGTGGCACAATGCCAAAAGTATAGGTCACCCAGTGAGGATCTAACTCACTACTCAGTTGTAATGGTTCTAGCAAGTTAAGCTTCCTAACCATTACACCACATCGAAGTGCCTAATTGTTTCATGTCTATGTAGTAAATGTTTGTTCCTTTCAAATTTCATACAGAAGTTTAGAGTATTGTTTGTTATTGTAAGCATAAAGGTGATGTTCTCTCTTTTCCCATTTCCTTCCAAGGATAAAATCCTTTTATTAGGCCATTATCTTTCAAAAAGAACCAAACTTTAAATCAAAAAACAGAGAATTAAATTATTTAAAAAGGGTTTTTACAATGTTTTTGAAGAAATTCCATGATGGCACCTTTTGAAGAAAAGTTTTATAATTCCAAACAGTAAAATGATGCAAGGTCACATAATTGGAAGTGACATCTACCTGGTATTTTGCAAATCACTTCATCCATCTAATATTGATTCCATAGTCTCAACACTCGATAACATTTGGTTGATAAGTTTAAGTACAGTATTGTTCAAGATTTTAAAAATATTCTGTTTTGCTTACATAGTAGTTGCATAATGGCAGGGTCGGTGCAAGTGTCTCATACCCCAACTAACCAATGAGGCCTCCGACTCTATCTCAATTTTCATAAGGTACTATTCATATAAAATACAAAATTTATTGTAAACTAATTATGTATATTAATGGATAATATTTGATATAGGTAAACAATTCAATTAGAAAAATCAAAAATACAGTGTATCTAAATAGAAATTAGAGACCTGTCATAATAGATCATTCGATCATAAATAAACCAACAATGTTTTGTGGCAACTTTTAGCATCAACTTGAGATTTTTCTTGGTAAAAAAGTTGAATACTTTAACACATTCAACATTATGGATAAAAAGTAGTGAATTTTACATGGTGTTTTTTTGAGACTTAGCATGAATAAAATTCATAAAATGTGGCTGAAAAATATTGGCCCCAGAATGACGTCAAAATCTGAAAAAACTTTTCATCCTTTAATAGTCAGTTGTGCTTAGGTTAATTTGTAATGTATATAAATCTAGGTAGAAAAAAAGCAGATGTTAATAAAATAGTGTAGGTAACAAAGTACTTCCCAGGAACCGCAACCAGTACCCCCAGGTCAGTGTAGTATGCACCAGCTTTGCATAATAGTATATTCTCCACAGGAAGACTTATCCTTTTTTTTTTTTTAATCGAAATATTCACAATATAGTGATTTACTAAGTGTAGCTTAGATGTGATATAAGGCCAACAAAATGGTCACAACAGAAGGGGAGGCCTCAGTGTAAATCTTTAAATTGATGCCAAGAGAATAAAGAAAAAGACTGAATCTACAGAATGCTTCTTTAAATTAAAGTGTCTTTAAGTGGAGTCCTTCTCACCAATTTCTTGAAATCTGCTCAGTTTCATATCCAAATCTAAACAAAGCAATTTCTAAAGAAGTAATGGATTTTTTATTTATTAATCTGACATATTTTTATCACTTAATCATTAAATTAGAGTAAACACTGTTTTTATATCTTTAGAAAGCGTATTTATTATTGTCGACCAGCCTGAATAGTTGAGAAATCTTATTAAGAAAAATATATTATTAAGAATATATATAAAATATATCAAGAAAAATATATTAATTAAACATATGCTGGAGGGTGCATATTTTTCTTTAAAGTGTGAACTTCAATAAAAATAGGTTTATTTAATACAATGAGTTAAATTTAAAAAGTTTATTTCAATTTAATATTTTATTGTTTTAGTTTGTTGTCTTTGAATACAAATAGAAAAGATTTTATTAAACTCTAATTAATATTGTGAAAGTTATCCAATACTTTTTCAAACATGAAGTCCAAAGTGGAATGCAGTAACGTATATGTTGACATAAATTTGCATTTTCTTTTTTTTATTTGAAGAAAACTGAACATAAAATAAAGTTTATTATAAATTTTGTTCTTGTGAAATGTTTGTAAATTTGTCTGCTTATAATCGTCATAGGATTACTGCACCTTGTCTACCAGATGTTTAACACACACTGGACTGTATTGTATGAAGTAGTATAAAAGGAAACGGCACCTCGTTCTCTCTACTTTCTCTATTTCCCCACTAGATGTCATTGCAGCAGATGTTAAACCTTTTTGCCACACACATATGCATGAAAAACCCTATCAGTAGAAGTAATACATTTTCAGCTTTTAGGCACATGTAAAAAGAAAGAAAAATCTAGGAGCATGCATGCTGTGAACTGTAAGAGGCTAGTTCTTTCACCGTGGCAAAGAATGCTAAGATTATCACTTTTAGCCATGTGTATCTATTGCAACCCTCACCCACATACATTCCACTGACCGGCCAGAGATCACCCACACATTGCATTTCAATCCTTGATCTTGTTGGTGTTCACCAGAAGTTGGGAAAGAGCACAATGCATGCTCACAAGATAATACAAAGAAAGAAAAAATTTTCCAAGGAATATATATGTATATTAAGTAGTTTCACAGTACTTGACTGATGGAAGCAACATTTTTGTGCCACCACCAGAGTAATAAGGAATCATTTTACTCATATTACAAGCAACTTTGATTAAAGTCTTGAACTCTTACCTTCCATAGAGGAGTACTTAAACTAGTATAGTTTTTGATTGATTTCTGTTTGTCTTTTTTAAGTTTGTGGGTTATTTAAATCCAAAACACATTTTGGATTCTAAAATTTATTTAAATGTATATAGCATTACTATTGTCATAAAGAAATTCTTACCATCAAAAAAGGTCATAACCTTTATATGGATAATCATGAGTATTGTCATTATTTTATTTTTTCAAAACATCATAATTTAACTCGTTTATAACATTTGATTTTGAACAGAACCCAAAAATATAGAGCATCCTGTTAGATTTTAGGGTGAGAATGTTTCTATATTAAACTTCCTTATGACAAGAAGTGAATAAAAAAATCTCCAATTGCTGTATGTATGTGATAATGTATGTCTTAAATGCGGATCTGAGATAAGTTCCTTTAGTATAACATCACATGTACTTTTTCACAAAGATATGGTTTCTCCTCAGTGTGTGTGTGTGTTTGTAATTGAGCTATAGGAAAAATGATTAGATACCTCACAACAATAAGGTTTTTCTCCAGTAGTCACATGTGATTTTCCTAAGTTGGGTTCACATAGGTTTAATGTGAATTATTTAGAAAAGCAACATTTCTGATTTCGCACCTTTTAAAAAGTGGAACATTCAGTCTAAAATGGAAATTCACAATAATTATAGTTTTTTTCTCTATTTAATACTCATACATGCATTGTTCAAAAACAATTAGAAAATTTAGGACATCAGAAAGAAATTCAAGGATTTCACATTTTTATGTTTTCTTTCCAGTTTTGTCTGCAAATATTCTTTTAAAGAAACAACATTTCCACATAGAATACAAGAACATTTCAGGTTTGTGAGTTTGACAAGTAATATTACAACATTGTAGAGGTCTTATGACTGTTAGAAATTAAGTCAAAATTTTCCAATTGCTGGTGACCATTTTGGTTTTATCAATAAATACATATATTTCATTTATAAATGTTCTTATAAAATGACATTGGAGGCATGGTGGAGTAATTGATTGTGGCTCGGATTGAGAAATTGGAGGGCCAAGTTCGAATTCTAGTCAAGTTCATTGCATTCACATACACACAAATAACTTTGAGAAAGGAATGAATCCATCTCTCCCCACCAGATATCAATAAAATAGGACAGAATGGGTTCTATAGCTTTGGGTGGTAATCAGTCTAGGAGTAGGAAAAATTCTGAATTCAAAAACCAACTATATGTAGGGCAGTCTGGGCTCTAGCAATGGTTGGTGACCAGACTAAGAATAGGACAACTCTGAATTCAAGTCCAAAGTCCCTAAGAGAGTTCAATGTCATGTTTTGTTTTGATAACACCTGCAACAATCAGTCAGTTATGTGCCATGTGTGATGCATGCTTGGGTGATCATGTATCTTTTGATACATGACTGACCAGGCAGATTTTTTTCCCGCAATAGGTTGTCAGTCTTTTCTGCAGTATACCAGTTGCTATCCAAGGCTATAGAACCTGGTCTGTCCTGCTATTTACCCATAACTGGGGGGAGAAGAGGATTCATACCTTTTCCAAAGCATGTAAGTGAATGTGATGGATTTGACTGGAATTTGAACTTGGCTCTCCAATTCCTCAATCTGAGCCACTATCCATTACTCCAGTGTGCTTGTAATGCTGCAAAGCTATATTGGTCTGTACTTTTCCCTTGGACAACATCAGTAGTATGGAGAGGAGAGACATGCTGCATGGGCAAATGCTGATTGCTCATAAAAAGACCCAGACCAGATCTGTGATCTTTGGGTGCAAATCTAGGGTCTCTTGAGAATGTTGAATGCCAATAATGACATTCTACCTTGAAAAAAATAAGTAAATTAAAATCTGGCAAATTATAGCTTGCTGAAACAGTTAATACATATTGCATGCAGAATTCTGGTGCATGAGTTATCTTGTATTAATTCTGCAAGTTGTAGAAAATTGAGTTCCTCACCTCTAGCGAAAAGGAAAAAGAATTTTATGATTCATATATCATATACTCTTAATTTGTAAAAGAAAAATACAGCCACATCAAAAGCCAAGTAGAAAAACAGATCTAGTTAGATATTAAAATACATATTCACAAAAAATTACATCATAATACTATCTGTGAATGTCCTTTGCTTGCTGCAGACCTTCCCCAGATCTCACCATTTTTTGCCATTCATGGAGAGGAATGTCATTATCCTACTGTACTTGCCCAATGCATGTTGGTAGATGCAGTTGTGACATGCCTGGGCAATTGAGTCTGTTTTAAAATTCATGGTTGACTTGGCAGAAAAATTTCTAGAGTAGACTGCTATTACTTCATGCAGTACACTGGTTATCAGCCAATGCTGTAAGACTCAATCAATTATCAACCAATGCTATAAGACTCAATCAATTATCAACCAATGCTATAAGACTCAATCAAACTGCTATTTATTTCTTTGTAAGTGAATGAAATGAACTTGGCTGGAATTCTCACTTGGATATTGGATTTGTCATTCCAATCCCCTATCACACTACCTGCATATACAAGGTTACAACACTTGATATTCCAAAGCATTCACCCATCTAAGTACTGACCAAGCCCAACTTTGCTCAACTTCAGTAATTGGACAGATGAGAATAGGTGTTTCAATATGATATAGTTTTTTAATTCATGATTAACTGAGTAGAAGAATTCCTGCAATAGGTTGCCGTTACTTCCTGTGATAGACTGGTTGCCAACCAAGACTATGAGACCCAATCTGTCCTGCTATTTAACCAATAGCTAAGGGGAGAAGAGATAGATTCATACCTTTCCTACAAGTATTTGTTTTAAGTGAAGAAAATGGACATGACTGGAATTGTAACTCGTCAGCAGTTTTCTCATTCCAAACTATTATCCATCACACCACCTGCACATCCAAGGTAACAACACCTGATATTCACAAGTGGATACCCATCCAGGTACTGATCAAGTTCAACATTGCTTAACTTCAGTGATTGGAGAGATGAGAACTGGTATTTTGATATGATATGGCCATAAGTCCATCATAATATTAACTTGTATGAATTTGCATATGTTTCTTCAGATATGCATCCTTCGAAAATACAGATGCACAAACCTGGCAAGAATAGGGTTTCTCATCAGTATGTACTCGCATATGTTTTCGCAAATTTCCACTTTCTGAAAATGGAGCACCACAAACTTTACAAGTATGTGGTTTCTCTCTAGTATGTGTTCGCATATGTCGCTTCAAATTTGAGCTTTGAGAAAATGATGATTCACAAGCCTCACAAGAATATGGTTTTTCTCCAGTATGTGATCTCATGTGTACTTTTAAAGTAAAACTTTCTGAAAATGAAGCACCACAAACTTCACAAGGATATGGTTGTTCACCTGTATGTAAACGCATATGTTTCTTAAAATTGGAGCTATGCGAAAATGAAGCACCACAAACATCACAAGGATATGGTTGTTCCCCTGTATGTAAACGCATATGTTTCTTAAAATTGGAGCTATGTGAAAATGAGGATCCACATGCTTGACAACAATATGGTTTTTCTCCAGTATGTATTCTCATATGTGCTTTTAAAGAACCACTTACTGAAAATGCAACACCACAAACTTCACAGGGATATGGCTTATCACCAGTGTGGGTTCGCATATGTCGTTTTAAGTGGGAGCTATATGAAAATGAAGCTCCACATGCCTCACAAGAATATAGATTTTCTCCAGTATGTAATCTCATGTGTACTTTTAATGATTCACTTACAGAAAATGCAATACCACAAACTCCACAAGAATATGGTTTCTCTCCAGTGTGTGTTCGAATATGCCGCTTTAATTGACAGCTATGTGAAAATGATGTTCCACATACCTCACAAGAATATGGTTTTTCTCCAGTGTGTGATCTCATATGTACTATTAAAGCACCACTTGCAGAAAATGCAACACCACAAACTTTACAAGCATATGGCTTTTCTCCAGTGTGTATTCTCATATGCTGTTTTAAAGGGGAGCTATATGAAAATGTGGCTCTACATACCTCACAAGAATATTTTTTTTCTCCAGTGTGTGATCGCATGTGCATTTTTAAAGATCCACTGACTGAAAATGTAGCACTGCAAATTTTACAATCATAGAGTTTCTTTCCAGTGTGTATTTGCATGTGATGTTTTAATTGTGAGATATTTGAAAAAGATGATCCACACATCTCACAACAAAATGGTTTTTCTTCACGATGTGTAGCTTTATGTTTTTCCAAATTTCCACCATCAGAAAATGTAGCACAACACTCATCACATGGATAGGATTTCTCACCAGTGTGTGTTTGCATTTTTTTTGAATGTGAGAAGTGAAAAATCATATCTATAAAGAAAAAAAGATTATTTTCATCTATGTGGGAATGTACATCTTTTAAACTATAAATGCAGATTCAAGATGTTGTTTTTCTCTTTAGTGTGATATCACATGTACTTTTTCACAAAGATATGGTTTCTCATCAGCGTGTGTGTGTCAGTTTGAAATTGAGTTATGTTTTTTGTTGACAGGTTACATATATCTGGTTAAATGTAAATTACTTAGAAAAGCAACATTTCTGATTTCACTTGAAAATAGTTCCTCTCTGATGTGTGCTATAACATGGCTTTTAAAAGTTGAACCTGCAGTAAAAAAAATACAGATTGACAATATTAGAACAGGACTTTCCTGAATTATGTGCCCATACATGCATAATCAAAAACAATAATTAGAAAATTTAGAACCAGAATCATTGCAAAACAATAGCTTTTTTTTCAACATTTTTTTGAACATTCAAACTTAAGCAAATGTATACATCCATTTCACATTTGATTTCTTTCCACTTTGTCCGCAAATATTCTTTTAATGGAGAAACATTTCCATGGAGCAGACAAGAACATAGAATTTCACAAGTGTATGTTTTGAAAGTTAAACTGAGAAAAAGCAGTATATGCACACACTTTCAACAACTTACCCTCCTGTATGTATCTTTGAATTCCCTTTTAAGTCTGAATTATTTGAAAATACAGACCTACAACATTCCAGGTATATACATTTTTTTCCAGTGACTATGTCCAGTCATTTAATTTAGTATTTTCTACCAAGTCTTTTGGTATGAGAACAATGAAGTCACAGAAAACTCCATAATTGCCTTTTAACACCTGTGGATAAAAAAAAAGAAAATAGAATGAAAAAAAGCAAAAAAAACAAGACATGTATTTCAAAAATCAAAAAGGACAATACTTAAAGAATTTAATGAAAATATATTTAAGACTAGAAACTATATAAAACATTCATTTGCTTTAAATAAGGAAGATGGTTTTTGGTTTAAAAGATTTAATGCCACAGTAGTGCATCTTTGTCTATCAAAATATTTAAAGAGATTTGATTTGTTAAGGTTATCTGTTAAGTAATGTCCACCATTTTACAGTGTTTTAATTTATCAATTTAGAATCCAGTGAAAAAAAATCAAATAAATTGGAAAGAGCTTCAGTGGTGAAAAAAAAGATTGTAGACGCTAAAAGCAGAAACTACTTGAATGTGATGGTTTTTAAGTGTTTAATAGTTATCAAATCATTCCAAATGTCAAAAATATTTATATTCTCCTATTCTAAAATACCTAAATAATAATAATAGACATGATCAGGTAATCTCATAAAATCTGATAGCAACAGATTGAAAAGTATTTTCCATATTCTAAAATACCTAAATAATAATACAGGATATCAGGTCATTCTATAAGTAATATCCAAAATCTGATAGGGTTGTTGATTGAAAAAAAAATTATATGCCTTTTGGCAGGGTTCGAACATGTAGTTCGATTAACCTCTTTTTAAGAAATGGACATCTCTTGTCAGGACCAGCCAAAATCTTACATTTTCATTTTCATGTCTGAAATGCAAAGAAATTTCAAATTAATTAATTTTATTTATAATCCAATATTATATTTAATGGATACAAGGTTTTATATATTTTATATAAATATATAGGTAAGTTGGTACAATCTCTGATGTTGAGCTCTATTTCACATATATATTATTTTAACAGTTTATTATATTTATGTACGTTTTGAAAAGTTAATTCTGGAATACATTCTATCCGATGAAATGTTAATTATAAAGAATATAAAAAAACTCAAATGTATTTACTATTTTTTGGTCTCTAGTAACAAAATAACTTTGATATTTAAAGAAATAAAACTTTCACTAGGAAATAAATTTAGAAAGAAAACTATTTTATCTTCAAAATAGAAAACCTTATAGCTGATACATAATTGAAATATGGGTGCAATCAGAAAAAAAAAAGTTTTATATGGAAGACAAATGCAAAACATTTCAGTGGTTTACAGACATGAGAAATCATTAAACTATATTAATTAATTTAAAAAAAAAAAAATTCTTACTTAAATAATTTACTCCTAAGTGATACTGTGCATAGTCTTTCTCAGTTTCATCTTCTATAAAATTAAGTATTTTATAATTAAATTTAAGATTTGTCCCTCATAGTGCAATTACCTTAATTCCATGTATGAGTATATATATATATATATATATATATATATATATATATATATACACACACACCCTACCACCCAAAGATGCTAATAGGTCCATGTTCTGCATTCCCCAAAGTGAGATGCTGAGAGGTGTGTGTCCTGATGCACAGAAATCTTAAAGGATGAAGTAAGTTTCCCATCTGCATAATAAATAATAAACACCTCATTAATCATTTGATATTATTCTTGCAAGACTCTCCCAACAGATTGAGTCCTCCAGGTCACTGGCATGTTTATGAAAAAATAAATACGCAAAAATTCACCTTTCTCTCTGCCAAGCATCGATAGCATAGGGGTTAGAATCTCTGACTGATACCAAATCAGTCAGGTTTTGGTCCCGGCTTGAAACGACCCAATGTCTAGCCACACTGAAGAGCTGTGATACAGCAACACAGTGTGTCTGTGGATGACTATATATATATATATATCCCCACCCAAAGATGCTAATAGGTCCATGTTCTGCATTCCCCAAAGTGAGATGCTGAGAGGTGTGTGTCCTGATGCACAGAAATCTTAAAGGACAAGTAACTTTCCCATCTGCATAATAAATAATAAACGCCTCATTAAGCATTTGATATTATTCTTTCAAATACTTTTTACTATTTCTTTCACTTACTCTTTCCTTCTTTTACTGCGTGCAGGATGTGTGGGTGACATGAAACAGACATCAATGTTACCCCTACAAGACACTATCTTGGTCATTTTTTTCATTTTAATTTTTTGTATTTAAAAATAAACAAAAACTTGTTCTGTCAATTTTAAAAAAAAAACATTTTTCCTGTCATAAATCTCAAAAACTAAAGTTTTCTTAATTGAACTGTTATTGCATGTAAATATTGCATGTAAATACTGGTTTTGTTAATTTCTTATTTTAATTTAAAAATCAAAGTTGTTCTGTCAATTTAATAGATTTAGCATGATTCTAATTGTTTTTTGGGACGGCTGTAAGAAAACAAAAATGTAGTTTGTAGCCCTGCATTTCAGCACAAAAATTTATCAAGAAACTTAAGTTGGGATACACAGAATTTTCTAAAAGCAATATTTGTTTCAAATCAGATTAATTAAACTTTAAATCTGCTAATTTTCCTCAAATAAAGTTTCAGGAAAGTAGATTTTATTTTGGAAGATTTCAGTTTAAAATATTGCAGAAATTCATTTTTTTTTAACAGACGTAGATGTTTTGACTAATTGTTGACAAAATGATAACTGGAAGTTTATCCAATGTTTTTCTATGGGGAATATATCTGTAAAAATATATCTGTAAAAATTACTTGAGGAATATAAGAGTAGCACCATTTATATATAATTTATAACTACCCAGTTATCTTAAACAATTAGGAAAATATTCTTCATAATGTTTTACTGAATTTCAGGTACTTTGGTTTTAAATTTATTATAGTTACTGCTCTTATTTTCTGGTAATATGTATGGATGTCTGTATTTACCAAAAATTCGCAAGTTTATACAAAGATAAAATACTGGTGGTCACTGAATTGTAGTAAGCTTTTCCATTTATGATTAGTAAACATAGTTTTCACTTAACACCCAGATCACCTAGCTATTACAAATTAATACAGAATTTTAAAATAGTGAAAACTTTGTTAATTATTATAATTCAAATTTAAAACAAATGAAAACAATTCTTGTAAAAATTCATTATTTATTAAAATTTTTTTTTTCTTAAGACAATACTGCCCATAATATCTTGTTCATAAAAGCAATTAAAAACTTTTTTAATTAAATAAGGTCATACTTATTTTTATTGCATATATTTATTTTATTATTCAGATCAGATTTTCAGTAACTGAGGTCCTGTTTTACAAAAAGAAATTGATAATTTAAATTCTCCAAGGAGTTCCACATATAAATAGCATAGCACTGAAAGTTTTCCTTAAAAATAATGAGGTAAACAATTGATTCGCTCAAATCTAAATAATTATGTCATTTCTGTCCTTCTGTATGATAACTTTCCCTCATGTAAGGTGTCTACATGATGAAATCATCACTCATCATTTGTCAAGTGACACCAAGGCCTGCTTTGCCTTATTTTTAAACTACATTTTTTTCAGCGCAGAAAGTAAAAAGTAATGTTTGTTTCAAAATATTTTAAATAAACTTTATAATTTCTAATTTTTTTTAAATAAATTTTGAAAAAATTATAATTGATTTTTAAAAGAATTTGAAATGCAGATTTTCATTTTTGTTTATAAAATGGAAAAAAATGGTTGACATGATCGATTTTCTGTCAATTTTTGCCGACTCAAAAAAAAAAAATTTTTAACAAAAATTTTGGACGTGCTAGGAATAATTAAAAAAATGAAAAAAGATATCCAAAAAGTACTGTGATCTTTCCTCTTGATAATAACATAAATATTTAGACAGTAAAAAATTATTTTCATCAACTTTAAGGCCCTCTTTCATCATGCTATGCTCCTTTTAGGAAATTATTTAGATATACCTACTGGTATATAAACATTATTAAGCGGGACAAAATTTAATTTCTAGAAATTGTATAAAATTAAAAGATGTAAAAAAAAAAAAAAATTCTAAAATGATTTTATTTATTTTTGTGAATAAGTCCTGAATGAAAGTTTTATTAAAATCCAACAATTATTTGATTTTTGCAAGAATTTCCAAAGCGACTCAGTTCAAGGAATCGGAGAACCAAGTTTGAATTCCAGTTGAATCCATTACATTCACTTACACATGCTAATACCCTTGGGAAAGGTTTTAATCCTCCTTTTCTCTCCCCCCACCCAAGCTATGGGTAAATAGCAGGACAGACCTTGGATGGCAACTGGTCTACCGCAGAAGGAACTGGCAACCAACTAAAAATCTGCCTCGTCAGTTATGTATCGAAAGATACATGATCGGCTAAGAGCCTAAGCATGTATCACGCATGGCACATAACTGATTGACTGAATTTTTGATAACCTGATGCAACCAAAAATTTCGAACGTTATAAAAAGGATAAAAAAAATAATTAGTAATCAAACAATCCTTTTGGTCTTTTTTCTTAATGTAACTGTAACGATAATAGATTTATTTTGACGATAAAACTTTGTTTTTATTAAGTTTTAGTTTGGGTCATTTTTAATTTTTCATAATATGCTCATTCTCATTTGTTAGTGAATTTGTCGTGTTACCTAATTTTATAGTTAGGGAGTCGCATAAGAACCGTTTTTATTTAAAGACAGTTAATAGTTTTTTTTATAAATCAACTCAAAACGTAAAGAAACCACGAAGATAAATCTGTTAAAAAAAAAAACGTTTTCTAACAACGTTGCGGTCACATATTCGATTATTACATAATTAGAAAGTCCTCTAGCCTAACACGAGAACCAACTATATGTGTCAAACAAAAGTGTCAATTTGACAATAAGATTTGAATTAAAAGTTGCTTGAATTTTCAATTTATTTATGAGACTGTTATTTTGTTTACTTTTGGGATAAGAGACTGAGATTTTGTCCCCGGGGTTTTTGTATGCTGAATTTTTATCCGCTGTGTGCTAACATTTTCCCAGTTTTTTTTTTTTTTTTTTTTACCTGGATTCATATAGGTACCTCTGAAGATTCGCTAAGAAATGCACACACATAATGAAAAAATGCCTAAAACTTAAAAACAGTTTTATTGTCAAAATCTTTGTTAATATTAGGAGGAAAAACGAGAGGATGTTTTCATTATTAAATATTTGTAATTTTTTTTTTTTAACCACGTTAAATACTTCAAATTAGGAACATCGTATTTTTTAATAATTTTTTTTCGGGTTTAATGGCGATACAGTACGTTTATGTAAAAATTGATCGCCCTATGGAAGCAAAAGAAAAAAAGAAATGCTTTATCTTACCACGTGATTTTTTTAAATTCTAAAAATATTTTTTTTCATTCTTAATTGTATGTGTTTAAATCAATGGTAAAATATGATAAATGTTTTGAAAAATGATTTAAAATTTGTAAATGCTATTTCTCAGTTGTTTGGAAACAAAGCGTATGAGGTGTTTGCGTTTTTTTTGTTTTTTTTGTATATTCCTAGAAATAGAGAAAAATGATTATTTCCAATCGCAGTGTCTATTTTAAAACTCTACCAAAATAAAGAAAAAATACTAAAAAAATATGGAGAGAAAAAGAATTCTTCCTACCTGTAAAAACACGGCTGAACGTCTAAGACACAAAAAACATTCAAAACTCAAAATATGGCTTTTTTTTATCCGAGTTAAACGCTGATTTCTAACACCGGTTAGATATCAATACGCAACAGGAGTTATCGACAATAAAAATTTGGACTCATTGGCGATACGACACGGCAGCCATTATTGGCGTTGTTTCCATACATTCGCTGCTGATCAGATTTGCGTGGAAGATTACATTGTTAACGGCCTTTTTGCGGTTCTTACCTGACTGAATTACTGCGCAACTAAGGACTCATTTCGAATGAGTTCGAACTCCAAAACGGTAGATTTTATCAAAATTTGTTATTTTCAAATTAAGCATGTAAAAATGTACACCAAAATAAAATATAACTATTAGTATTCAACAATTTTTTTATTACATATTTAGCGCGGAGCTTAAAAAGCAAATTACCCCCCAAAATATTTCCTCAAATTTTTTTTTTTTAAATAAAATAAACGATTCAGTAAAAAATGTTAATTCATTAATAATAGTCCTGAAAATTCTGTTTGACTCGGCTGATTTCCTAATTTTTGGCAAATTGTATTTTAAAAACAGTGAGTTATGTATCCATTTTTTTGGTGGTACCTAAAATATGTTACCGTTTTAAAATATATAACAAAAAAGAAAACGGAATTATCACATTTGAAATATATTTCCAGCACTTATTCCCCCTAAATGGATGAATAATTGACAATTATTAATTGTATACTGACTGTAAGAAACATAGTGGAAATATTGGGAGATGATAGTTTCACTGCTCCTATTTCGATATTCGTAAATTAATGAGGCTCTTTCAGGCTTCCTGTTTTATTTTGAAGGTAAGAAAATGGGTGTAAAAAATGGAAAATTGTGTAAAACCTTTTCTGACACGAAGAAAGTAAATTTACCCTCCGAAAAATTGTTTTGTTCCACTGAATATTTGCGATTTGGTGACAATTTTGTTTTGTGCAAACAATATTCCTTGGCTTTTTGAAATTTGTTTCAATTACGTAACTTTTGTTTTCTTGCTCCCTGGAGGGAAAAATCTGAAAAACAAAAAAAAAACCCAAAAAACTATTAAAATTTTGTAGAATTAGTTCTGTAATAGCAAATTCAATTAGTTATATTTCAAATAATTTATTTTCTTTTTTTTTTTTATTTGAAAAACTATTTAATAAAAATAAAAAGAGAAAACAAACTTTATTTTTAAAGATAAAATATTGATTATCTCCCTTGTCTTTTCTTAATCACCGCTTTCTCTTTATTTGGAATTACGAATGGATTTTTTTAGACTTCTTCGATTTTAGCCATTAATAACTTACATTCTGTTATGCTAATTGAAAGGAACAAAATTCCTACAATGAAAGATAAGTAAGTATTGTTGGTTTGTTTTCAGATTTTTTTTTGTCTCGACTGATTGAAAAAAAAAAGAAGCTTTTCAAAATAATTTTACAATAAAATTTTTTCCTGTTCAAAAAATAATATTAAGAAATTCACAATGCAACCTCTTGCAAAATAATTTTCATTTTTTATTAAATTCCGATAAATAGTTAATGTTTTTCATTTTTTTTTATTAGTTTTCTTTAAAATGGATCACGAAAAATACACTAATTTAAATTACTAAAATGATTTTTTTTTTTTTTTTTGATTGTTGTTGAGAATGTTCTTTTCTTCACCAACAAAAAACTATTTCGTGTTAGTGTTCTAATGTCGATAAATATTGTTTTGTAATAATTCTTTCCAAATTTCTTTAATTAATCTGAATTAAAACAAATATTACTTACTTTTAGTTTAAAATATAGCAGAAGAGCTTTTTTTTTTTTTTTTTTATGTGTTTTTTATGCGATGGCTATGAAGTTTAGATTTTTTTCTGTCGAATCTGAAAGTTAATGTTTCATTATGCAAGCAAGCACTAATTCTGAAACAAAAACAAATATTTTTGAGTTGTTCTTTTATCGATTTTTTGGGGGATAAAATAAACAGAATTTTCCAGATGTTCCACACTCGATATTGCATAATTTTTTTTTTTTACCGAAATAATATCTACAGGGATTTCTTTTTTAGTATTAACTTTTAAAAATTTGGACGAACACCGACACAGTAACGAAAAGTTTATTTAAAACATACACTCCACAAAGTTTTTTTTAATAACCTATCCAGTAAAACATTCATTCATTAATGAATAAGTCCAGAAAATTTCGTTTGAATCGGATAATTTCCTCATATTTGGCAAACATTTTAAAACGGATTATCAATTTCTTGCGAACAAGAAAGAAAAGAAAGTATCCATTTGGTGTACCTATAGGTACCGCCAAAGCAAAAATCTTTTTAAACAAAACAAAGCATACCATGATGAAAAATGCCCCATTGTGATAAAAACAAAGTTTTATAGTCAAAATGTTCATGTTAATTATTAAGAGGAAAGACCAAAGTAATTGTTTTTTATTATTTTAAGTTAAAAAAATCCTTTATAGCACATTCGAAAATTTTGGTTAAAAATCTTGTTTTTTTTACGTCAGCTGGTAAAATTTAACGTCTTTTTTGCGGTAAAAAGCACATTTTTTTTTTTTTTGAAATTCTTGCAAAAATCAAATGATTGCCAGATTTTAATAGAATTTTCAAGATTTAGTCATAAATGAATTAAATTATTTTTTAAATTTCTTTCTTTTTGTTTTTTTAAAATTAATCCCACTTTAATTTTATGAAGTTTCGAGAAATTAAAATTTCATGGTTTTCACTTTTAAATATTTATATTAGTTAAAAGAGGGCTTTTAATATTCTACTTCAATTTAATAATATTTTATTTGTGACCTAACTAATTCCATTGGTTAAAAAAGATTTCATTACGTTTCCTATATAACAGTACTACAATCGACAAAATCTATTAAAAAAAAAAGTGGATCACAGAGCATTGATATTTCTCTGACTCCTGATTGGTCAATTAATGCCAATATCGTGCTTTTGTCTACATCCACATGGTTAAAATTAATTTACCACCAAAAATCTGTCTGTGTTTTGAGCCTACCATGTGACATACAACATTATAACTGGCAAATGACATTTCCAACTCTTCCTCTTTTGCCTTCTCTCACACATACAAGATGTAGCTGTGAAGGAATCATGTTTGTCCCTTTAAGGGAAAACTCTATGAAGATGCTATGACACACACACACACACACACGTATGTATGAACATTGCACATCTCTTAACTCATTCACTTCTTCAATTACAAGCAACAGAAACTATTCAACTTCTAACAGTCAGGTTTGTGGCATCAAACAATTCGCTAAACAAATTCACGTCGTTCAAAACTTTGAAGTTTCTAAGTTAGATTTCCTTACATAATCCCAAACTTCAAATTCATTCACCCACTAACGATTACACTTCAGTTCTTCTACGATTTTTATCAAGACAACAAGAATTCTACACAAAGAACATTCAGTTTTCCAAACAAAAAACAACTTTGAACAATTCTTTCATTGAGACTGAACTTGATTTTATGAACTGAAATCTTTTCTGTGAGTTCAGATAAAAATATTTTCTCTTAAAAGGCTTTAAGAATTTCCATTTAAAGGTAAATAATTCCTGCTATTAATTACAACCCTTACTATATAAAAATCATACACTTTATTGTTTTGTAAAATGAAGATTGTTATTATAAAAAGTTTTTTGTGTTGTTTCTCTTGTTTGCTTTTTGTTTGCTGACACATTTGTAAAGTAAAAAATGTACAGAGTGAATTGAAGCCATTCAAACCGTTACAGGCTCTTTAGAGGGTTTAAAATATTGATTTGTTTTTGTCAAAAGAAACACCATTTGCAATAAAGCTATAAGATTATTTAATTAGAAAAGCTTTTAATTGTTTTTTTTTATTATGGACACTATTGACTTTTTTCATGAGTAATGATTTTTTACAAGAATTGTTTACATTTTTTTAATCAGAAAAATTTATCAAGTTTTAAATCTTTTAACATCATTTTGTATTAATTTCAGCCTTTTAGATATTATTATTAAATAAAAACTATATTTACTAATTATAAATGGAAAAGAAAACAGATCATTAAACACCAATATTTAAAAAATAATTTTGAATGTTTTTTTATCAGTGTATAAACGTACTGATTTTTGTGAGTACAGGTGACCATTATCAGACAATAAGAGCAATAACTACAGAAAATTTAAAGCCCAAATTTCTAAAATTCAATAAAACATTAAATTATGGAGAATATTTTCCTAAATTTTTAAGACTACTGATTATTTAAAATTATATAAAAACAGCATTTTCTTCAATTATGTTTTACAGGTAAAAATTTCCATAGAACAATATTAGATCTGTCATCACCTTGTCAAATGTCAATGCAGCTACTGTTGTGTTAAAAATGACAGCTACTGTCTAGTTTAAAAAATGCATTCCTGTGGTATTTTAAACTTAAAGTTAGATACCTCCACGAAATCGCTAAAAAAAGTGCATAGCTTGATGAAAAAGACGCCAACCTTGCCAAAAACAAAATTTTATTGTCTAAATGCTTGTTATTATTAAGAGGAAAGACCAAAGTTTTTTTTTAATTATTTTTTATTATTTTTTTTTTATTTTTTTTCTTTTTAGAACATTCTAAATTTTGATTAAAAAACCTTGTTTTCTATTTGTATCAGCGGAACTAGTAAATAACATAGACAATTTTTAGCACGTTTTTTTTTTGGTATGACACACATTAATTTGAAAAATCGTGCAAAAATAGAAATAATTATCGGATGTTAATGAAACTTTCAGGAACTATTCACAGATGATCGAAATTATTATAAATATGTTTTTTTTATGAAAAGTCATGGTAGAAATATTTTTTTTTTATATTTATTACCCCCCCCAACTAATTTTATGAAAACGCTAGAAATTGATCGCATCGGTTTTAGTGATTACAATAATTAAAAGCACAGGGCTTTGAGGAATGCAAATCATGTTTTTTTTTTTTTTTTTTTTTAATTGGATACGCAGTACCTGAAAATCAGCTCTGAATTGTAACATACAAAACTCAATAAAACAAAGATATTATTTAATTTCAAATGCTTTTATTTGCTTTTAGTTGTTTTTATGAATATGGACAATATTTTCTGAAAGCAAAAAATTTTTTCGATGAAAAATGAATTTTTAATACAATTATTTGTTATTTCATTAATTATAATAGATTTTACATTTAAGTTGTTAAAATATTATAAAATTAGTTAAAAGCCGCATCGGGTTTCATAAGTGTCCTTATGAGATAGATCTTTTTTTAGCGTTGTAAATTGTATCATTTTGACTAATCAGAAGATCCCCAGTAATTAAGAAATGTAATTTTGTGCTTATAATCGAGCTGTAATTATAAAAATACGGAAGACCAACCAGAATATAATTAAGTTGCGTTATTTGAGTTAAGCATTGTTCTCCGCTGTTAAGGCCTTTACTTTTATGAAACACGTGTGGAGAAGTTAATTTGATTTTTCAATTTCAACTGAGAAGGGTACCTACAAGTATCAGTATCATCTTATGAAATTTATATGATCTTATTTTTTATATTAATCTCAGTTACGACATTTTTCCATAAATGAAATATCAAAATTAATAATAAAATGAATGCAAATACAAATAACAGTAGAATGTAATAAATGTACATAAAATTATAGTATTTTATGTACAATTCTGATAAAATTTCATAAGAAAGGTACCTATAAATTAATTAGATACCTTTCTTAAGAAATATGAAATTTAATGTCACTCTTAACAGTTTTATTTTAATTTCTTTAGAATATATTTTCCATAAAGCATCATAAACGTAAAGGTGAAAGCTAAGTACAAAAAAAAAAAAAAAAAAAAAACAGAACCGCTGAAAGTTTTCATTAAAAATAACGGGTAAATAATTTGTTCACGTAAATGTAAATTATTTCACTTTTTTCTCCTTCCATAGAACAAATTAGCCTCATGGAATTCGTAAATATATCATTCATCACATGTCAAGAGATGCGAAAGTTTATGACCTGCTTTGTTTTATTTTCAAATTACATCTTTTTGGCACAAAAGCTAAGTTAAGTTTGGTTCAAAATATTTTAAATAAACATTATAATTTCTGATTTTCTTAAAATAAGTTTTGAAAAAATGATAATTGATATTTAAAAAAATTTGAAATTTAAGAAATTTCAAAGTCAGTTTTTTTTTTTGGAAAAATGGAAAAAAATGGTCAATTTTGCTGACTCAAAAAAAAAACTAGATTTTTAATGAAAATTTCGGACGTGCTAGGAACGATTAAAAAAATGGAAAAAAATACCCCAAAAATACTTTGACCTTTCCTCTTAATAATAACAAACATTTAGACGATAAAATTTTGTTTTCGTCAAGTTTGGCGTCTTTTTCATCATGCTATGCTTTTTTTTTAGCGATCTCGTGGAGGTACCTACTTAAAGTAAATAATATTTGTTTTAAATCAGATTAATTATACTTTAAATCTGTTAAATCAATGCCATGATGATGAGTACTGTTATGGCAGTATCACCAGGTGAGTTAACCCAGGTAGTTTATGCATGCATCCCCAATGCGTCTCTGTTTCACTGCCTGCTAGTTTTCCACCAAACCAAGCAAAACAAATATGAAAGCCATCAAACTGAAAATGAATAAAACTAGCAACCTCAAAGAAAAAATAGATCCCATCTCTTACATCAATGTATGGCATCTATGTTCCTACTTTCCAGAAGTGGAACTTCATCTTCAGTCTAAGCCTGACCTCCTGTTCTTGTCTGAAATGGATATCAATGCCTCAATCTCAATCCCAGGCTACTCACCCATTATGACAAATTGCAACCACCTAATTCGCTACAGTCATAGACTCTGTGCTTACATCAAAAATGGGTTTCCCTATGACAGGTACACAAAAAATGAGGACCCTGATCTCCCATATATATGCTTCCACGTGGTACTTATCCATAGAACAACATTCATTTTAGCTCTGAATTGTCTTCAGGATGAAGTATGGGTAATCAGAGTAGATTGACAATATCCTCACTGAATTTCAGCTTTCACATATGTGGTGACTTCAATGTTCACCTTAAAGATTGGTGTGTCCACTCTAACAAAACCAATGAGAAAAGCAGATATTGCAGAGACGTCTCCATCGCATATGAACTAACACAGATCATTGAAGAGCCCACCCAAGTCCCGGATGTGATGGCACAGCAGCTGAACTTCCTCGACTTTTTTCTAGCATCCTGCCCTAAGAAAGACTTAGCAAAAGTCCCCCCCCCCATTGGCATGTCAGACCATTCCCTAGTCAGTGTTCAGATTGATTCCAAACCAACGACATCTCCTGATGTGCTGTTACATGGAACAGTTTTTTGCTCTGCAAAGGCAGACTGGGACAGCTTTCAGTCCTATATGATGAAAGCTCCTCTCCCAACCTTCTTCAAACATGCTGCTCCCAAAACTGCTGCTTTAATCTCCAAATTGATTCTTTTATGGAATGGAGTGTTTTATACCCATCCCCACCATCAAAAAAAAAAAAAATTCCAGCAAAATCCAAACGGTCAACCCTGGTTCACTCCTGAATGCACTGCAGGCATAGCTCACTGGAAGCATATTACAAGAAGCGGTGTAGTCTAGTCCACACTACTTTCAGAACTGCTTGCAATTGCTTTAAGAGTTCTGGTAAATGCAAAGTGCAGCTACGCACAAGCAGTCCAAGGCCAAGGTTGAAAAGAAACAAATTGGATCTCATAAATTCTGGAAGATCACCAACCAAATTATGAACAGAGGCAAAATGGCTGTGCCCACTATTATAAATGGCCCCAAGGTCATATCCTCCTAAACGGACAAAGTAAAGCTATTCATCTCAGTCTTTGCCTCAAACTCAACATTAGATGACAAACTTCCCACATCTCAATGGCACAATCTCAGTAATATACTCATTTCAGTAAGAGAAGTCTCTAGACTTATTAAAAGCCTCTGGCCCAGGCAAAATTCTAGTGGTTGTCCTTAAGAATATCAACCCAGAATTATTCCTGATCCTAGCAAAGTTATTTAACTGCTGTTTGAAGGAGAAATCTTTCCCAAACATGTGGAAGTTGGCAAGTGTAAAACAGTACTTTGCTTCGAAAGGCCGAAAATGTGAAATATGATTTTTTTTCTTTTTTTGAGATTAAATTTTACACGTTACTTTGTTTCACAAAATCAAAGTGACCAATCTTTATCAATATTCTTGAAATTATACACTCAAGTAGAAGACATCTTAAACTACAACCAGGAAGACGTTCATTCCTTCTCTGACTCATGGAAGCAAATTCCTTCAAAAATTATGAAGTAAGCAGAAAAAACAAGAGCAACTGATACTAATAAATGTGTAGTAAAAGAACTTTCAAGTTATTGAAACTACTGTCTGACACTGACAGATACTTGTTTTCGATTAAAGTTTATTAAACTTTTGAATAAATTGTCAACTATAAATAACTACCAGATTTATTAACAAATTGGTAAAATATGAAAGAAATCATTGCATAAACTATATTTGTGTCTTTGGACAACATATTTGAGAGGGGAAAATGGTATAGCTCTCACCAGAAATTAGTTTATGATGTCTCTTTTACATAGCAAATCACCCACATTCCCTCCATATTCCATTAGCGAGAAGTTCCACTCGAACACCTTCTTCCCACAAACCACTGCTCTGTGGAACAGACTCTGAAGAGGATATTTTCCCCATTCACTACACTCTTAACATTCAAGTCTAGAGTCAATTGTTATCTCCCCCCCACTCTTATGCATATAAACTACTCCCTAACATAACCCTCAACCTCAAGTGGCCCCCCCGGTCCTTGTTCTTGGTAAACCTTACTGTAAAAAAAAAAAAAAAAAAAAAATATTCCTCAAAGTATTTCAAAAGTATATTTTATTTTTGGAAGATTTTTTAATAAAGAGAAATACACCGCAACGAAAAATGACTAAAAAAAGAGCTTCAATCAGTTATTTTATCAAAAAAATTCTTTCCACTCAATTTAAATTAGTTTTTGAAATGCAGCAAAGTATTTTGCTTATTGGAAATATTAAATTTAATCCATTAGTTTAAAATCAAAATGAAAGCTTCACAAAAAATTTTTCATTTGTAAAAATTCATTTTAAATCTTAGGTATTGCATTTTTTGTGGAGGTCTGTACTTAATTTTATTTTTTTTAAATTATAATTTTTCAGTGCAATTAATTCCATTTCTGTTTGTTCTGAAGATATAAAAGCAAAGTTTAATCAATGTCAATTTCAAGTGTCAAACTTTTTTAAAAGCATTTTATTTTTTCCTCTTAGTAACTGTTAGATTATTTTTGTATGGATATATGGGTATATAAAATAGAAATAATTCTGATATCTCCTGTTAAGTGACTACTATTCAATATTGGAGGATTATTATATTAATCTAATTTCATATCTCATGTTCAGTTAGTAAAAAAATAAAATTATTCATTATATTAAGTTTAATAAAAGCATATAAAATAATATATATATATATATATATAGTCTTAAATTATTGGTTACATAAGGTTAAATACAATTTATTTTTAAACATAAATAATAAATTTTTGATTATCGTACTGCTGAGCTTTCATATTTAGGTTTTACTTTTCACTGCTTTTTGTGGCATTGGTAAAATAGTCTTTTGACTTCATAGTCTAGAGTACATAAATAATGTTATTTTCATCCTGTTTTAAGTAAACTTTTAGAAAATCTGGCTAATTAATCCTTAAATTTGCTAAACTTTGAAATGCATCTCTAAAACAAATATTAGATTTTAAAGAGAATTTTAAATTTGTTGTTTACATTGTATACAATAGTGGCTCAATGAGTGACAAAAAACACTAATGCTTTAAAAAGCATTTATTCATATACAGAAATTTATAAAATTAAATCTTTTGTGTTTTTCTTTCATTTTATTTTCACTTTATTCACAGGTTTCTCTGAAAGGATTTTGAATTATGGATCTTCATTTGAACAATGTTCTCATTACAAAAGACATGACAAAATACCGAATTAGACTACAAATAAAGCCATTCACTAAATAAAATCTCTTCAACTACCTTGGGTCTGTGTTTTCAAATAGTTCAGATTTACAATGTCATGCAAGAATACACACTGGAGGGGGAATCATATACTTATGAATGTGAACTTTTCTCATTCTAAGAAGACAAAATACACACTGTAAAGCAATTTCACTCAGGTAGGTTTGCATTTCATAATCACTGTCACATAAAACCTTATAAAAAAACACTGCTCAATTCCTATATTATAATGTTATCTGTCAATCTATCCTTTTGTGTTAAACAGATTATATACAGAGAGAAAATAAAAACATCCATATAGAATCTATGGACAAGCATTGTACATAACAAATCATAGTAAAAATTCAATTGACACTTCAAAATGGAGAACAGCCATTCCTTTAAGTTTTTGTGAATTTGAAATTTCTGCATATTCAGTTTTTAAAACAGATATGATATGCAATGAGACATTTTCATGTCTTCTATAATCCTCGGGTTAAAAACATTCAACTTTCAAAAATGAAATGTGATCAAAAACAGGGAAATTCTCAATTCCTATATTCTAATATTGTCTGTAAATTTGCCCATTGATATTAAACTAAATATATGCAGACATGCATTAAAAAGAAATCAATGTGGAATTTATGCATTTACATAGTGTTACAGACTATAAACAATTACACTTCTCTCAAACATGTGGATCATGATTTTCACATAGCTCACACTTAAAAATACATTTAAACAGTGAGAAGACATTATATCCTTCTGGTGTTTATGGAACATATTTTATGAAAAGTGGAACATGAAAAATGTAATGGAACAAAATGTATGTGAAAAATATGTGAACTTTTTTTTTTTTTTCAAAAGACAAGCACACAGGACAATACATTTATTTATAAAATTTCTTGATCTGCTTTTTCACATGAGTCAAATTTAAAGAAACATGCAAACACAAATTGGAGAAAAACGACATGTGTGTGATGTTTGTGGTGTTGAATTTCCAGTAAGTCAGTCTTTAATGGTACATGCAAGATCATGTCCTAGAAAGAAACTATATTCTTGTGAAACATGTGGAGCATCATTTTCACAAAGTTCAACTTTAAAGGGACATATGTATATACACAGTGGTGAGAAACCATATTCATGTGAAATTTGTGGCGCTGCATTTTCACAAAATGGAAATTTAAAAGTACACATGAGGTCGCATACTGGAGAAAAGCCATATTCTTGCCAGGTATGTGGATTAGCATTTCCAGACAGTCCACGTTTAAAACGACATATGCGAACGCATACTGGAGAGAAACCATATTCTTGTGAAGAGTGTGGTGCTGCATTTTCAGAAAGTGGAAACTTAAAAGTGCACATTAGATCACATACTGGAGAGAAACCATATTCTTGTGAGGCATGTGGATTATCATTTTCACAACGTGCAAATTTGAATCAACATATGCGACAACATACTGGAGAGAGGCCATATACTTGTGAAGTGTGTGGTGCTTCATTTTCACAAATTGGAAATTTAAATGTACACCTGAAATCACATAATGGAGAAAGACCACATTCTTATCAAACATGTGGATCATCATTTTTCCATAGATCAAAATTAAAACAACATATGCAAACTTATTCCCAGGATAAATATACTTGTGAAGCTTGTGGTGCTTCATTTCCCCTAAGTCGGTCTTTAAAAGTACACATGAGGTTATATCATAAAAAATCATATTCTTGTGAAACATGTGGAGCATCATTTTCACAAAGTTCAACTTTAAAAGCACATATGTATGTACACAGTGGTGAGAAACCATATTCCTGTGAAGTTTGTGGAGCTTTATTTTCACATAATGGCAATTTAAAAGTACACATGAGATCGCATACTGGAGAAAAACCATATTCTTGCCAGGTATGTGGATCAGCATTTCCAGACAGTCAACGTTTAAAGCGGCACATGCGAACGCATACTGGAGAGAAACCATATTCCTGTGAAAAGTGTGGTGCTGCATTTTCAGCAAGTGGAAACTTAAAAGTGCACATGAGATCACATACCGGAGAAAAACCATATTCTTGTCAGGTATGCGGATCATTGTTTTCACAACGTGCAAATTTAAAACTGCATATACGACAACATACAGGAGAGAAGCCATATACTTGTTCAGAATGTGGTGCTGCATTTTCACAAAATGGAAGCTTAAAAGTACACATGAGATCACATACGGGCGAAAAACCTTATTCTTGTCAAGTATGTAGCTCATTGTTTTCAAGCATTTCAACTTTAAAACGGCATATGCAAAAACATACTGGAGATAAACCATATCATTTTGAAGACTGTGGTGATGGATTTTCAGAAAGTGGAAATGTATAAGCATGCATAAGGTTATATACCAGAGAAAACAGTTCAACTTAAAAATTTATTCAAGCTCATAGTGGGGAGAAAACTGTATCATTATGTTACTGGAGATCTAGGCTGCACAGTGGAGTAATGGATAGCAGCTCGGATTGAGGAATCACAGAGCCGAGTTCGAATTCCAGTCTAATCCATTACATTCACTTACATGCTTATACACTTGGAAAAGGTACAAATCCTCTTCTTCTCCCTCCAGCTATGGATAAATAGCAGGACAGACCGGGTTCTATAGCCTAGCTTGGCAACTGGTCTACCGCATATGGCACCCTACTGTGAGGGGAAAAAAAATCTGCCTCGTCAGTGATGTATTGAAAGATACATAATCGCCTAAGCATGTATCATGCATGGCACATAACTGACTGATTTGTAAAATATTAAAAAAAAATATTTACAAAAATATGCAATCACATCCTGGAGTGAAACTAAATTCTTGTAAAGGTTGTCTATCTGTTTTCCAAGGGCTCATATCTACAGATGCATATTCAGATATACTCATATTTGTATTATAGTGCAAATGTTTGTTTACACACCTTTATGCTTTTACTTGGTCAATCCTTTCCACCCTATATTGTGTTTTCTTATATATATTTTTTTAATAAATTTATGCAGTTTAGGACATATGAAAGTGTGCTTTGCTTTATAATTTTACTTGACCATTATTTTTTTTTTTTTTTTAAGAACATAAGCTCCCCTGGCTTAACATAGCTTCTTTACTAAAAGTATACACTGTATACAGCTAATGGAAAATTTCAATACAGGCATGACATCATAAAATTGGTGCTGTAATGTGTAAGATATTTTAATTAGATTTCTGGATGCCTCTAAGAGGTACAGTAAAGTAATAGATAGCAGCTTAGATTGAGGAATTGGAGAACCAATTTCGAATTTCCGTTGAATCCATTGCACTCACTCACGTGTTAATACCCTTCGGAAAGGTATGAATCCTCTTCTTCTCCCCCTAGCTATGGGTAAATAGCAGGACAGACTGGGTTCTGTAACCTTGGATGGTAACTGGTCTACTGCAGAAAGAAATGGCAACCTACTGCAGGAAAAAATTTGCCTCATCAGTCATGTATCGAAAGACACATGATTGCCTAAGCATGTGTCATGCATGGCACATAACTGTAAAATCAGAAGTTTGTTTTTTTTATAAAAACATTATGATATTCTGAAAAGAGTAAAAGCATAAAATATAATAAAATAAAAATAATAATGTATATATAATAACAATAAAATATATTTGGAATAATCCATGGTAAATGGTAAAAATTTCTTTATGAAATTCAAAGCTTAGTATTTTAAATATTAGGTTGGTGCAAAAATAATGACATAATAATGTCGTTTTTTGACGTCAAAAAACGACATTATTACATCATTATTTTTTTTTCAAATTATTAGGTTGGTGCAAAAATAATGTTGTTTTCTCACATATGTTTGAACGTCAAAAAAACGACATTATTTTTGCACCAACATAATATTTAAATTTGTACAACAATTCTTGTCCTTGTTATCAGCTGAAAACCTGTCAGAATTTTTGAGATGAGGAGCAATTGTTATTTACATTTTTGTACAAAAGTCCTAAACTTTGTTGTTACATTGTTTCAGCCCTTGCACTCTCCAACCTTCTTTAGCTGTCTTTGATCTGGGTATACTTGAGGGATTTTACAAGTAGATTGTTGTCATTCTACTGTGAAATATCTAGAGATGTCTTGTACTCTTTTTTAGTATTTCTGACCTTGTTTCCACTGAGTCTGTATCACCAATATACAATTACTATAGAACTGATACAATTTCATATGCTAAGCTATTGTCCAGTGGAAAAATCCAGAATGTGGGAGCCTTAAGCCTAATATTCTTATTGCCTTACTGCCTGACACTGCTTCAGCCTTGCTTTTGCATAAACAAGTTGTGATGATCTGAAAAGAATTAAAATATACAAAAAACATCATGTACTTGGGATATTTCATAAAGAGTTAATAGTATATTTTAGATAACAAGAATCATTTTTTTTTTTTTAATGGGAGACCATTTCTGTCTGAATTTTTAGGATGTGGAGTTAATATGTACATTGTTTTTAGTTTTAGATAAAAGTCCTAATTTTTGTCCTTATTTTCAAAATATGTTGTCCATTGAACCCCCCAGTCTTTTTCCATTTTTTTTTTCTTTTTTTTTAGGTATCTGCAATCTGAGTAAGCTTCAAGGAATTTATTTAGTCTTCACCAGTAAATTGTTTTCATTCCACTGTCCATACATAGAGAAATTTTGTCTTGTCTTTTTTTAGTATTTCTAGCCCTCTTTCTACTGAGTCTGTATTATGTGGCACAAGGAATAAACTCACAATTACTATGGAAGCAAATTCACAGCCAACAATCTCATCCTATAAGCTATTGTCTGATGAGACAATGTAGAACTGCGAGACTTAAGCATAATGTTATTGCCATTCTACTTGACACCGCTGCTGAACAAGCTTGACATTTCGATGTCATTTTTCTTCATGTCCTTATTTCTGTGCTGGTCCTACTGTGGGTGTCATCATACCTTAGCATATATTTTTGTTCCTTCGGAAATCTGATTTTCCAGTGTTCTTCCCTGTTTAGCCTTTTTACTTTATTTCAAACCTTTGCCCTCTATACGAGACGTTTAGATAAGTAGCTTCAGCTTGACAGGGTTTTGTACTTCATACTTCAGTTCTTAATCTAACTTGTTGAGTTTCCAAGTAAACCCTTGCAAAGAATTCTACAATCCCAAATAAGAATTAAGAAAAAAAAAAAAAAAAACCTAGAGAAAAGTAGCACTACAAAGTCATCTAGATACAAAAAGCTACATTCTCATTTGGCTTTCTGAAATGACAAACTGTCCTCACCTCTGTCACCATGTGTGACAGGGAAGAAAATAAAGGATAAAACAAAAGGACAACATTTTTCTTCTGCTATCACCAACTTTTTTTCATTAAATCAAACCAATTTTGTAAAACTTGGTTCCTAAATACTGTAAACTGTAGCTAAGTGGGGATGTATTAAAATATTACCGACTTTATCCTTTGATATCAGAAGTGTCAATTAAGAAAGGCAAACATAGTAAGAAATAAAAATGACTCTTGGCAAATCTGTTAGAAAAAAATTTCCATTTCAAAATCATGATTCCTGTTTCAAGTAGGCCATTCTGTTTTTCCATCTTCACAGAAAATAAGCACCTCTATAGTACTAATTTTGTTTTAGTCGAAATAGCAATGACTGAATTGTACTAATATCCCTAAAATACTTGTTATAGACAAGCGTATGGTTGCAAGAAAGAAATACGACAACAGCAGAAATAGATTTACATGATTATTTCAATAGGAACATGTGGGTTCGAGACAGCTACCTTGTGGTATAGTTCATAAGCCGGCAGCTGATCTGGGTTGATCTCTCATAGTAGTTCTCACTGGTTGGTGTGGCGCTCCTCCTGCTGACTGCTCAGACTGACTGTAACCGATCTCTTCCCTGGCCTCCTGTTGACTGCTCTTGTACTTCACCGTGTGACCTCTTTTATGGTGTTTTTTATGGCTTAACAGGCTCGAAAAACAACACGAGTATAATTAGGAGAAGAGATTTTTTTTATTGGTCGAAAAATAGAAACACTTTAAAATATTTTATTTTTCGACTGGAACTCGTGCGTTGGGCCTATGCGTAAATGACGATAATGGTCATTTTGTGACGGGGCCTTGTCCCATTCACATCCGGCTCTCGCTCTTGAGTATGTTAGTTTATTTGCCTGCAAATCAGCCGAGATATGTCTTATTTTATTTTATAACATACAAGTATGCAAGAATCCCAGATTTCAATACAGTTCATAGTGGGCCTATAATCAGACATCTATAATTTTTAGAAAATTTCCCAAGTGATATGTGTTATATCTAATCTGAAAATCGACGCCCTCACGATTTCAGAACTGAACTTACTTTGTCCTAACTCCAAATGTGTTTAAGTAAAACTTTTAATTAAAGGTTAATCAAAACTCACCCATGTTTAATCATTTAGTTTCAGATGATCAGTTCTGAAGAGTTGCTTTTTTTTGCATCCGTTTACTAGGAAACCCTTGAAATCTTGTTGAAATGAATGTCATAAGTGACAGACATTCTTCAAAAACTGAGCTATATCAAGTGGATTTTAGAGCTCTAAAACACAAAATTCAGACAAATTAACACCATATTTTCCCTGTGTTTTTATCTCTGATGCCCAATTTTGAATAGCAGTAACAAAAAAATGCTTGGGATTAAAATTTTGTCAATCTTGGACCTTTCTTCCCTGTAAAAAAAAAAAAAAATGGAGTGTCAAAAGGACAGGTTTTTCCCTTTACATTGCTATTATTTTAACTACCTTCACTCCTCAGCAATGTTTATTGTTTTAAAAAGCAATAATTAGAATTGTAATAAAACTTAGATATGATGAAACTGAATTTATGCATTTCTGATGATGTGCTCCTCTGCTAGTCACTGCAAAACTTGTGATGATATCCAAGGTCAGTTGTATGCATACATACACCTGGTTAACTATGTTCACAGGCTTGTCTCCTTGGCCGTGATTGAATTCAACAAAGAATAATGACAAATGTTTCAAGACACTGGTTGGGAAATAGCAACAATATGATTTCTCACTTAGCTATGTCTTCTTTTGGCTTTGTCGAAGTGGACTGCTATCTTACTAACTTCCAGCCACCGAAAGAGGACCCTTACATTCACTGACCATTTAGACGACTGCTGATCCCTCACTGCTTACTGGCCCCTTCCTTACTCTTCAATCCTTTCCTTACTGGCTGCTGGTCACTTGGTCACTTACCAATGATTTTCTATCTCTTTCTGTTTATATGGATACTGGTTGAGGTCTCACCACCCCTATCCATCTCTTTGTGTTCCAGAACAGGAGACCACTCATTTGGCTTTTTGGTTAATCAGTTTTTCAAAGGATTCTATTTTTATGATTATCTAAAATCACTAACTAAATCTTGTTTGCCAATTCAAAGGCAAACTGGAGACAGGAATCCTGAAAACTCTGGCAATTAAATTGACTTAAAAGATGGACTAAAGATAAGATTCCTAAGAAATTTTGATAATTAAATTGACTTAAAACAAAAGGGAATCTATTTATCTCCTAATGATGTGTGAGAAATTGTATTGGTACACATTTATTTGTTCCTGAAAATTGATAACAAAAATATTAAACACTATTAGTTTATTTACAAGAATAATTTTATATTTAAAAACTAAGACAGTTGTATTAAAACTAATGCAATGCAATATTTGTCATTTGCCAATTTATAAAGAAATAAATATGAACAAATTTTTATTTATAAATATATACTAAATTATTAAAATATGTGAACCAACAATAAAGAAATCCTTATTTACCATTTTATAGAGTTTGAATCATTTGGTAATTAGCCAATGTTTTGCCAACCATTTCAATAAACAATCTAATAAATAGTGTTTATTATTTTTGTTGTCAGTTCTCAAGAAAAGAGAAAATGTATAAATTGACTTTCATATGTTTAGGTCTTATTACAATTATAATCATTGCTTTTTAAAACAATAAACATTGTTAAAGAGTTAAGGTTAATTGCAGTGTTAAGGGAAAAAATATCTTTTTGACACATTTGCTGGGGGGGGGGCATGAAGCTCAAAGTTCGCCAAATTTTTTTCTCTTTTTTTTAAATGTAAGTTCCCAAACATTAATACAATTTAAATATGCAAAATGTCAGAAAATTGTTTTAGGAAAGATATATTAAAATATACTTGATGCCTTTCATACATTAAACTGATCCTTACTCACAGTTATATAGGCTGGATACCTTTCTTTGTATTTCTCAGAAAATCATCATGTAAACTTCTTTCTCTATGTTTTCTGGACTGTTGAATTTTTTTAGTTAGAGAAATGTGAAAGTTTTGATTTAATCTTCTTAAGTGAAGTTAAATCACAATCACGTTCAACAGTCAAAATCCGGGGACATAAATGCACAGGTTGCACAACTAATCAACAGGGTTCAACACTTGCAGCAAAACTTCTATGCACTCTGGTCCAAACAAACGCACCATACTCAATGAGTTCACTCGTATCTGATGTGCACTATTTATTACTATTTCCAATCATGCATGCAAATAACTGATAGCATTAAAAAGAGTAGTATCATGCATTCATAGTGGGATGATAATTAATAGCCACTCCTTGCAACCACATGTGACATTGTCACACCCTCACAAAATCAGCTATGTTGGCTTTACATGCCAAACAGATATGTGCTGCTTTGCCCAATGAGGTAAATGTATTCTCTTGCTACATTAAGTACCAATAAAATTAATACATTCTCATTAAGGTGAAAATCATTTAGACAGCTCACAAACCGCAAATGTCCACTGGCTCTATTGTGCAAATTTCCTGTGATTTGGATAAAAGTCCTCATCTTTGATGTTATTAACAAGGTTGGGGTCATTGTAGTCTCTGGCCTTTTTCCAGTGTCTGTAATCCAGGTAAACTTCAGGGAATTTATTTAATTGACACAAGTAGATACATTCTACTGTGCATACCTAGAAAAATCTGTATCCTGTTCTTTTTACTACTGCTCAGTTATTGCTAACCCTGTTTCCACTGAATCTAAGTTTGTACTATCTGACCAAATGACTGAGCTCACAATTATTATGGAACCAAATTCATGAAGCAACAGTTTCCTCCTCTAAGCTATTGTCAAGTGAAACTGAATATAAAAGTAGAAGCATTAAGCCTAATATTCTTATTGCCTTGCTGTAATACTTGATCTTTGTCTACAGCTTCCTTTGGTTATTGCTGAAAACTTTCCTGGCACTCTTGACTGTCTCTGCCATCATTTCTCTTTCTTATTAATAGTGCTTGTATGTTATTTATATACTAGGCCTATTGTGGAGACCATCATAGCTTAGCACGTATGCTAATTCATTTAAAAGTTTTATTCTCTAGTGGTCTCTGTCTAGCAGTTTTAATTCATTTCATACCCTTTTCCTTCCATACAAGAAAGACAATTGATGGCATAGTGAGTCAAGCTTAACAGCAAGACTTGGGAATCAGGTTGTATGAACTCGGACTCGGTGGAAATAGCAATAAGTGAGTAGTACTAAAAAGATAACAAGATGAGATAGATGAAATAAATTGTTCAGTTCAAAATTCCCTGCAGGTTTGCTTGATTGACAAAGATATCCATATGATGTAATGGACAACAGCTCAGAATGAGAAATCAGAGCTGAATTCAAATTCCAGTTGGGTTTGTTATATACACTTACAAATACCCTTGGGAAAGATACAAATTCTTCTATATTCCTCTCCACCAGCTATGGGTTAAATAGTAGGACTTGTATCTGAAAAAAGTCATTGTTATCTCCCGAAAACATTTCATGCAATATTCATTTACAAAAACAGAGATGCATTATTCTTACAATCCGCAAACATGTTTGGGCTTTAAATTACCCACAATAGATTGATAAACTGTAAAAAAAACAAAAAAAAAAAACAACAGTCATTATTGGATTGACAGACACCTGAAGAAGTCCAGAGGTCACAATGGTTGAAACATCCTGATAATAACAACTAGAGATCTTGATTAAAATGTATACTTGTAATTTTTGTATAAGGATGAGGCATGCAAAATATTTGAGAAGCTATGCTGTAAAGGAAAATGATTTTTACATAATTTAATTCAAAAAAGAGTTTCTGTATGGATTTCACAGCTAGTGGATGTTAATCAACTGAAACCTTTGGACATTATGTACCAGATAACTTAATATGAATCACCTCCTTTTAAATATTTTGGGAGACAAAATTAACCAACATGGATCACTGCTGTATCATAACTAAAAAAACTACAGTCAAAGCAAACAATTATTTTATGAAGTTTTCTATTTTCTAAATATATATATATATATATATATACTAAAGGTTTTGTGATATATTTAAATGTGGGTCACACTGAAAACTTTTTCAATACACCTGATTAAAATCAACTGTTTTCTACAGTTTCTAGTTTTAAATAAATTTTCCCTAAATTCTTCAAATATTTCTCTTAAAAATGACATTATAAAAAATCATTTGCATTTTTCTTTCATTTTATTTTCACTTTATTCACAGATTTCTCTGAAAGAATTTTGAATAACGGATCTTCATTTGAACAATGTTCTCATTACAAAAGACATGACAAAAAACTGAATTAGACAACAAATGAAGCCAGTCATTAAATAAAATCTCTTCAACTACCCCAGGTCTATTTTTTCAAATAGTTCAGATTTAGAATGTCATGCAAGAATACACACTGGAGGGGGAATCATATACTTATGAATGTGTGTGCATGTGAAATTTTCTCAGTCTTTAAGAAGACAGAAATACACACAGTAAAGCAATTTCACTCTTGCTACTTAGGTAAGTTTGCATTTTATGATCACTGATACATAAAACTTTAAAAAAACACACTGCTCATTTCCTATATGCTTAATGTTATCTATAAATTTACCCTTTTATGTTAAACTGATTATATGCAGAAAGAAAATAAAAATCTATGTAGAATCTATGGATATGCATTTTACATAACAAATCTGTGTAAAAATTCACTTGATACTTCAAAATAGAGAACAATTGTGCAAATATTCACTGTTCATCCAAAGCTCGCCAATTTGCCGTCTCCACACTCCCTTGCAAAACATACATGCGACTCTGGCTCTTTTGCATCACCGAGGTAAGTATTTTGTGAATTGGAAATTTTTGCGTATTCATTCGATGTTATGACATACGATGATACTTCTATAATCTTACTTTTTAAAAGAATTCAAAAATTAACTTCTGTCCACCTACACAGGAGAAAAACCATTTGCAGTATTAGCAGATATTCAGATTCAAAACTTTCAAAAATCATACACTCTTGGGAGGCATGTGAATCATAATTTACACATAGCTCAAAATTAAAAGTATGCTTAAGCATACTGAGAAGTCATGTCTTTGTGAAGTTTAGGCAAATGAATTTACAGAAAGGAGAACACGATAAAGTGTAATGGAACAAAATCATGTACTTGAAAAATGGTGGACAATAATTTTCATGAAGTTTTTTTAATTTAAAAGATATGTGCAATCATATACAAGCCAAGAAAACATTTGTCAAATTTTTTGATCAGTTTTTTTTTTTTGTATCATTTAAAGAAACATGCAAACACAAATTGGAGAAACCACACACTTGTGGAGTTTTTGGTGCTGCATTCGCACACAGACATTAAAATTACTCATGAGATCACATAATGGAGAAAAACCATATTCTCATGAAATATATGGAGCATCATTTTCAAACTGCAATTTTTAGAAAAGCAAACATTTAAACACAGGAGTGAGAAACTATATTCTTGTGGAGCTGCATTTAAATGTACATTTAAATGGAAATTTAAAAGTACACACGAGATTGCAGACTGGAGAAAAACCATATTCTTGTAGGTCTGTAGATCATTTTTTTCACAATGTACAAATTTGAATCAACATATGTGACATACTGGTGAGAAGCCACATACTTTTGAAATGTGTGGTGCTTCATTTTTAAATATTGGAGATTTAAGCATACACATAAGATCACATACTGGAGAAAAAACATTGTCAAATGTATGGATTACTATTTTCAAATAGGTCAACATTAAAACAACATTCATTCTCAGAACAAATATCCTTCTAAAAGTGTGGTGCTACATTTCCAGTAAGTCAGTTTTTAAAAGTACACATGAGGTCAGGTCATAGAGAGAAACCATATTCAACTTCAAAAAACATGTCGATACAGATTGGTGAAAAACCATATTCTTGCGAAAGTTATAGAGTTATATTTTCAAAATGTGGTACTTCAAATTTACATGCCTGTTGAAAAACATTCCTGTCAGTTATGTGAAACATCATTTTTGAAGATTACAAATAAAACTTCACATGCAAAAGCATACTGGTGAGAAACTATACATTTGTCAACACTGTGGGGGCTGCATTTTCTAGCAATGACAATTTAAAAGTACACCTGAGATCACATACTGGAGAAAAATCATATTCTTGTCAGTTATGTGGATCATTATTTTCAAACAGCGCACATTTAAGAAAGCATATGCAAACATACTGGAGAGAAACCATGTGTTTGTGAAGTCTGTGGTGCTATATTTTCAGAAAGTGGAGGCTTAAAAGTACACATACTGGAGAAAAACCATATCCTTATTAAGCAAGTGGATCATCATTTTCACAGTGCTCAAATTTACAATGACATATACAAACATATACTGCAAAAAAACTATGTCCTGGTGGAGTCTATGGCACTACATTTTTAGAAAGTGCATCTGTAGAAATACACCTGAAATTACATACTGGAAACAAACTGTTCATTGTCTAATACATGTAAGTCAGATTTATTAATATATGCACACTCATTCTGGGATCAAATATTCTTGTGAAGTTTGCGGTGCTGAGTTTACAGCAAGTGGATCATTAAAAGTACACATGAGATTTCATATTGGTGAAAAACCATTTTCTTGTCAAATATGTAGATCACCATTTTCATAGAGTTCACCTTTAGCACAACATATGCAAACACATTCCAAGGATAAATATCTTTGTGAAGTTTTTGGTACTATATGTTCACAAAGTCAAACATTAAAAGTACACAAGATTACATACTGGAGTAAAAACATTTTTGTGAGGTTTGTGGAACATAACATATGCCCAGACACTGGTGAGAAACCATATTCCTGTGAAATTTGTGGAGCTACATTTTCAAATCGAACCTTACATATGAGATTACATACAGGAGAAAAATCATATTCTTGTGAAGTATATGGAACATCATTTTCACACTGTTCAGCATTAAAATACTTATGTATAGGTACACTGGCAAGAAACCATATTCATGTGATGTTTGTGAAGGTACATTTTCAGAAAATCAAACTTTAAAACTACATGTGAAATAACATGCTGGAGGTGAAGCATGTTGAGCAAAATTTTCCTGCATTTCAAATTTAAAAATACATAGGCATATACTCATTAGTGAAAGACTATATTCATGAGAAGTCCTTTACAAGCACGTTTGTGGCCCACAGAAAGGATACTAATTTGGCAGCCAAACTTACAGTTTTATAATTTAAAAATTATGCTATTTAAGAAAATAAATCAGATGTTTTTTTACATTTTGATTTATTTTAATAGAATACCAAATAAGAA
>CAHIKZ030002186.1:170000-237500 GCA_903632075.3 Acanthosepion pharaonis | reverse complement strand
GGCAATGTTTATTGTTTTAAAAATGCAAAACTCAAAATTAATGTAAATCCCATTGTCCTCGGGCGGTAAAATATTAGTTTGAGATGACTGGATTAGAGTTTTGGGGATATAATGTCAGGATGCAAAAAAATTTTAATTAAAATTATATTAGAAAAACATGTAATTTCTAGAATAAAAACAAAATTTGGCTAGCATCGATAAATAAGACGGCATGTCAAATAGACGGTTTTTCCCATGACACTGCTTTTTTTAACTACCTTCACTCTTTGGCATTCTTGTTTTAAAAAGTGATGATTAAATTTTAATAAAAAGCCTATAAGAAAGTAAATTTATACATTTTATTTGTTCTTCAGAACAGAATTGACAACAAAAATAAACACTATTTATTTATTAGATTATTTATTGGAGTTACTGGCAAAACATCAGCTAATTGCCAATTGATTTGAACTTTATAAAATGGTAAATAATTTCCTTATAGCTGGTTCATATATTGTAATAATTTAGTAAATGTTTAGAAACTTTGTGATACAAAATTATTTTCATATTTATTTCTTTATTAATTGGTAAATGATAAATATTTCATTGCATTTAGTCTTAATTAGTTTATTAATATTGGTTTTTAGAATGTTGTAAATATAAAATAATTCTTGTAAATTGTTACGAATTTTATCTCTCAACAAAATTCAAACATGTGGCTGTGAACATGGTTCGCTTAAAAAAAGAAAAAGAAGTGATATTTTCCACTTAGTAAAACACAAGATGTGAAGTTATAGTTATTTTAATAAAGATATAGAATGGGAGAAGAAGAAAATAATAAACAAAGGATGGGAGAAAGGAAAGAAAATATAAAAATTGTCATAAGAGAAATGTTCAATTGTTTAGTTTACTTATATGTCAAATCATCTTATTGAAGATTTTTGGTCATTATTTTTTTTCTTTTTTTAAATAATTCAAGGGAGACAAATCTTGTTTTGTCTTGGTTGAGTCATTTCCCTTCACGTGTAAAAAATTTTGCACTGTTCAAAAATGATGATCCACATACTTGACATGAACATGTTTTTCTTTCAGTATGTGATCTCGTGTACTTTTAATGATCCTGAGATATCCCGGAAAGGGATATATTTGATCGAAGTAGCTAAGTGGTTTTGGTTACTGTAACCAAGTAGTACATGGTAGCAGTAATCGACCGGTGCTAGTCATAGTCACAGGTAAGAAGTGTAGACCAATAGAATAGCCAATGGCAAGGTCCAATGGGCATCGTCATAGACTTAAACTCTGTCGTACCTACACGTCCGTCTGTATTTATGATGGACACCAGCCAATTATATTCCAATGAGGGGGAACTCAGGTGTATGCATATTCCATTATATCAGATCCACTTTCTAAAAAAGAAGCACCACATATTTCACACTTATGCACTTAATATAATGTTCACTCACAAACAAAAAAGAATTATTCTTACAATCCAAAATCTCTCTTAATTTGTTTGATTGTCTTGAAGACGCTTTGCATTTCATTCATGGAGGATACAGTCCATCTTGGCTTTTGAGTTCCTAATGATCCTGAAAGCTTCTAACTTTCCATCTCTGAAAGATCATGTTGTTCATGATGATGGTCGTCCTTGAGTATAGAATCCAGAGGTTAGCAGTGAATATTTCGAAGACAGTAGGGAAGCGTAGTTCAGGTTAGCAGTGGATATCCCGGTAAAAGTAGCAGAGCGTAGTTCTTCCTTCAGTTACTCTTCGCCTGACAAGCTGGTACTGGACATTTGGATAGAGTAAACAAAATGGCCGCCTTTATACATGACGGATTGAATATTCTACATCTTCTGATTGGTTAACCTTTTATTGGTGGACTATGAAGTGAGTAAAGTCATTTGGGCTAGCTCACTAGTAGATATATATACACAAAAAGCTGCAACAGATCAGAAGACAACTTTACATGAGAGCCGCCAGCTCACAGAGAAAGAAATAAACATTTGATTCGTCATGAGTTAGTACAGGGATGCATCTAATGTTGTATGCTATGTATGAAATCAAATTGAACTGTTGAACTAATTCAAAAATGGTCAAGGCCATTTGGTCTTGACCTAATTCTGCAATTACCTGATGTTTGCGAGTTCTTAATATTATTCAATTTTGATGCAATAGAAAGAATGAAAGATAAATTATTAAATTTTAGGGTGGAGATTTGTATTTAATATCAATACCTCAAATGATTGATTTAATTCAATTTAATTACTTTAATATAAATAAAGAGAGTCATGTCACAAAATAAACTATCTAATAAACAATTTTTAATATTTTTGGTGTAAATTCTTAAGAACCAAAAATGTATAAATTCACTTTCATCATATGTTTAGGTTTTTATACATTTTCTTTAATCTTGAGAATTGAAAACAACGATATTAACCACTATTAGATTGCTTATTTACAAGAATAATTTTATATTTACAAGATTATAAAAATATGTGAACCAACTATAATGAAATATTTATTAGTTACCATTTTATAAAGAAATAAATATGAAAACAAAAACTTTTATTCATAAATTTATAAAAATATCTGTGAACAAGATATTTTTAATAAACACAACAAAATGTAACTGTAATTATTAATTTTAGAAAAAGTATTTTCTAGGCCTTTCTTTTGTTTGTATGAAATAATAAATTAAGTAATTATAAATAAATAAATTCATTAAAATAAGTTGAGAGCATCTCTTCTGCTTACATATCTTGAATATGTGTATATTTTATAAATTTTGGAATAAAAAGCTTACTTTTCAAATTTATTTCTTTATAAAATGGTAAATAAATCTTTATAAAGGGTAAATAATAAATATTGCATTATACTTGGTTCTGTTGAGATGTTGAGTGGTTCCCCGTGCGTGTATTGAAATAAGGACAAACACATACGTAGGGAAAAATACTGGTATATCTGAAGAGGTATTTACAACAGAGAGATTAGTAGTCAAACGAACACAGGTTAGTCAGTAACAATCAGAAAGAGTATAAAGTCCAACTGTATCTTCCGGTAGAGAGACGGAAGTGTGATGGTCACCTGATCTCCCAGATGTCTCTAGAACTGTCCTATTAGTAGTAGAGAGATCAGTCCATTCTGATGAGAAGGTGGGTGCGCCCCAACAGGTTCATATATTTTTATAATCTTGTCAATAAATATTACTAAAAGAGGCAAAAAAAATGTATACAGTAATAGCAGTATCAAGGGAATAACCAACCATATTTAGATTTCAGTATTAAATAACCAATAGGGGTTGTTATGCCACTAAACAAAGACAGCAAGGTGAAATTTAAAATTTAAAAATATATATTAGAATTTATTCAATAACTTTGTTTTCATTATTATCAATAACATCTTTTGTTATTATTCAATCTATTTCTTTTTTCAAACTTTCAAATGGTAGGTGAGCAGGTGGTGTAATAAATAGTAGCTCAGAATGACAAATTGGAGCAACATGTTCAAATTCATTACATTAACTTATGCACAAATATCCTTTTATTTACAAAAAGTCATTAATACAATGTTCACTCACAAACAAAAAAGACAATTATTCTTACAATCCAAAATCTGTCTTAGTTTTAAATATTCCCCAAAGGGTTGATAAGCCGTAAAAAAACAAATCAGTAAATTATTATGACCTGATAGCATGGCATTAAGATATTTTAGAAGAGAATATATCATTTATTATCAGATTTTAGGTATTATAGAATGGCTCAATAGCAGTTATTGTTGTCATTTAGGCATTTTAAAATATTCTTTGCCATCTGATTTAGAATATTACTGGGATGATTTGATAGCACAGATTAATTTGATAATACATTCTGATAAACAAAACAAGAGAAAACTAAAGATCAAAGAGAAAGTCCGATGTTTACATGGTGAAAATTTAAGAAGAATGTTTATAATTGGCTGTGAATTTTTATCTTGGAAATCATATAAAATTGATTAATTCCTGCTCATCAGATATGTAAGCTTTGTAACAAGTCATGCGCTAATTTTTGTTTAACTTTAATAATGTTTTGAGTTTATTCGAACCTCATTTTCAAAGGAGAAAGAAAAATAAAAAAAATTACTCTCAAACATGGACTTTTGTGAGTTATTCTTTGACCCTGAAGTGTAACTTTCATACCAAAAGACTAACCTCATTCCATATAGATTGCACAGCTGATTGATGTTGAATAATTGATCAACTGAAACACTCTAAAATGTTTGACATTACTCATCAGATAACCTGATATGAGACACCTAATTTGAAATATTCTTCAGAGACAAAATTAAACAAGATAGATCACTGCTGTATTAAATCTAAAAAGAAATATCTTTCAAAGTTGAAGCAAATGAATGTTTTATGCAGTTTCTAGTTTTAAATGTATTTTCACTAAATTCTTTAAGTCTTACTCTTGAAAATATTATAGAAATATATCTTTTGTGTATTTCTTTCATTGTGTTTTCTGTTTATTCACAGGTTTCTCTAAAAGGATTTTGAATTATGAATTGTCACTGGAACAATGTTCTCATTCCAAAAAATAAGATCCTGAATAACAGATAAAACCAGTAACTGAATAAAATCATATCTCTTCTACCCCCGGGTTTGTGTTTTCAAGTAGTTAAAATATCATGCAAGGATACACACTGGAAGGGAATCATTTATGAATGTCTGTGCATGCGAACTTTTTCAAACTTTAAGAAGACACTGTAAGGCAACTATGTAGGTAGCTGTATATTTTAAAATTACTAATACCGCAGATATTACGAACATGACACTGGTCAATGCCTATATTCTAGTGTTATTTACAAATCTTCCTATTCATCTTAAACTGAATATATGCAGACACACAATACCAAAGACATCAATGTGGAATCGACGAATTTGCATTTACACAGGATGTAGAATCACTAACAGAAAATAATTACATACTTGTGAGGCATGTAGATCATAGTTTTCATTTAGCTCACATTTAAAAAAATACACTTGAGCATGCCAAGGAAAAGTCAATCTTGGGAGGTATGTGGGGTTTATATTACAAAATGTTGAATGTGAAAAAAATTGAATGGAAATAAATCACATACTTGAAAAAATGTAATGACGTTTCAATTTAAAAGACATACACAATAACATACAGGCTAAAACAAAAAAAATTTTTTGTGAAATTTGTTTATCTGCTTTTTCACTTAGGTTAAATTTAAAAAGCATGCAAATGCAAATTGAAGAAAAACTCCATAAGTGTGAAATATGTGGTGCTTCTTTTTTAGAAAGTGGATCTTTAAAAGTACACATGGGATCCCATACTGAAAGAAAAACATATACATGTCAGGTATGTGGATCATCATTTTTGAACAGTACAAATTTAAAACGCCATATGCGATCACATACTGGTGAGAAACCATATACTTGTGAACACTGTGGTGTGGCATTTTCATATAGGGGAAATTTAAAAGTACACATGAGATTACATACTGGGGAAAAGCCATATTCGTGTCAGGTATGTGGATCATCCTTTTCAAACAGTACACATTTAAAACAACATATGCGAACACATACTGGTGAGAAACCATATGCTTGCGAACACTGTGGTGCTGCGTTTTCAATAAGTAAAACTTTAAAAGTACACATGAGATCACATACTGGAGAAAAACCATATTCTTGTCAGGTATGTGGATCATCGTTTTCACAAAATTCAAATTTAAAACGACACATGCGAACGCATACTGCGGAGAAACCATATCCCTGTGAAGTCTGTGGTGCTGCATTTTCAGAAAGTGGAAATTTAGAAGTACACATGAGATCACACACTGGAGAAAAACCATATTCTTGTGAAACATGTGGATCATCCTTTTCATGGAGGTCAAGTTTAACACGCCACATGGAAACTCATTCTGGGATCAAATATCCATGTGAAGTTTGTGGTGCTGAATTTTCAGCAAGTGGCTCTTTAAAAGTACATATGAGATCACATACAGGAGAAAAACCATATTCTTGTCAAATATGTAGATCATCATTTTCACAGAGTTCAGCTTTAACACAACATATGCAAACACATTCCAAAGATAAATATCTTTGTGAAATTTGTGGAACTACATTTTCACAAAGTCAGACTTTAAAAGTACACATGAGATTACATACTGGAGAAAAACCATATTCTTGTGAGGTTTGTAGAACATCATTTTCACAGATTTCATCTTTAAAATACCATATGCTCCGACACACTGGTGAGAAACCATATTCATGTGAAGTTTGTGGAGCTGCATTTTCACAAAGTCAAACTTTAAAAATACATATGAGATCACATACTGGAGAAACACCATATTCATGTGAAGTATGTGGAGCTTCATTTTCACGCAGTTCAACTCTAAAAAATCATATGTATAGGCACACTCACAAGAAACCATATTCATGCGATGTTTGTGGATCTGCATTTTCAGAAAGTCGAACTTTAAAACTACATGTAAGATCACATACTGGAGAAAAACCATATTTTTGTGAGTCATGTGGTGCATCATTTTCACGCATTTCAACTTTAAAAAACCATATGCATATACACACTGGTGAGAGACCATATTCATGTGAAGTTTGTGGAGATGCATTTTCACAAAATGGAACATTAAAAGTCCACATGAGATCACATACTGGCGAGAAGCCATATTCTTGCCGGTTTTGTGGCTCATCATTTTCAAGCAGTTCAACTTTAAAACAGCATATGCGAAAACACCCTGGTGCAAAACCACATTCTTTCGAAGACTCTGATCAGCATTGTTCACTTTAAATCAAATATTTTTTTTTTAAAATCACTGATTTAAATCAATTTTAAAAAATCTTTATTGAAAGCAAAAGATTTAGAAATAATTTTTTGTCTTCATGTCATCTTATGAAAGAAGAAAAATGTTATTATATATGCTTTATCCAATAGTAATGAACTGAATAATTTATTTTACTATAAAATAAAATTTTAACAAATTTTAAAATTCAACATGAGCAGTGTTTGTGTCCTGTGTTTTGCTGCTTTATCTGTACCAAAACATTTTCTCAGTTTGTAATACACCAGTCCATAGGACAAGAAAACTGGTTCAATACCAGATGAGGGCACTGTTGACAGGAGTTGCTTAATTGCAGAAAGTATATAACTGCTGAACACACTTTCAAATTTAAAAGTTAAAAAAACAGTACAGGCAGCAATTGAAAAACCCAGATCTAAGTTTAAAAAAAAACAACACTGGCTGATTGTGTTGCTAGCAAACTACTCATAAAATAATTACAAGACTATGTGCAAATCAATCATAAATAGCCGATTATCAATATGTCAACCTATTATTTTGAAATTCTGTAAAAATAAAATAGTTGTATGACCTTATATGAAAGAACAAAACAACAAAAAATTAAGTTGAATGTAGATGCAGTCAAAACCTTAAAAAATGGTAAAAATTAAATGTAAAATTGTGGAAAAAAAATTATTCATATCAACTTTGCTTTTTTTTTTGCTTTCCTTTTGTAAAAAAAAAAAAACAACCCAAAAAACTCTGAAATCTGAAAAAAGATCTGATTTTATTATTTTTAACTCAACAATCCTCACTGTGGTGCTGCATTTTCAGGAAGCATGAATTTCTAAGTATACATGAGATCGCATACTGGAGAGAAGCCATATTCTTGTCAGGTGTGCAGCTTAACATTTTCAAGCAGTTCAAATTTAAAACAACGTATGCAAAATCACCCTGGAGCAAAACTACTTTTGATGACTGAAGTATGAATTTATAAGTACACATAAGGTCATATACCAGAGAAAACAGTTCAAATTAAAAATTTATTCATTCTCATACTGGGAGTAAAACTGAATCCTTGTAAAAATGCATTTGCCAAAATTTGACATTTACTTAAATGTATGCAATCAAATTCTGGATTAAAACCAAATTCTTTAAATTTTGTGAAACTTTTTCAATGGTTCTATAAAGAGTCACAGGGTTCATAGATTCAGGCAACTATGGCACCAGATTTACCACCTCTTTTGATCCGTGGCAACACAACAGACATCTGTAACATTTTATGGACCTCGATTAAGAGCGGTTTGATACCATTGCTATATTCTTGTATAGTATATAGGTTTCTTATGTATGATAGCATTCCTGATGGGGCTACCTAGTGGTAGGAATTTCTTTCAAAAAGGTTGTGTATCTCACAGCAGAATTGAATGCCACAGTGAGACTATGGTAACTTTCTTCAGGATTTGGGCTCAAATGGTAAATACCATGTGTAAATTCCTCTTTGGGAGTGTGTAAATTCCTCTCTTGAGGGGTATACACATTTGGATACTTACCGGTCATAGGGATCCGTCCTTGCACTGATAGTATCACAGCTATGATTAGCTTGGACCAGCCAAGACCAACAGCCCGAATGTCTTCACTCGGGTCCCCGCGTTAAAAACCGACCTTGTGTCACAACCTAACTCAATCGGGGTCAAGTAAATACTGTGTAAATTCGTCCTTCGAGGAGTTTCTAGTGCATTACTTATCATCTCTCAGTTGCGTCTCTGTCTTCGGGCAGAGTTGGCTCAGGGGCGGCTCCGTGAAAAGACAGAGAAGCAACTGAAGAAAATTATACTGAGAGGTGTCCAGCCCTGGGGAACTGCTGCCTGAGGTCATGCCCTCTCATGGCACCAGAGAGAGAGATTGGTGCTCGCACTGAGGCCAGTGCAACCGACGGTTGTGGGGGCTGTGGGCAATTTTTGTTCTTTGCCTGGGTGTTCATGCTTGGGACCCCACCTTAAAAAGGATCTTGTGTCACATCTCATCTCAGTTGGGAAACAGAGTAAATACTGTGTAAATTACTCTTTCGAGTAGTTTCTAATATGTCTATTTATCATCTCTCACTTGTGTCTCTCTCTTTGGGCGGAGTGCATCTAGGGGCTACTCTGTCAAAGGACAGAGTGGCAACTGAGGACAATTATACTGAGAGGTGTCCAGCCCTGGGGAACTGCTGCCTGAGGTCATGCCCTCTCATGGCACCAGAGAGAGGGATTGGTGCTCGCACTGAGGCCAGTGCAACCGACGGTTGTGGGGGCTGTGGGCAATTTTTGTTCCTTGTCCAGGTGTACATGCTCGGGCTGCCTACATTAAACCGACCTTGTGTCACAATCTGACCTCGTGAGGTGTTGAGTGAATACAAATTCCTCCTTGGGGGAATTTCTAATGCATTACTTATCATCCCTCAGTTGCATCTCTGTCTTTGGCCTGAGTGCACTCAAGGGCTACTCCATCAAAGGACAGAGTGGCAACTGAGGAAAATTATACTGAGAGGTGCCCAGCCCTGGGGAACAGCTGCCCAAGGCCGCACTCTCTCATGGCACCAGAGAGAGGGATTGGTGCTCGCACCAAGGTCAGCGCAACTGACGGTTGCAGGGTCTGTGGGCAATTTTTGTTCTTTGCCCAGGTGTTTGTGCCTTGGTCCCTGCCTTAAAAAAGACCCTTGTGTTACATCTCGTCTAGGTGGGGAGACAGAGTAGATACTGTGTGTAAATTACTCTTTTGCGTAGTTTTTAACACATTACATATCTCTCAGTTGTGTCTCTGTTTTTGGGCAGAGTGTGCTCAGGTGCTACTCCGTCAAAGGACAGAGTAGCACCTGAAGAGAATTATACCGAGAGGTGTCCAGCCCTGGGGAACAGCTGCCTGTGGCCGTGCCCTCTCATGGTACCAGAGAGAGGGATCAGTGCTCGCACTGAGGCCAGCACAACCAACAGTTGTGAGGATTTGGGGAATTTTTGTTCCTGGCCCAGGGGTATGTGCTCAGTCTTCCCACATTAAACTGACCTTGTATCACAATGCGACTTCATGGGTAATCAAGTAAATACCATAAAGTAGATCTGGGGCTTTTTAATCTCAGAATTCATGGGAGAATTGAGCTCCAATTTCGCATTTATTCTTATAGATTCCATAATATGGATTTTACTTAATTAGCTATTATGTTTCTCTAAATCTTCAAATATTGAATGTATAACTAACTCTAATTTCTATTTTCCCATCTTTACACTATATTAATTTTATCTTATAAATTGTCCCCTGTTCTGTCACTGATGAAATAAAAATAATTGTACAGGAAATAAGGATCTACATACATCAAATCATCTTTAAATTAAGTGGCAGCAGAAAAATTATTGTTGAACTTTTAAGAGGTAAGCTTAAACATTAATTCAATACTTAAATGCAGCAATCAATTTTGAGTTCTTCTGTAGTTTATTGATGCCTATTACATCTACTCCTCCCTAGCTGTTGTGATGATGGCCAAACCAAGAGCCCTCCACAAGAGCTAGCTCAAATGCCACCCAATAGGGCAGCTTTTAAGCTAGTTTATAATAAATCATACACTGCAATTTTGGATACAAAAGGAAAATAAGAGTTACATCCCTTGAATAATGAAAGCAACGATAATAGCTAGTATAATATATTAATATATATTTTTAACCTCGCATAGTCTGGCAAACCTAAATCTGAGCTCAATGAAAATCGTTCTTTGTGCCTAACTTTTCTAGGACTTTTGAATGAGCTATGAATCATTGAAATCAGATAAGTGAAAGCAGATGTACACATACACTGCACTTTATATATAAGATTGTATGCAATTCTACTCAAATATTCAGTTGACAATCATTGTGAAAAAGAAGAAACAATCTGCAAAATTCTTTCATCTGCTTTCACATACTTCTTCAATTTAGTGGGAAGAGGATGACCTCCAAATAATTGCTTGAAAAATGCATCTAGGTTCTTTGCAGCCCCATACTGAATCTCCATATTGTGGGCTGCTCCTTCCCCAGCTCTCTATGCAGTCTTCTATTTGTCACCAGCATGGTTACTTGTCCAATCTTGAAAATTTAAAATGTAACTAATAAATTACTAAGACGAAGAGCCAAACTTTCAAAATCTCTGTGACACAAAGCCAATATAAGAGATGTGCACACTATGACATCCCATAACTGTCTGAAGCTATAAATTTGACACCGGCTTTGAGTTGTTCTCACACTGAGCATGCTGGAGATGAAATGACATGGTGATGAGTCAGCTAGTGTATGAATGTCCCATCCTGCAATGACTCAGCCCAAACCAGACTGAAATGTAGGCCAACCTCTAGCAATGATATAATTTGCAGAATGGGATTAACTCAGACAAGATTTTTCAAAACAATCCCAGCTTTGGTAAATATTGAGAATGCATAAACTTGTCACCAATTTGTCGTTTTGCATGTATGTAAACCATTTGCAGGTAAGTTCACTGCAGGAAAGTTTACCGTAAATAATTTTTTTAGAATTGTATTTAATTATATAAATTTTAATAATCTTTGTTTTTTAATGCAACTTTTTGGTTGTTCTGCCTTCTCTCAGGAAAAAATGTTATGTTAATTTATTTTTGAGGAATATTTGAAATATGATCAATTACCATTAAAATACTTTCTGGAATATCATTATAAACTTTTATCTTTTTTTAATTTGATACTTCTTTTTCTGCTTCAACATTTGTACCTTAGAAAAATTGTTTTTTGTTTCTGTGATTCATTTTGGAAATGTTCATGATGGAAAAAAAAAAAAAGGGAAACATTATTTTTACTAAAATTCTGACAGAATATGAAAAGCATCTAGAAGATATGCTGGGAAGGCGAAGGATTTCTACTTTTGTAATAATATTTTGCATTGAACAAATTTTGCATACAATTGATGATATGATTGTTATTTTTTTTTTTTTTAGAATTTTATTTCTTTATGTGAAATTTGAACGAAACTCAAGAAAAGTTATCAAACTTGTGGTTATTCTGCCATTTCTTATGAAGAATGTTTAATCAATTCACTTGAACGGGTATTTGAAATATTATGAGACACCAATAAAATACTTTTTGGAACATCGTCATGAATTCTTCACAGAATTAATATCATGCTGTAACTACCACGGTACTATGACCTTTTGTACCATGCTGTAACTACCACGGTACTATGACCTTTTGTACCATGGTGGTGTCAATTAAAATTTTGGAACTATGTTCGTACAGTTGCACTGAAATACCCAAATTTTCCATGTTTTTAATTTTGTGTTTTTTGATTAATAAAGTAAGTAATTTCAGTGGAAATAAATAAAACAAAAATGAAAGCTTTACCTTTTGGAAGCATGTAGGTGAAACTCTGTGCAAGGAAAGGTGCCATACTCTGTATGTCATATTTTAAACAGTTTCTAGAACTGTTCTGGTTGCAACCATATGTATATCTGTATTTGCATTACTAGAAACAGCCAGAAAATAGCAACCTTTTACTGACTTGTAGTGAACGAGATAATCAGGTACCCCGGAAAAAGTTCGTGTTTTAATGTAAGATCTGCCGAAGAAGGAAAATTCATAACCATTTTTCAAATAAAATAATAGCGTTCGTGGGAGTGAGTTATTTTTCCTGGCGCGTTACAAGTGATTTTTTTTTTTGTATTGTGAAAAAAACAAATTTGCTTTGAGAACGCTTAGAAATTCAAGCTATTTCGGCATTTAATTTGTCTCTCTAAAAGATGGCGGAAAAGACCGTTCGATATGATAAAAAAAAAACTGATCCCCGAATTCAGATGGTGAAGACTGTGTGTGAGGTTGTCAGACCAGAAGAATCCTCAGAAGAAGAATCTTCAGAACATTCTTCAGATGATGAAGACTCTGCGCATGAGGTTGTCCAGATCAGAAGAATCCTCAGAACATAACACACAATCTCCTCCAACAGTCGCCCTATTCCAGAAGCTTAAGAATAAAGAGGTCTGCCCATGATGTAAAATTTATGTGACAAAATAAATTAGTGAACGAGATAATCAGGTACCCCGGAAAAAAAATCGTGTTTTGTGTGCGATCTGCCGAAGAAGGAAAATTCGGGCATTTTTTGCTATTTTGCGTTCATGGGAGAGTGAGTTATTTTTGTTTGACGCGTTACAAGTGATTTTTTTTTGTGTTGTGAAAGTAACAAATTTGCTTTGAGAACGCTTACACTTATACTCCTAAATTAAGTAAGACAGTTGAGCTTGTTATTTGACATTTCTGCTAAGACTGAAAAATTATAAAAGTAGCAGAGACTCACCTGATCAAAATAATATAATTTAAGTCGGTACCAAGAAATTGGTAAATGGCTACTTAATCAAAATAGGTAAAATGTCATTTGGTATCACATTTTATTATGTAGATTCTTATTGAAATTTCATTAACAAACTGACGACACCCATCTGCTATAGGTCGAGTACTTAATTTGATATGAGTTTATTTGCTTCAAAAGTTGCTCCAAGTATGCCAGCGACATGGTTTATTCTAGTCAGAAAGGCATACTTGATATAAGAATTAAAAAATACGGGTGTTGCTTTACTAGAATATTTTCATACAAGTGTATGAATATTTTTAAGTAATGTGGTAGGATCATGAAATTTCTTCAAAAGAACTATGGTCATCTTTCCTCTGTAAATACACAATCTTCAAACATAATTAATAACTGACTTTATTATTATACTTTTTTATTGACCGTTGTCATTTTGGAGCCACACCCTCCAAAATACATTGTTCTGGATATGACAATAAACTACATGTCAGCAAGGCCTCTGATCAGGAGGTTTTGAGGAGCATGGAGCCACCTCTTAATTGCTGGTGTTCCCAGGTTCACCCTGACCTGGGGTGGTATTACCTGTTAGGGTCCCAGCTATGGGCAAATAATTAACCTCCCAAACTGGGGTCAAAACACTATGAAAGTGTAAAAATAGGTTTTAATACCAGAAATACTTTGTAAAAAATTATTACCATTTTTGAGAAAAAAAATATTACCAGCTATACATTTTTTGAAAAAAATATTACCAGCAATACATATTTGAAGAAAAAATATTACCAGAATAGATTCTTTGTAGAAGAAATTTTACCAAAAATAGATTTTTGAAGGAAAAATACTACCAGAAAAAGTTTTTTTAAAAAGAAATATTACCAACAATAAAAATTTTGTCGGCATTAAATAACTCATTGCGTTTGATATGCCGTAAAACAAAACAAACTAAACCAAACTCCAAAATATGATTTGTTGGTTAATGAGTTTCCAAAGAGAGAATAAAAGGTTAAACTAGAAATAAGTTTTCTACTTTCATCATATCTGACTAGTTTATAGTTGACAGGACCTACGTGGAATCTTAACTTTCACATTTCTGTTGATATTAATTCCAAATTGCCATTGCCTGGTTCTGCAATGAACAAATTAAATTAAAATTATAAATGAAGAAACATCGATTTTGGCCATAATGTGGAACAGAGGACTGAAAAATTCTAAAAAAAAAACAGGAAAATTAAAAAACACCAGCCATAATTGTCACATTTTATGTGGCAAATGCAGAAAAAGTACTCACGAAAACAATGCCCAGCTTTTGGAAAAGCATGGAAAATGCCACAAATCTAACCATTTTGCCAGTATGTGTGACTCTAAACCAGAAGGTGTATTAGAAATAATTGCCAAAGAAAGTGACAACTCTTCATACCACTACCTATTTTTAGATGGAATTACATTAGAAACAAATGCAGTAACATCCAACTGGGTACATTACTTAGTAAATGACATTCAGTCAGTTATGTGCTATACACACTTAAGCGATCATGTATCTTTTGATACATGACTGACGAGGCAGATTTTTTTCCTGCAGTAGGTTGCCATTTCTTTCTGCAGTAGTTGTCATCCAAGGCTATAGAACCCTGTCTGTCCTGCTATTTACCCATGGCTGGGGGGGGGGGCTTGAAGAGTATTCATACCATTCCCAAGGGTATTAGCACATAAGTGAATGTAATGGATTCAATTGGAATTCGAACTCGGCACTCCTCAATCAGTTATGTGCCATGCGTGATACATGCTTAGGCGATCATGTATCTTTCAATACATGACTGACGAGACAGATTTTTTTTCCTGCAGTAGGTTGCCATTTCTTTCTGCAGTAGACCAGTTGTCATCCAAAGCTATAGAACCCGGTCTGTCCTGCTACGATTGCCTCATGCTGCTATCCGTTATTTTTCTGTGCATTGCAATCATTAATCTCAAGCTGGACACTGCAGCACTAGCCAACATAATGCCCAAGTATGTACTGAATACAATTTACATCAGTCTGCTGCAAACAACCAAAGTCTAACTGAAGAATTTGGTCGACCTATAATCCAACCTAAAGGTAAAGTAAAATTTAAATACTCTTTTAACAGCAAGGTTAGATATCTACATTTCAAATTGTTAAACCGGAAGTTTCAAAAAACCCAGGAAAAGATGTATGTGAGGACTTAGGATTATTGAAAAGATTGGAGGTAAATGCTGTGAATCTATCACTAGAACAAAGAAATGCATCAATTGATAAAGTTGGAAAATCCCCTGCACAGCTTATAATGTGCTGTCATATTAGAACCTCATTAACCATCATTTATTCTATCCACAAACAGAAAATTTATCTGTCATTTAGTAAAGACATGATGAACCTCAAAAAAAGAAAGAAAGCAGCCTAAATATTACAATAGCTTGCATCATTAAAGCCAGGTTTTCACTTATTAGATGATAAAACTTGGGCACCAGCAATTGTCACTAATAAATGTGACAAACCAAAGTCATGCATTATCACAACCACATTGGGACAAACAAAGAAATAGATGACACATGTGTCTGTCGGAGTTAGCTCCTCCTTAGTCCCTTAATCCTTCACCAGGGCTCTCTCTTCCCTGGCTATAAATACTGGGTTACCCTTTGCCTCGATCTCTCTTTTCAGCTAATACCAATATGTGAACTCTCACCGATACAGCGTTCCCAAATTCTGGGAACACGCTAAGAACAATACATGTACGTATGAACACTCACCACAATACACACACATAGTATTCTCCACACAAACTCAATGTAACTGTCCATGTGCTTGTAACTTGTTAATACATATATTTGTTTATATATAATTATCGGTCTTGTTTGTTTTCTTTTGTCTTCTTTGGACTTAATTAAAGTTCAACATTCTCATGTAGCTGAACCGGCTAGCAGGAAATTTTAACTCACGTGTGTTCATTATATCTTCTCCGCCACGGTCCTCTACATGTCTATCAAGAGAAAATGACAACCAAAGATTAGAACTCATATCTGATGAATTCCACTATAAAGAACTTCCTGTTCAGCAGATGCCTTCCATCATGCCACCTAGAATCTGGCAGAATTGTAACAAGTAGTGGTCACGGTATAAAAAACCCATCAGATGCAAAACAAAAATTTAATAACGGCCAAAATGATGCCAATTCTAGGAGTATCATGATCGTCTATCTCTGTGATTGTATGTCATATCATAGTGACGTAAAATATATAAATATTTATTTATATAAATATAATAAATATCGCCAATTATTATTATAAAGATAGTTATCAAGTTCTTATTATAACATTGGAGGCACAGTGGATTAATGGATAGCAGTTTGGATTGAGGAATCAGAGAGCCGAGTTCGAATTCCAGTCGAATCCATTACATTCACTTATGTACTAATACCCTTGGGAAAGGTATGAATCCTCTTCTCCCCCCAGCTATGGGTAAATAGCAGGACAGACCCAGTTCTATAGCCTTGGATGGCTACTGGTCTACTGCAGAAAGAAACAGCAATCTACTGTGGGAAAAAATCAGCCTTGTCATTTATGTATCAAAAGATACATGATTGCCTAATCGTGTATCACACATGGCACATAACTGACTATAGGAGGCATGATGGGGTAATGGATAGCGGCTCGGATTGAGGAATCGGAAAGCCAAATTCAAATTCCAGTCGAATCCATTACATTCACTTATGTGCTAATACCCTTGGGAAAGGTATGAATCCTCCTCTTCTCCCCTCCAGCTATGGGTAAATAGCAGAACAGACCGGCTTCTATAGCCTTGGATGGCAACTGGTCTACTGCAGAAAGAAATGGCAAACTACTGTGGGAAAGTATTTGCCTTGTCAGTAATGTATCGAAAGATACATGATCGCCAAATCGTGTATCATGCATGACACACAACTGACTGATTATAACATTATAATAAATAATACCAATTTGTAAGCATTCTGAAAGCAAAGGAAGTATTTGTCGCAGATTACTTCCACAACACAAAGAAAAATCACCGTAAGTATAGACTCGAATATCGGGGGCAGAAAGAAATGCTGAAAACTCGATTCGCCGGTACTATCTCAAATCACAATGCGTGTAACCAGACAGAAAAAATAACTCCCTCTCTAACAAACACCGAAGCCAAAAAAATGCCTGAATTTTCCGCTCTCGAATCAAGAACACCAACTGCTTTTATCGGCAGAACCTATTTTTTTTCATTGGTCGACAGCTGGGATAGGATGTTCCGTAATTTGCATATCAAAATACTTTTATAGCGACTCCTGCGACTTGTTTTTTTTTTTTAATTCAATTATTCCATTTTCCGCATGTCATGCGGGATACGTGCCCTTTTGTTTGGTAAGTAATTTTCTTTTTTGCCACATTTTCCGTCGTAGAATACACGCGACGCGCTGTCGCTTGGTTTGACGAGGTAAGTCGCCGTTTTCTTCCCTACACAATTCTATAAATATAATAAATAATGTCAATTATTATTATAAAGATAATTATAAAGTTCTTATTATATAACATTATAATATAATGCCAATTCTAGGAGTATCAGAGTCGTCTCTCTCTGTGATTGTACGTCATATCCTAGTGACATAGAATATATAAATATTTCTGTCAGTCAATAATGATCCTTTTATAATTGTGCTTGTCCCTCCTTTTGTTAGTTTGCATGACCGTTATGTCCTGCCAATACCTTTTAAACATGTTGAAAGAGGGGGAAAACAAACACTACTTGGTTTCAGTGAAAGAAGGGAAGGCAGAAGTGTTTAAAATCTATTTCAATGAAAGGGGAAAAGTTATCAATTTCAAATCTTTTTGTTTTCTTAAATAACAACTAGCATTTATATTTATAATTGTTATTGCAATATTTTGTTAAAATTGTCATGCCCAAGTATTTAACGATATGAATTTCTATGGATGTTTTATTGTTCTAGAACTCAGTGTGAGCTAACTCAATCATTAATTTAAGAATTAAGATTAATCAGAAAACACAAATAGGAAACACTGAAATTTTCACAGGTTAAATCTAGTCATTATAATTCTCATATCTTTGGGCACCTCAAGGAAATGTAATAGTTAGTAAGCTTGTCTTTCTAGAACAATTACAATTAAGTAGTGAATTCAATCTTCACTGGGTGCCCCATACTTTCGGCCTTGTGTCACATCAAAGCTACACTTGGAAAATCACTATAATTCTCATATCTTAATATGGAAGATGTGATGTAATAATAGTTATTTTCTAAGCGTAGATTAGATGTGGCACAAGGCCAAAAGCCATGGGGATTGATCTCGCTATTCATTCGTAGTTGTTCCTCTAGCGAGAACCAGCTTGCTAACCATTACACCACCTCGAGGTGCCCATGTGATGTTATGGAATAACACAGTAATTCCACCTACATTTTACGTGCGCGCGAGTTTTCCTCCCTTCCTACCACACTTGTGCGTGTGTGCGCGCACGCGCGGATTGCACCTCTTCCTCTCTCGTTCAATTAGACATAACAGTAGCCATCCTCTTGCTGGCTACTCCTGATAGCTGTCTAGGACGGATTTTGAATTTTTTTTCCCGCGCATTTCTTGACGTCACAAACGTCCAGCATTTCCAACTCAGTTGCATCCCAATTTTCAAGCTAACTAGACGGGCAACTCATTTATTCCGTGCCCTTAACCCATACGCGGGCCGGAATATCTTATTCCTAACTACCAAAATTTCAACATGTCGACCTTACACTTTTCCAAGACTCATTCTCGTCTTGATGTAACCCACAGGTCGAACCTTCTCCGTTTTCGACTAGAAAACGTGGAGACCCACGACACAGTCGTCAGTATACATTTTTCCAGGACAACTTGTCTTGATGCGAACAACTTTCGAACATTCTAATTACTTTGAACCGGTACCTAAAAAAATATTACATACACTCACAATGCCAAATTCCACAGTGAGTACTTTTCATATTTGTGTACACATACACCTTGCGTTAACAAGTCATTTTTTCCAGAACTTTCATTCTGATGAAACCTTTTCCCACCTTGTCCATCTTGATTTTCCGTTTTGGCGCGGAACACTTTCTCTGATGGTCTCGAATGACGAGACAACTTACTTGTTTTAATGTAATAAAAATTTCTTATGTTTGGTGACCAGACGCCTTTTGTCATTTAATCCAGGCTATCTTCTTATATTGTTATTTATGCACTTATTGAATGCCCACTTTTCCTCACTAAGTTCACTCACGCAATATTTATACTTTGTTTGTGGATTCGGTAGTTTTGTGTAATGTCTGGCACAAGGCCACTTTTTAATAAACCAGCACTGCACGCTACCGGGTCTGCAACAATGTAATAATAAATACAGAGTTAATTCCCTTGTAACTATTGATAGACCAATCGCATTTCAATAAACCATAGCGCGAGAGAGAGTGAAGTTCAATGACTTAATCTTGACTAGTCTAGAGACACGGTGTGTCCAATCTGTGTCTGTAGGAGACACCCTCTACCTTATGATTTTGCTTTGTGTGTCTAAGGGTAGCGCCGCCCGCTTTTTTGCCGACTTTGCTTGTCGTTGCATTTACTGGACAGCACTTTCACTTTACCCACTGTTCTGTTGAGTCAGAAGTTTGTCTGTTTGTTAATTTTGCCACTGAAAACCGTTTGCTTGCGATCATTGCGATTAGTGATGTCGGCGTCTCAACGAAAAACTCTGAGCATTTCTGAACGGTTGGAGCTCATCGACGATGTCAAAGTGAAGAAACTCAAACTGGCTGCTGCAGCCAAAAAGTACAGAATCGGTTATTCAACAGCAGCAAAAATTCTCAAGAAAGAAGACGATCTCAGATCTTGCATGCAAATGAACGGAAACACTAATCGCAAACGAAATCCGTGCACAAGGACGTTAACGAAGCGCTTACAAAATGGTTTACGCAAGCATGTGCTCATGGAGCTACCGTCACCGATCACGTCATCAGGCAGAGAACATCACAACTGGCCGTAAATCTTGAAGTTGATTTTGAACCGAGCAATGGCTGGCTCATGCGCTGGAAGCAGGCCAATAACGTTTCGTTCAAAAAATTTCACGGCGAATCAACGTCAGCAGATCACGGTTCTGCCAACGAATGGGTGACAAACGTTTTGCCGCAACTTTTTCGTGGATATGATCCAAAAGATGTTTGGAACTGTGATGAAACGGGAATTTTCTACAAAGCCATGTCGTCTGGATCTTTGCGATTTGCCGGCGACGAACAGTCAAATGGGACAAAAGTTCCCAAAGACAGACTCACGATGCTTCAGTTCACAAACATGGACGGCAGTGAAAAGCAAGCTGTAGTTGTTGGTAAGTCGGCAAAACCACGGCAAACAGATTTTGACGAATTTATCAGCTTCGACGACCGTACACAATGTTATAGAGAACTGACTGACACGGACATCACACGTGGTATAAAATCGGATGATCAAGATTTGACGAAGATGATGATGCTGAAAGCGTAAGTTCTGAAGTTTCTGAAAGTGACAAACCAGTGCCAAATTCTCTGGCTGCATTGAATGCGCTTGAAACTCTGACAGCCTACTTTGAAGCAAAAAGCCGTAATCCTGATGGCGCATTGAAAATAATTTACGGACTGTATGAAAGTGTTCATGATGTTAACAAAGAGATTTCTGTACAATCAAAAATGACTGACTTTTTTAAGAAAAAATAATTTTTGATTGAATTATTTTGAAAACTGATCGAAAATGTATTTTTGTCTGTGTTTTTTATGTCTATAGCTGTTAAACTAGTGTTCTGTACGTAAAAAGCGTTATATGAAGTCCCATACTTAACTTACCTAAACAAAGTAGACCAAACCCGGATATAAGAGACTTCTTCTCCGGTCCCGACAACTCTCTTATATCCGGGTTACACTGCAACTCTTCCATAAATTACTTCTTTTTTTAAGTTTTCTCGATTTATGTCCATATACGTTTTTTAAATTGTTCGTAGAGTAAATGAAGCTATTTCAAAATTCCAATTTTATTTTGAATAACGAAAGGTTTGTCAAATGAAAACGTGTGTTAATAAAAACAAAAAAAAACTTAGTTTTCTGGTTTGAAAAAAGTAAATTTTCGAAAAAGTTACTTGAGATTTTGATTTGTTGATACAGTGTAACCCGGATATAAGAGAAACCCAGATATAAGAGAGATTTTCTCTGGTCCCAAATTAGAGCCTGTGTTAAATAAATGTATATAAAATAGACCAAACCCGGCTATAAGAGAAACCCGGATATAAGAGAGATTTTCTGTGGTCCCAAATTAGAGCCTGTGTTCATGTATATAAATTAGACCAAACCCGGATATAAGAGACTTCTTCTCCTGTCCCGACAACTCTCTCATATCCGGGTTACACTGTATATGTCAAACAAATTTTTTTAATTTTAAAAATTGTTTCAATTACGTTAATTTTTGCTTGTTTCCTTAAAAATAAAAATTCTTCAAAAATACTAAAAAGAAATCTTGTAGAATTAATTCTACACCATCAAATTCAAATTAGTTATATTTCAAAAAATCAAATAGTTACTTTGTTTTTAGTTTGAACGGAAAACTAGTTTTACTTTTATAAAATAAAAAAAAAAAGAAGTCTTTTTTTTTTTTTTTTTAAAAAAATATATTTATTACCTCCCTTGTTTTTTCCTGAACCTGTTTCTTTGTTCGGAATCACGAATGAATTTTGGAATTGTTCCATTTGAAAGTCATTTTATTATATTTTTATTTGATATGAATGGAAAGAAAAAAAGCCTTACGTTTTAGAGAGAAGTAAGTGCAGTTGTTTCTCTTTCTTTTTTATCTCTTGTTTTTGTTGAGTCGATGAAAAGAAAATATTTTAGGTTGGAACCGGGGGAGGATGTAATTTTTTTTTGTGTGTGTACCTAAATAAATGTACAAAAAAAAATCTGAAATTTGGAAAGTAACTTCCAATAAAATAATTTTTATTTTTTATTAAATAAGAACTGAATATTTGATTGAATTCCAATAATTAGTTGATATATGGTAGATTTTTCAAATATTAGTATTAAAATTTTACTAAATCAAATTACTACGATTATTTATTTTATTTGTTTACAAACTGGCCCACCTTTTCGCACACTAACTTTAAAGATATTTTCCATTCTATTTCTGTATAAATGTAGGTAAATAATTTTTGTATAAGAAATAACCCCGTTATTTCTTACTAATTTAATTATTGCATTATTATAACGATAAAACTTTATACAATTTTTTTTCTCTGATGTTATACGTCGAAAATCTTTTGTTGAAACCAGATATGTAGAAAAACTTATTTTTTTTTATCGGCATTGTGTATTTTCCGGTTGTTTTCTTTAAATAAAAAATGAAAAACAAAAAAGTAATTTTAATATTCTGCTTAGTTTGAATTATATCGATAAACATTGTTTCAAAATATCCCACCAAAATGGATGAGTGTTTTTTATTCTGAAATTAGCAAAAAACCCTGTTCCTAAAAAATTGCAAAATATCTGAGAATTAACTAAAATTTTCAGTAAGTATGAATTGTATAGGTTATTTTATTAGAAAACTTTGTGAAAATATCTTTCAATTTCGTTCTAGCATTTCGATATCTCGTATCGTATGTAAACTAGTTAGAGACTTAGTGAGTTTTTTGTTGTTTTTTTAACAGTTATAAAGAAGAAAAATCCCTGAAGAATATTTAATTTCATTAAATAAATAAATAAATTACGCAATATCAAGTGTGAACACAGGAAAATTCATCTGGAACCTTAAAAAAAATAATTCAAAAACTCCAAAAAAAAAAAAAATACCTTGAGAATTAATGCTTGCATATTATTTTCTTTAAGATTATCCAGGGAAAAATGTCAAACAGGACTATAAAAAGAAAGTTACGAACAGCAACATGAATTTTTAAAAATTTACCCTGTAAATATTTTTTACAGTGCAAATTTGAAATTCATGTTGCTGTTGGTAACAAAATCTTTTTTTTTTTTTTTTATTAAAAATGTTTGAAGAATCTAAAAATAAAGTTTGTCACTTGGCTTTGCCTTTGTTGAAGGCTTTGATTGAGTGAATGATTTTTTTCTATTTACTGTCTGTACACAATGGGATTCTTTTGTCAAGAATTTGAAAAAGGAATTCTGTTAATTTTGTTTTGTGACTCCAATCAATTAGTCTTTTGCAATTATAGTGTAGAGAGTACCCAAAGTAGCATCCAGAAATTTTCCTATTCTTTCAGCTATTACTGCAGGCATCAGGGTGTGACAATGACCTTATAACTCTTATAATAGAATACTGCTAGTTGTATAACAGATTTCTGATTGAGAAGCTTCAGTTAAATAGCTATTTGTTTCCAATTGCTTAAACTGAGAGTGGCATGAGTAAGCTTAACATTTCGCACTATTTACATTATTCGGACTATTGTCCTGATATTTGTCGCCATATTTATTACAACGTTTCGGCCGTTGTATGCTCTGGCCTTCATAAGGTGGTTGGAATGTCAAACTGAACCCTTTATTTCGCTCACTGGAGTAGACTGTTCTAGTTCCATGTGCCATAATGGATGTCAGTTATCAGTCGTCTCCTGTTAATTCCCCTCTCTAAGTTCTCCACTGCCTTAACCGGGTATTAAACTCACACTCTTTGGGTCCTGTCACTGGATCTAACTAACACCTTTATCTAGTGTGCCTTGTATTCCAACCACCTTTCGAAATTTAGCTTAGTAACAGCCAAACTCGGCGCAAAAAAGGTTGGGAAACTTTGTCATTAGGTCCAATGACGGGAATCCCGCGTAACACAGACAGTTAACAGAGACCTGAAACCATCAATATACAACCATAACAAGTGAGATAAAGAAGAAGGAAAAACCACTTGAAATAGCTATAAAATTTATTGAGGGAAAAGAAAAAAAAAAAATGTGGGTGGAAAATATAGTCTGATGTTAAAGTTCACTGGTACAACCTGAAAATAACTGCCAAAAACGTCCTTTTGGCGAGCCCTTAAAAGGACCAATAACAGTTCAGAGAGAGGAAAAGAGGTAGAGAGATAGCAGAAAGAGGGGAAAAATTAGACTTATTAGAAAAAAAAAAAAATAGCTTTAGTAAATTTTTTTTTAAGTAGCTGAATAGATAAGAAAGGTTTTAGATATTTTTTGAGTTGCTCTCCTTGGAAGATAAGCAAGCTTCCTGTTAAAAAATAAATGCAGACTTGTTTTTTCAAACTTTCTCTGAAAACAAATTCAACTTCTAGAGATGACTTAGAAGATCTTTTTTTTACATACTTTTTTTCACGTCAGAATTTCGTCCACCAATAGGACAAAATAACTCCTCAAGGAAGGTAGCTTTTCAATCGCTAATTTTGACTTTTTTTCTCGCCCAATTGTATTCAAAGAAGACTTCCTTGAGAATATTCTATTGAAATTCTCTTTACAATAATTTCTTTAACTGATTTTTGATAAGTCTTTACTGACTTGTCCTTTGGTTGTTTCATGAACAATAATCCACTTGATTACTTGAACAGACTTGACTTCACTTGTCTAGAGAATAAGCTTTTTTCCACACGGCAAACAGAAACACACTTGTTCTTTATCTTCAATTCTCTTAGACAAATATTCTTGACTGGTCTTTTATGACCATTTTCCTTGTCAGACAACAACAGGTTATCTTCAAGCAGGTTTCCTTTTTCTTATAGAAACAAGACGACTTATCGATCCACACCTTTTAAGCGGAACAAGAATTTTTTATTACTACTGACTAGATTCCTCAGTAACATTTTTAGACACCCGATTTACAAAGATGAAAAACAGGAAACTACAAAATATAATGACACTACATACTAAAATCAAAAACACCCACAACTATCTACACTTTAAGTCTTCCCACCCTAAACACCTCTCAAAGAGAACCTTCCCCTATTCACAAGCACTTAGACTCAGAAGGATATGTTCCAACAATGAAGAATTAAATAAACACATTGAAAATCTGGAAAATATCAATTCACAACACATGGCTATAAACAACACCTAATCAGGGAACAAATAAATAAAGCAATTTCCACACCTAGAGAAGACACCCTAATATACAAGATTAAAAATAAATCTAGCCGCATCCCTCTAGTAACCACTTTCAATCCCACTCTGCCTCCACTATCCCAAATAATCAAACGTCGCTGGGAAATACTACATCTCAAACCAGACCTAAAAAACTGCTTAAAAACCCGGCCTTCTTGCATATCGTGAGACCTAAGAACCTAAAAAAGAAATCATAGGTAGTAACCACATTTCAGGGGACAAGGTAATTCCGTAAAGGAACTGAGAACAAAAACAACAGGATTTTCCCAACCATGTAACAACAAAAGAAGTTTATGTTGCAACCATATTAAAAACACGAATTCATTCACTAGCTCAATCACTAAATCTACTTTCAAAATCTACCACAATTCTAACTGTAAAAAGTCAAAACATAATTTACCTCCTAGAATGCACACTATGCCAGAAACAATATGTAGGAAAATCTGAATGGCCCTTTAACAGAATTAATAATTATCGTAAGCGAATTAAATCGACTCCCTATGAACAATTATTACCTGTAGAACAACATTTCCACCTAGAAAAACACGATTTCAAAACCCATGCCAGATTCACTATAATTGAGAGAATAGAAAAGTTCAGAGCAGATAACATTAGAAAGATTTTAGTCCCATGAAAATAAGTGGATACAATGTCTAAAAACAAAATACCCAGCCAGGCTAAATCATAAATTTAACAATATATAATAGTAACAATATATAAGTCAACAAATCAAAACCTACCCACATTTCTCACCCACACAAGACAGACATGCTTACGGAGGAATGGAGGCCTCACACTTATACACTCACCCACACGATTATACACACGTACACACACCATACTCACTCACTCCCTAATGAGCCAAATGATAACACACACCTACAGCAATACACACGCTTACACATATCATACTCACTCACCCCTAAGAACCAAATAACACACACAAAACACTAAACAGAGACACATCCCCTCACCAGGTCCAATAAAACTGTCAAACTGACCAGAGAATTCAGGATAAAATGTATCTATCCAGCTTCTTATCTCAAATAACAACTTAAAAGAGACTGTTTGACCAACACAAGGAATGTTAAAAGATTCATGTTAAAAAGAAAAAAAAAAAAAAAACAAATGAAAACTACAGACAAAAAAGTCTCATTTTCTCCAACAAAAGACATTCATTTCTGTAGTTCACTGCTAACAGCAAGCAGAAATATTTCTCCTCCCGATGATGGCCATTTTGGTCGAAAACTAGTCGAGGAATCTAAATGGAATAATAATAAAAAAAAAACGAAAGAATATTAATCTACAACCCAGTGTGTCTAATGATTTTAATTTTTTATTTTTTATTGTTCAAAATATATATATATATATATATATATATATATATATATATATATATATATATATATATATATAGATTAGTAAAATATAAAATTTGTCATTAATTGATATTTTATTCAGCACCTCTACTCTGAAGTTTTGTATACAACCATTTGTATAATTGTTTAGCCCACACATCAGGAGATGTCAGAAAATGTTTGAATTTTCATGTTTTCATTATTTTTATATTAAGTTAAAAAAAATAAATTTATGCACTATTTGTTGGTGTTTAGATGATTTTTCTTTGTGTGTGAGTGTGCATGTATATTCCTTTTCTTTATCTTTCGGGTCTGTGTCTCAAAAGATAATGTAACAAAGTTATTTCCAGGGTCTGAGATGACTTAAAATTAGGTTAATATTCTAGGGATTTCTAAAGTTTTCAAAATGTAGGTGTATTCCATTTTGTGTTTATTTCTTGTTTAAATAATAATTTTTTTTTTTTTTAACTAATGCTTATTGGGTTAGTCAAAAAGTCCATTTGTTTTTTAAGTGAAAATAAGACAGAAGTTTTAGACACAAAGCCATTTGTTCATTCAATGATATAATCACCATCTCGTCCCATTATCTTCTGCTATTTTGTAGGCTGATCCATTATTCTCTACCCAAAGAATATCCTGTCTTTACTAAAAACAAACTCTTCTAGGTGTTTTTTTTTACATCCTCTTTAGAGTTGAAGGTCAGTCTATTGAATGAATTTTGGTCTGGCATTGTCATAATGAAAGACAATGCCCTTACTATTAGCACATGCTGAATGGTTCTAGTGGATCTCTGCACTTAATTTTTCCAGCTGGTCACAGTACACATCCAAATGAGAAGACGTTCATAAAAGACAACACCATACCAATCCCACTAAATTGAAGACAACCTTTGGGTGAAGTCCTGCTTTGGAGGTTGTTTGCAGTGCTTCACCCATGATCATTTCTGCTTCACATTATTAATAGACAATCCATTTTATGTCCCCTGTCACCGTTCTCTTCAAAAAAGGATTGTTTTCTTTACATTTCTGCAACTAATCACAGATAGAAATCTGTTTGGGAGATGTTAGCCTCACCAAGTTGATATGCAACCCAAACCTTGAACTTGCTGATGTAACCAAGTTGATACAGATAGTTTCCAACACTTCATTTTAATATTTAGAAAATATCTGTGATTATCCTGGTTATATAATGTGGCTTGGTGTCAACTAACTCCTTCATTTTCTACCTGTTAATCTATGTTGGCTGGTCAGAGCAAGGTTTGTATTGAAGTGAAAAATTTCCCAATCAAAATCTTGGAAACCACTTCTGGCAGACATGTTCTTTAACAGTGTACTCTGCATACACAGTGCCTATCTTCCTGCAGGATTCTGTCATTTTTGCTCATTTTTTTTTTTTTAAATAAAAATGCATTAGGTGTCGATAATGTTCATTTTAGTTCTCCAATTTCAGAGTGATCAAAGCACACAAAATACAGCCAGTCTCATCACAAGTTTGTGTTGAACTATGCCGAAGTGTCAAGTATCTAACAAGTGCACATGTACAAGGGACAGATTGCAGTTCATTACTTATTAGAGTGCTTGAAGTTTAGTCTTGACAAAAACTGAACAAACTTTTTTGGCAACCCTATATATATATATATATATATATATATATATATATATATATATATTTATTTTTTTATATGCATATATTGTGCAGCAAAATTTCTTCCTCAGTGATATCTATTCTGGACTCATAGAAAGGCCTCCATAACACCAGGCTATATATATATATATATATATATAAAAACTAAAGAGGTCATTTCAGCCTCCCACTATAAATCATCCCTTGGAATTTCTATGGGTCCCACTCATAAAATATAATTTGAACACTTAATATTTACATTCTTAAAGCCAAGTCCATAGAGAAATAAAATCAATTGAAAATTTAATTTTAAACTGCATAAAATTATACTCTGAATTGGAAATTAAAACTAAATTTTTTTTCTTTTTCAAATATTTTTAATTAATGTTGACTTTTGCCTCATTAAAAAGAATTGTTGATAAATTTTTTAAAAAGATTTATTTTTATTTAATTACCAATTGTTTTGTTTTTAATATTTTAAATTATCTATTCTTCTGGACAATCCTGAATTATTGTTCCACAATAATTATGTTTTTAAGATTTATTTTAATTTATTTAATTACCAACTCTCTTTTTAATATTTTAAATTTTTTATTCTTCTGTACAATTTTGAATTCCTTGTTTTAGGTAAATGTCTGTTGTATGCAGTTTCTAATTATAAATATATTTTCCCTAAATTCTTTAAGTGTTGCTCTTGAAGATACCATTATGTTGTTACTAATGTTTTAAATAATTCATTATCCCTCCTGGATTGTAAAACTCACAAAAAGAAACTTATACATTAAGTGTACGGCATCAAAGTTCAACAAAAGTTTTTTATTGACGTGATTTGTTGAATATTTTCATGTTATTTTACAAAATCTTAACATGAATTCATGAAATTTTTTAAAATAATTATTTTCATTATGTCACTTTTTCATATAAAAATCTATTATTATTCGGATTATTGTCCTCATCTTTGTATGTTTATTTATCTTAGCGCCCAGCTGTTGTATGCGCCCGCCTTCTTCAGGTGGTTGGAATTTTGAGCTGAACCCTTTATTTCGCTCACTGGGGTAGACTGTTCTAGTTCTGAAGAAGGCCGGAGTGTACAACAGCCAAAACGTTGTGATAAATATGGCAACAAAGATGAGGACAATAGTCCAAATAATGTAAATAATGTACATAATATCTCATCTCAGAAATATAGACTCCAAAAATCTAAAATGTAAACAAAACCAAAAATAAGATTGTTTATTTCCCCCAAATTTGTCAACATTTTACCACAAATAACACAAATTCTTTTGATTTTATGTCCGTAGTTCTTATATTAATCAGCATTAAAAGAGCTTTCTAAGAGATCAACATCATGACCATATTGGGTGATATGAAAATGTCAGCATATAGTAGCAGTTGATTTTTTGAATTTGGCCAAACTCAGTAAAACCCTTGTAGTCCAGTCCACCACAAAATTTTGTACATATCTTGCCATAAGGCAGAAAAATTTGAGGTCAAATTTTAAAAAAAATTAAAAATGTGCTTTTTGAGAAATTAAAGGCCAAATCTTATGGTCAAGGTCAAATTATTTTATTTGACCTTTAAGCAAAAGAATAAATAGATAACATTTCAGATCTATCCAAGTACTTTAAAATGGTGTATAATCTAGCTTTGAAGGTGAAAAACAACTGAAATATTGATAATTAAACTTTGTGATTATTTTCCAAAATTCACGTTTTTGGCAAACCCTTTGACCTAGAGATGTAAAATAGACACAATTCAATATCTTGAAGTTCTATAAGTGTATCAAATTTAAAAAATATCTGTATTATGGTCAGACCTTTGATGATTTGACACGGAATACCTCTTCCATATTTTAAGCATATAAGTGTTTTATGCAGTTTCTAGTTTTAAATATATTTTCACTAAATTCTTTAAGTATTACTCTTGAAGATAACATTATAGAAACCTTTCATGTCTTTCTTTTTATTCACAGGTTTATTCAAAAGGATTTTGATTTATGGATCTTCATTGGAACAGTGTTCTTATTTCAAAAAACATGACAAAATACTGAATTAGATGACAAATAAAACCAAATAAAAAGATATCGTTTCAACCACTGTGGATTTCGGTTTTCAAATAGTTCTGTTGTAAAATGTCACATAAGAACACACACTGGAGGAAAATCATATACTTGTGAATATATGCAGATGCGCCTTTTCTCAGACTTTACAAAGACACACTGTGAGTCAATTTCCCTCTTGTGATTTGTGTAGGTAGCTCTGCATTTATAGATCTCTAACACATAAAATGTTACAGAAACACATTGGTCAATGCCTATATTCTTTTGTTGTCTGTAAATCTGCCCCTTTATGTTATACAGATTATATGCAGACAGAGAATAAAAATATCAATGTAGAATCCTTGAATATGCATTTGTACAGCATATCAATGTGAAATTCACTTGACAATTCAAACTGGGTAAAAATCTTTCTCTTTCGTAAATTTCTTAAAGGTTTAATTCAAAAGACATACACAATCACATATCGACCAAAAGAAACACTTGTAAAATTTTTTGGCTTGCTTTTTCATGTAAGTCAACTTTAAAGAAACATGCAAATGCTAACTAGGAAAAAACCTTTACTTAGGAAGTTTGTAGTGCTTCGTTTTTAGGAGTAGATCTTTAAAAGTACACATGAGATCGCATACTGGAGAAAAACCATAATCTTCTCAGCTTTTTGAATCATCATTTTCACATGTTTAACAGATAGGCATATTAACAACAGTCAACTTTGCAAAATCAAATGCAATCACAAACAGGAAATAGATACATACTTGTGAGGCATGTGGATCATAATTGTCACATAGCTCATAATAAAAATTCCAGTTGAACTCACTGAAAATAATCATAGTCTTGTGAAGTATATGGAGCTTAATTTTAAAATAAAGCTGAACATGAGAAAAAAATGTACTTAAAAATTTATGGATTAAAATTTTCAAGGTCTAAGGCCAAAAAACAGTCAAAGTTGTTGATTTACTTCTACATGTAACTCAAATTTAAAGAAGCATGCAAGCACAAATTGGGAAAAAGCCGCATACATGCGAAGTCTGTGGTGCAACATTTTCAGTTAGTGGATCTTTAAAAGTACACATGAGATTACACACTGGAGAAAAACCATATTCTTGTCAGGTATGTGAAACTTCATTTTCACAGCAAATACATTTAAAAAATCATATGCGAACACACACAGGGGAGAAGCCATATACTTGTGAAGTTTGTGGTGCCTCTTTTTTAAGTAGTGGATCTTTAAAAGTACACACGAGATCACATACTGGAGAAAAACCATATTCTTGTGAGACATGTGGTGCATCATTTTCAAACAGTTCAACTTTAAAAAAGCATATGCATATACACAGTGGTGAAAAACGATATACTTGTGAAGTTTGTGGAGCTGCATTTTCAGTAAGTGGAAATTTAAAAGTACACATGAGATCACATACTGGAGAAAAACCGTATTCTTGTCAGGTATGTGGATCCTCATTTTCAGAAAGTACACATTTAAAACGACATATTCGAACTCATACTGGAGAGAAACCATATCCTTGTGAACACTGTGGTGCTACATTTTCATTAAGTGGAAATTTAAAGGTGCACATGAGATCACATACTGGAGAAAAACCCTATGCTTGTCAGTTATGTGGATCAGCATTTTCACAGTGTTCTAATTTAAAACGACATATGCTGACACATACCGGAGAGAAACCATATGCTTGTGAAGACTGTGGTGCAGCATATTCAGAAAGTGGAACTTTAAAAATACATATGAGATCACATACTGGAGAAAAACCATATTCTTGTCAAACATGTGAATCATCATTTACACATAGGTCGACATTAAAACGACATTTGCAAACTCACGGGGACAAATATCCTTGTGAGGTTTGTGGTGCTGCATTTTCATTAAGAGGTTCTTTAAAAGCACACATGAGGTCACATACTAGAGAGAAACCATATTCTTGTGAAGTATGTGGATCATCATTTTCGAAAGGTTCAGCTTTAAAAAAACATATGCATGTACACACTGATGAGAAACCATATACTTGTGAAGTTTGTGGAGCTGCATTTTCAGAAAGTGAAACTTTAAATGTGCATACAAAAACACATACAGGAGAAAAAACGTATTCTTGACAAGTATGTCAATAATCTTTTTTGAACAGTACATCTTTAAAATGACACATACTGCAAAGAAACCATATCCTGTGAACCCCCTTGAACTGCATTTTCACCAAATGGAATTTAAAAATAATGCATGATTTCACATACTGGTAAAAACATATTCTTTGTGACTTGTGGATTATCATTTTCACAGTTTTCAGCTTTAAAAAACAGATTTGCTGATGAGAATCTATACTTTTGTGATATTTGTGTAGCTATATTTTTGCAAAGTCAAATTTTAAAAGTACACATGAGATCACACATTGGAGAAAAACCATATTTTTGTAAGGCATGTGGAGAATCATTTGCCTACAGTTCAACTTTAAAAATACATAGACACACTGGCAAGAAGCCATATTCATGCAATATTCATGGAATTAACATTTTCAGAAAGTTGAACTTTAAAACTACATATGAGAGCACATTCTGGAGAAAAAATATATTCTTGTGAAACATGTAGAGCATCATTCTTGCACAGTTCAACTTTAAGAATACTATATGTTCACTTGTGAGGTCAATTTTCATGTGACATGTGGAGCTGCATTTTCAAATGTGGGAATTTAAATAATTGTCACTTGTATGGATTATCATTTTCCCAATGTTTAAAGCAACATGTGCAAAAACCTACTGGAAAGACATTCTCACAAAATAGAAATGCACATGAGATGACATGCTGGAGAAAAGCATATTCTTATGGAGCATCCTTTTCACACAGTTCAAATTTTATATATATATATATATATATATATATATATATATATATATATATATATATATATATATATATAACATACTGGAGGTAAAACTGTATCAGTGTAAGGTTTATGGAGATGCATTTACCAAAAATTAAATTTATCAAAACTTAGGCAATCACATCCGAGAGAGAAAACAAATTTTTGCAAGGTTTGATCATCAGTGTTTTCCAAGAATTAATATCTACTGAAACATATTCAAATATGTTCATATATTATAGTGTTATGTTTGTGTACATAATTTTATGCTATTACCTGGTCAATCCTTTCTGCCCTATATTTAATTCTCTTATATATTTTAGTTTACTTAAGCATATCTAATTTAGGACATATGAAAGTGTGTGTATGTGTTTGTGCATGTGTGTATTCTTGCTTTACTTTATAATTTTCTTTTATTTCTTTTTATACTTAAAGAATGGTATGTTCTTTAAGCATAAAAAGAAATACTCTGAATTGAAATAGCTTCTACATTAAAAGTATATACTGAATACAGCCAATAAAAAGTCTCTATGCAAGTCAAGCATCGAATATTTACTGTTAAATAAAATATGTATGTATAGACTCTTGTCTAAAAGTTCAAGACAACCCAGCAAAAATTCACATTTTTCTATTACTGCAGGATATTACATTGTCCATTTTTAGTTAATGTAAACAAATCGAAATCATAAGCAATATTGCATCACCCTCAAGTTTAAAACACTGTAACGGAGTTTTGGCTCATTTGAAACATGTGAATTTATTTTTAAGAATGGTTTTCAGTAAGATTTTGCACAATGAAAATCGGGAAGAAATTGTCACTTTCTGACATTCAAAGAACTTAAATAGTACCATTATAGGGAATGGAGTTCTCAGAGTTTGAAGTCCAAATGGGTTGTAGCAAAACTGTATCTGACAAAGCTGTTGCTAACAACCAAACTGATAGTTGTCTTTGTGATTGAAAGAAAATTGGATTTCTCAGAAAACCAACCCCTAGCATTAATAGTATCATCAAGTGTAGTATTGACTCAATGTACCCAGTGACTTACATTGGTGTTTGAATGAACTACAGCCGTAGCTTTGCAGTAGTTCGTTTTGGCTAATAACCCAAAGTTATACCATCTTGATTTCTGAAAATTAAAAACCATCTTTTCACCAAGCAGAAGATTTCCTTGCAATAATAAATGCCATGAGGTGTGGCATCTTAATTGACAAAATTTTATTGTCTCCAACAGTGAAATGTTGCTCACTTATCAGTAATAGACGGAGACAGTGAGAAAACTTCCTCACTCCAACTTTTTTTTTCTTTTTGCCATTTGCTCGCTTCTAAAACAAAGACCTCACTAAAAAAAGACCTTGAAATTTTACCTTCTTGCTCACTCCTGATTAGCCAATTCACAAACCAGTGAACATTGGCATATGTTCCTTTTTAGACTTTCTTTCTTGTGTGACCTGTGGTCATCCACTGGCCCTGCCAAATATATCAGATTTCAAAAATATGATATATTTCCAACAACATGTATCGTTATATATTAGGCTATGTTTTTTTTTATAATTATTTTTAATTTTAGATTACTTTATTATAAGCCCAAAATGTTACACAATTCCATCCTTTCACAATCTCTGACAAGTTCATGCAAAACAACTTGAGTTGCTTTGCATCTGAAGTGTACAGATGTGAATTGTAGTACTCTTTTGTTTGGTTTAAAATTCAAACAAATATCACCTGAAGAAGGCTGGAGCATACAATGGCCAAAATGTCATGAATCTGGCAATAAAGATAAGGACAACAATGTAAATAGTATAAAAGCTTCATCATATTGTAGCATTTATCAAGCAAAAAGGTGATTATATAAATTACTAATTTATATTGTAATTAATTGAAAATGAACCACTTTTAACAAATTTGATGCATTGAAGTGGGTACTATCTTTTATTTTATGCTAGTGAGATTTTTGTTAAAAAAATATTGGGTGGTGTTAAAATTAAAGCCATTACTTTATTTGATTCAAAGCTTCACCAGTAAATGGAGAAGTATTTTCATAATTTATAACAGCCATCAACTTTCATATTCTAATAGTGAAAAATCTTTAACCTTGGTTGTTGCCATTGATCTCATGAAATTGGTGCTGCCAGGTGTAAAAAGTTTAAAATAGATTTGTTATTGTTCTGAAAAGTAACATGATACCCAGATATTTTTGGTTCACTGCAAAATCAAAAGTTTAGCTTCTGCACTAAAAGGAAATACTGTATACAGCCAATGAAAAATCTCTACACATGTCATACATCAGAAAATTGGTGCTGTTATGTGTAATCTTAGTATTTTAAATTGAATAGGAAGCAATAGGAATTTTTGGAATCAGAAATCATTTACATTTCTGAGATGAGGAGTTATCATTATTTACATTTATACAAAAATCCTTATCTTTGTTGTTATCATCTTTTACTTGGCTGGTCCTTTCTACCCCCACATTTCATTTTTTTATATATTTTTTATTTTTGTAAATGTATCTAATTTAGGATATATGAAAGTGTGTGTGTATATGCTTTACTTTAAAATTTTACTCCATTTTTTTTTTTTTTTTTTTTTTTTTTTTTTATGCTCCCCTGAAATAATGTTTCTGCACTAAAAGTAGATACTGTATACAGCCAATAAAAAAATTCTACACAAGCCAAATATCATGGAATTAGTGCTGCCAGGTGTTAAAAGTTTGAATTAGATTTGTTGTTTTGAAATGTACCTAGATGTCCAAACATTTTTGGTACATTACAAAATCAAAATCTGTGATATTTTGAAAAGAATTAAAAAAGTTAAAAAAAAACAAAAAAAAAACTCCTATACTTGGGAAATTCCATAAATGAGTTTATGATAATTTTCACATGGCAAGAATTTCTTTATGAAAATCATAGTTGAGTATTTTAAATTGAATCAAAGTAGAGACGATTCTTGTCTGAATTTCTGGAATGAGAATTTATCATAATTTACGTCCTATGTATTTGGACTTATGTTCTAATCTTGGTTGTAATTATTGTAACATTTCAACGGTTGCACCCGGGGAAAATTCAGGGATTTTATTTACTCTAAGGGTGATGATTTTTGTCATTCTGCTGTCAGTGTCTACAGATATTCTTTTTTTTTTCTTTTTGGCATTACTAGCCATGTTTCAACAGTCTGACTGTACTAACCAGCACAGGGATTGAACTCACGATTACTATGCCACCAAATTCACAAAACAATGATTTCACTTTCTAGGTTATTGTCCATTGGGACAATCATGAATGTAGAACTTGGAACCTTATACCTAATATTCTTGTTACTTTTCAGCCTGATGCTGTTGCTGCCTTGCTGTTATACTTTGTTCTTTGTCTGTAGCTTCCTTTTTTCCCGCTGCTGCAGAACTCTTTTCCTGTAAAACTTGTCTGTCTCTGCCATCATTCCTCTTTATTTTCTTATTAATAGCTCCCATACAGTATCTATTTGTATGTTTAGGCCTATTATGGTTGGCATCATAGCCTAACATATACACTCATTCCTTCAGACACTGATTCTCTAGTGTTCTTCTCTGTTGAGCAATTTTACTTCATTTCACACACTTTTCCTTCCATACAAGAAATAGAAATGACAACATAGTGAGCCAAATTTAGCACAAAGCTTGTGAGTCTGAATTATCATGGCCCAGCCTCAGATTCAATAGAAAAGGTGGTTACAAATAAAAATGAAATCCAGTAATTACTGTATCGGTATACCAAGTTTTGTATCAATAAACTTAGTTGTTTTTAAGATGTGGATTTTCTTACAGCCTTCAATGTTTTCTCCAAATACCTTGCATACCCTGAATATATATATATATATATATATATATATATATATATATATATATTATTCAATAGGTTTCAGTCTTACTATATGCTATAATATAAACAGATAAGTCAATACTGACTCTGTGTATGTATGTGTATATATATATATATATATATATATATATATATATGCTATAATATAAATAACTGAGAATTGATATGTCCCAAATATTTTAGTACAGGTGCACCCAAATACCAAATTTCCAGACAGATTGATGGTATCATTAAATTTCTTGAAAAGTACTTTGATATTCATGACATCTTGTATTTTGGTACATCCCCTGCTTTTGTAAATATGCATTTAATAACCAGTTTCATCATTGTGATTGTCAACTTGAGGCCACAACCATCAAAATACAATTTTGATACCTTTAGTTTTTGGTTTCCAGAGAGAGAATGAGAAGTTAAACAAAAAATAAAGTTTCTTCTTTCATCATGTTGTCTATCCAACTTACAGCTGACAGGACCCAATTGAAATCTTAATTTTGACATTTCCGTTGATATTGATTCCAACTTGACATTGCCTGGTTCTGCAATGAACAAATTTCAGGTGACTATATCCCATGCTTCGCTGCCATTGGATCATGTTTTAACATTGATGTAGCACATTTTCATGTACCTTTTTTGAATATAAATGTTTATTGCAAAAGTATTCACTCCGCAGTTTTCTCTGATGTTTCATTGACAGTTTAACCCACGCTTCTTTGCAGTATTGCTCCAACTGAGTCAGGTTTGTTGGTGACCTTTGGCTGAGAGCAGTTATTAAATTCTTCCTGTTCAGAAACCATTCTTGACTTGATTGAGATGTTTGCTTGGGATCATTATCCTGCTAAAATATTAATTCTACTCAAGCTTGAGGCTTCTTGCACACTTGAAGATATTATCCTTCAGAATCTCTGTGTATTTCACACTGTTTACATCATCTTACAAACAGACAAGCTACCCAGGATCAAAAAAAAAAAAAAAAAATGAAACGCCTCCATAGTATTATGTTACTGCTTTTGTATTTTAAAGTTGGCATAGTGTGAGATACTGTATGATCAAAGACCGTCAGTGTTATTTGGTCTACTCTATACATAATTTTTGGAAATCAAACCAGAATATTCTGTTTTGGTTTCCTCTGATCAGATAACTCTTTTTCCACATAGTTAAGAGTTTTTTTATATGTTACATATTCTCAACAAGCATTGAGGTGTATTTTCTTCAAAATAATACTTTAAAATATATATATATATATATATATATATATATATATATATATATATATTGCTAAAGTTATTTTGGTTAAAGAAAATACATCAACAAAAAATAAGTTTATCGTACACTAGGCAAAATATATTTCTGCATGTTGATGTAAAAGGCGAGAAGAGCATTCTCCTGAAAAGAACAAAGTTGTCACTGAAAAGTGTTATCCTGAAAAGGACAATTTTGTAGGCGTTAAAAATTGTTGTCCTGAAAAGGACAGTTTTGTAACCATTAAGAATTGTTGTCCTGAAAAAGTCAGTTTTGTAGCTGTTGAGAATTGTTATCCTAAAAAGGACAGTTTTGAAGTTGTAGAAAAGTGTTGTTCTGAAAAGGACAGTTTATTGTATATCGCTGCTGCTGGCGAGGATGACTGGCTGTAGTGGCAGTGGATCATGATGATGGCTGGCTGGAGCCATGGGCCGGCTGGGTCTGCTGATGGAACAGATACTACACTTTGATGTTAATATTTATTCACCATAATAGGTACAAAATGTGCCACAAGGGCTAAAAAGTGGAGATGGGGAAAGACTGGTCTTCTCTAGTCATACGTCAAAACTAACTAGTCTCATTTGTTGACCCATTTGTACTTACAATTTTTCGTTCACCATAACAACGCATTTACTCTTGGCTGTCACACCACAATCACCAAAATACCTCATTTTCTCTATGAAAAGCCCTAACATGATTTTTTTATTTACACAATTATCGAGGGATGGGGAAAAAATCAAAACTTAGCCATTGTGGATGGTGGCTTTTGTTTATTTTTTAGACCTTTTTATATGCTTAATCAGTTTTACAACAGTCGCTGGTCATGGAAGGTGAAGTTTCTTCTGGTTTTTTAAAACGTGGGTGTGTTGACAGGATATGACACACATGCCAGTAAACACTTTGCATCTGCAAAATGCACAATATTGGGAGCTTAAACACCAGGAGGAGGGACAAACTTCTTCGGGTCATCAAGAATGATGGAAGGGTTGACTTTGACTTGACTGACCAGTTTGGACTTGAATCTTCGAACATGTTTTTTTCAGAAATTTGCAGTGGTACCATGAAGCTTCCAATTCTTGATCACATATGTCACAGTAGTTTTTGGTAACTTTTATGAACTGGCTGTAGGTTTCTAGCTTTGTCCATCTTTGTACTTCTCTGTAACTTTCTCAGATCTGGTAAAATTTTGAACCTTCTGACTGCTACTCTTCTTGTTTAACTGATAAGACTAGTGTGATTGTAGAGAACTGATGTAATGAATATGCATACACCTGGTTCCACCTCACAGTAATATGATTGGCTGGTGTCAGCCATAAATACAGACTGATGTGGAGGTACAGGACTATGCCTATTTTTCTACGCCTATTGCCTACCACTACAACGAGGACCAGTCCATTACATTTACCTGCTAGATTGTCCTACCCGGTTAGAGTAGTCAAAACCACTTTGCTACTTTGAACAAATATATCCCTTTCCGGGACATATCAAGAACAAAAGTTTCACACTATTTATAGGAAAAGTCATGCCTGTGACAATATGAAGTAACAGTTTGTAGTGGAAAAATGCTGTTAGCCAGTATTAGGTCTTTTGTTCCAGTGACTGAATATTTTTGCAATATAGGTTTAACAATTTAATAAAGTATTACAGAAAAGATCATTTTACTGCTCAGAAGTCACTTTTGAAACCTGTGATCTTCAAAGGGATTGAACTATCTTTACTATCATTTATTATTACTGAAAAAAAAAAACATACTGCAATAAATTTCACAACATATGTATATAATACAAAACTGACTCAGCAATGACCTTCTAAAACTAGTGATGAGCTGTTTTATATGATGAGTGCTAAAAAGCAGACAAGTTGATTATATTCTAAGCTTTGTTTGGAGTGTTGAAGTCATTTTTGTTGATTGGATACCCGGATAGGAGCCCCTATTGCTCCCTTTCGGTTAAATTAATTTAGTGTACTGTATTGTCTGATCAATCTATTGGATTTAGGGTATCTTGAGCTGGACATGGTGCATACAAAGTCATTTCTCAGAATTTGGTAAACTCTGATGAATTAAATTAGGGTCCATTTTCAGAGATAACATTCTCTCTTATACTTAGAAAAGTTCAACTTAAGTTGTTTCATAATAACCTTGCTAGTGTGGTGCACCTTTGTACCACTTTGAAATATCAACAGAAGGAATATTCCACCCAATAATTCTTAGTTCTCATTAGTTATCACTTAGCTGAACTAACATTAAAATAGAATTAAAATAGAATATTTTGAAAACACAAGAGGACACCATGTTAGATATGCAATATCGATACTAGTCAAAGTGTTAGTAGATATAAACATTGAGTACCAAATATTAGTAAACTTGGACCTTCATGCATGCAAAAAAAAAAAAAAACTATCAAAGGGACGATTTTCTCCGTTGACACTGCTAATATTTTAACTATCTTCACAAAAAGCAATGATTAGAATTTAATAAAACCTAAACATATGAAAGTGAATTTATACATTTGCTTTGTTCTTGAGAATTCATAACAAAAATAAACACTTTATTTATTAGATTATTTATTTGAATGCTTGGCAAAACATCCGCTAATTGCCAATTGATTCAAACTTTATAAGATGGTAAATAATAAGGATTTCCTTATAATTGGTTCATATATTTTAATAATTTAGTAAATATTTATAAATCTAAGAAAAAACTGTTTTTATATTTATTTCTTTATAATCTGGTAAATGATAAATATTGGTTTGCATTAGTTTTAATTATATTAGCTTTTATAATGTAAATATAAAATTATTCTTGTAAACACTCTAATAAATAAATAGTTGTTAATATATTGTTTTAAATTTTTAAGAATGAAAAATAAATTCACTTTTATCATATGTCTAGGTTTTATTATGATTCTCATCATTGCTTTTTGAAACAATAAACATTAATAAGGAGTGAAGGTAATTAAAATGATATTGGTGTCAAGGGAAAAAATGTTCTTTTGATACTCCATTTTTTTGTGGGCACAAAGGTTCAAGTTTGCTCAAATAAATTTTTATTATAGGACAGTGCACATCTTTTTTGTTAACACACATAGAGAAGTAAAATGACTTAAACCTCATCACTTATATCACTAGAGATAATATTTACTTGACACATTGAGTCTTGTGTTATGTATTTGGTTTGCTATTGAGTCTGAGACACTGAGTAGAGTTGGCAATGAAATAAAGGAGATGACTTTCCCTATATAAAGAAGCAAGAGACTAATACAAAATCAACTAGTTTTGAATTGAGCTGGGTGAACCCCATTTTTTTCTTTCTTTTTAATCATATCACCCCCTGCATGGCAGTATAACCTTTAAGACACAAGGGGGTTACTGTGTGTGAAAGAATTAGTAAAAAAGAGAAACATTATTAAGTAGCAAGAAAAATAGAAGAGTAATCAAGAAGACAGTAGATAACAATTGACATTGCGTTTAAGTTTTGGAAGATCAAAGTTGGCTGAAAAGCATGGAGCTGGAACAGATTTGCACAAGTGAGAAGTGTAAGAAAAGAAACTGTCAGCATAGAACTTACAGTTTCGTGTACCCAATTCATCCGTGAAATGATGAGACTTGATGCCATCAATCTAGAGTCTGTCTCTATTTCTGAGATGAGGTATTATGTACAGTATTTACATTATTCGGACTATTGTCCTCATCTTTGTTGCCATATTTGTCACAATGTTTCGGGCCGTTGTATGCTCCGGCCTTCTTCAGGTGGTTGGAATTTCAACTGAACCCTTTATTTCGATCACTGGGTAGACTGTTCTAGTTCCACATGCCATGTTTGATGGATGTCAGTTATCTCAAGGACACATTCACAGTGGATAAAGGTGTTACCGAGATCCAATGACAGACCCAAAGAAGGTGAGTTCAATTCCTGGTTAAGGCAGTGGAGAACTTTCAGAGGGAAAAATTAACAGGAGATAACTGATAACTGACATCCATCAAACATGGCATGTGGAACTAGAACAGTCTACCCCAGTGATGAAAATAAAGGGTTCAGTTTAAAATTCCAACCACCTGAAGAAGGCCGGAGCGTTATAAATATTTTTTATTGACAAATATGGAAACAATGATGAGGACAATAGTCCGACTAATATAAATACTTTCCAATCTAGTACTGCAAATTAAATCCATAAAAGTCTATGTACCATAATGAGCATGAAAGTATTTATAGAAAAGGTGGTGGGAAATTGAATGAAACTGAAACACCAGGTCTGGATTTAATAATATTGCTGAAAGGTAGCAGAAGAGCCAACGTTCGTGTTATGATGGGATGTTTTTTTTAATAAGAGATAGATCACATATCGACCATCATAAAGACTGAAAAATAAAATTGACAAAGATTATTGTTTAAGGTTGATGGACACGCATGTCTTAATTTTTTTTTTTTTTTTTAAAAATTGGTCAAACCCAAACAAAAAAATTTGTTTTTCAATTTTCTATCGATTGAATATAATTTTATTATAAACAATTGTCTTAAATAAATGGAATTTTAAAGCATTCTGAATGTAAAAAAAATAAAAAAAAATGTGAAGACAATGAAAAATACTACCTAAATTTAAAAAAAAAGCAGTTTTGTTGAAATTGGTTGAAAAATGTATTAGGAAATCCGAGACCATGTATAAATGCACATTTTTTTTTTAAAATAAAAAATTTTATAATAAAAAATAACTCGATATGAGTTGTCCCCCTTTCATTCTCGCAATGCCTCTTAATTGTGTTTTCAAATTGATTTCATGCAAAAACAATTGTGTTTTTTCCAATTTTGGCACTGGCAGAACCACCACAAAGAAGGTAATTTTACGTAGTCCTGTGAAGTTTTGTTGAAATTGGTTGAAAAATGTAGGACATCTAATCCAATATATAAACATACACACACACACACACACACACACAATCTGCGTTTTATAATAAGTAAGATTCTTCTTTGGATTTTATTAAGAAGATATTCACTAACCGCCCCACCCAGTTGGATGTGGCACAAGGCTGAGTTTATTGTAGGGTATCCGAAAAACCCATGTATAAATATTGAGCCAAAATTCTCCATAGACCCCAAAAAAAACAATATCAGGTAGTTTTATATATAGATACCCCTATACAAGACTCTGCCCTTTACTCATTTAAATCATCTGGGTTCCTCTCTGCCCGATTAAATAGAGAGTTTGACAATCTACACTGTGGAAGAAAATGAAATCTGTGTTATTTTATTTTTAATCTTTTAAATATATAGCAGGATTTTTTTTACACTAGTTTTGCTGGTCAATTTATTTTAGTAATAGGATTTTCTTAATTAATGATATGAGAAATGATCAGAACACCAACTTCTTCTAACCTTTGTCCTCATCTTGATTGTTTTTTTTCACTCCAGCCTTCTTCAGATTCTTGGAATTTTGAAACAACTTTATTTTTTTTTATTTTCAATCATTTCACCCCAAGCAAGGCAATAAAGCCACTGGGGCATAGGGTTTTACCGTGTGTGAGAGAATGTGTGAAAATCTACTATAAAGGAAAGAGGACAATAAAAGAACAAGAATTAAGAAGACAGAATATAACGATTGACATTGCATTTAAATCTTTGAAGATTGAAGCTGTCTAGGAAGTAAGAAGCCGGAAGAGAGTTCCACAAGCAAGAAGTGCGAGAAAAGAAACTGTTGGCATAGAACTTATGGTTACATCTAGCCAATTCAACTGTGAATTGATGAGACCTTTCCGCCAATCTAGTACTGCACTTAAATTCATAAAGACTAGGTACCATACCGAAGAGTTCATTGGAACAATTACCATGAAAGTATTTAGAGAAAAGGCACAGGGAAGCTACATTACAGTGGTGGGAAAGTGACTGAAGCTGTGAAGTTATTTTAAGGTGTCTAAACGAGGCTAGTTAAAGGGTGAGTTGTTGGATTCATACCTGTTCCCAAGGGTATTCACACATAAATGAATGTAAGCAAATATTTGGATATAGATCCGACAGTATGAAGAAAAATACAGAAAAAACAAACAAAAATCTTAATATGCAATTATGCTGTATTAATGTTAATATAAAATCAAATTTTGTTTAAGTTTCGGGTCTATTTAAGACCATCTTCATGGACATTTTCATTTAAACATAATTAACATTAGAACATATAAAAATAAATGAATATAAAGAACCAGACTGAAATTGGAACTCAGCTCTCTGATTTCCAATTCTGAGACATTTTCCATTACACCACTTGCACATCCAAGCTTGCAGTACCTGATATTCTCAAGCAAAGAAATTTCATCTAACCAGTTTCTAGGTGCCCTTATTTTATGACATTGCTTCAGTAATCATACAAGAACCAGTGTTTCAATGGAGACAATTTATACTAAGTCATCCACCATCCTGGGTATGATGATAAACTACATCTGGTAGCAAAACCTCTGACCAGGAGATTGGTGGGTGGTTTTGAGGAGTGTGGAACCACCTCTTAATTTCTGCTGTTTCCAGGTCCACCCTGACCTAAAGTGGTAGCACCTGTTAGAGCCCTAGCTATGGGCAAATAGTGACCCCTCAAACAAATATCAGCAATACATATTTATAATAAAATGATGAATAATAAACATTTTATAGTAAAATGATTGACAACACATTTTGTAGCAAAATACATTATATACATATATATCTGTCTATATTTCTGAGATGAGGTATTATAGTACACTATTTACATTATTCAGACTATTGTCCTCATCTTTGTCGCCTTAAGGACACATGGCACAGTGGATAAAGGTGTTGGTTAGATCCAGCGACAGGACCCAAAGAGTGTGAGTTCAATACCTGGTTAAGGCAGTGGAGAACTTGGAGAGGGGAATTAACAGGAGATAACTGATAACTGACATCCATTAAAATATGGCACGTGAAACTAGAACAGTCTACCCCAGCCCCAGTGAGTGAAATAAAGGGTTCAGTTTGACATTGCAACCACCTGAAGAAGACCGGAGCATACAACAGCCGAAACGTTATAATAAATATTATGCAAAAAAGCCTGAGAACAATAGTCTGAATAATGTAAATAGTATATATATATATATAATTTTTGAATTTCAGACTAAACAAATAGAATATATATATATATATAATATATATATATATTCAAAAAAAAATAAGTTTAGTCTGAAAAAATAAAATGAAAAATAATTTTTCATATTTAGATTTCAGCATTAAATAACCCACAGAGGTTGATATATAATGGCGAGCCTGTTTGCTAGGACAGCTAGCCAATCTCAATTGCAGACACCTGCTCAGATGCATTTGTTCAACACACACAGAGTCCACCTGTAGTTTATACTGCAACTATGCTGAGTGGACCTTAGTTACAATTTCTGGGAGAGAATGCATAATCTGGCGTGATCAACAGTGTGAACAAGGCCAGTAAACTCAAACCCACGGTCACAATGACTTGTGACTTCATGCTAGCTCAGCCACTGACAGTTCCCAAATAGTTTTGTCTACCCATTTTCACTCATAAGGTTTGGGTCAACCTGTGGTATGGTTTTTAGGCATTTTCCAAAGGTGCTGCACAATGGGATCATGTCTACAGGTCGATAACATCAAGAAGTCACCTTTCTGACGAATTGACCATGCCACCAAACAAAATTAACCAACCAATCAAGTCATCCATGTTAAAACATCTCCTTTCTTCAACAAGATTAAAAAGATATTTACAACATATTGAATGCTTATATGATGTGTTATAAATTATTCATTGTTATTATCTATTGATTGGTTGGTGTCTGTATAAGGCTATCCTTCTGAAATAAAGTGGCACATTATATGGTGTCCTGTTAATAAAGAGCCACATTTATATGGTGTTTTTATTTTTGTTTTGCTTATTGATTCAATCTTAATATTAGTGAAGGGAATGGGTTTGCACATTGATTAGTTTCCCCTTGCAAACTCTCCTCCACCTTCTTCATGCATATCCAAATGTAAACAAATGACAGCACACATTATGAATTGGACAAAATGTCAGCCATCTAGGTACTGATCAGGTACTGATCCAATTCTGAGACGTTTTCCATTACACCACCTGCACATCCAAGCTTGCAGTACCTGATATTCTCAAGCAGTCAGCCATCTAGGTCAGCCATCTAACCAGTGAGGTGCCCTTAGTTGTTACCCCTAACAGGTGCTACCACTTTAGGTCGGGGTGGACCTGGAAACAACAGAAATTAAGAGGTTAGAGGTTATATTAAGACATTTTTTATGTTTATATGTTCTTTTTATAAAAAATGTCTTAATATAATTGTCGGACTTTGTCCATTTCATAATGTGTGACATCATTTGTTTACATTTGGATACGCTTTGAGCAGATATGAATGTACGCAAGAAAATCATGGAGAATTGTAGTTTAAAAACAGTAAAATTGACCTTGCTAACCAAAACACTCCTCTGTGGCTCAATCGGTAAAAGCACGTCAGGCTATATGACGGTTCTGTATAGGATACAAGTTTGATTCCTGTCGGAGGATGCATATTTTCTATGACAATTTCTCGGACATTCAGGCCGGTAAATGTTGTTAATACTATTTATTATAAACAGAGCATTTACTTAAATATTTGTATCTATAAAAAGAATGTATGAACATAAAAAAATGTCTTAATATAATTTTCGGACTTTGTCCATTTCATAATATATATATATATATATATATATATATATATGAGTCTAGTATTTTCTGTGGCTTCTGGCATCTGCTGAATGTTCCCAAACAGAAGTGGAAAGTATACTATAGATATTTAACACTTTCACTACTGCATTGTTGCCTGGCTGAAGGAAGGCTGGCTATATTTTAGGGAGAAAAATAGGTTGCCATTATGAATAGTACCTTATGAAAATTGAGATGTAGTAGAGTGTGTGTGCAGGGGGCTGTATTATATATTCAAGTCAGGAGGCATGAAACCCTTGCACTGGCCCTAGCTAAGACATTTCTAACCAGTGAGGTGTTTGGATCAGATGTCTTGTTAAGCCTCGCTTCTGAGCCAGATTATAGTGACAATATGTATGTAGTCTTAAAAAAGGAATGAAAAAAAACTCAAGATTATTTTCAACCAATGATGGAATTTCAAACCTGAGGCAATTCTTAAAAGTAGCCTAGCAAGCTGACCGACACAAATATAAGGCAATTCATCACCACTTGGATACTTTTAGGGGTTTTTTTTATGTACTTGCACAAAACCCTTTTTTAATTTGATGATTTCCAATTCTACATCGACACCTCTCATACTGAGATTTAAACATTTTAAAGGTATGTCCTTGAAAAATAAAAATTCCAAACCCAGAAGAAAAGTTCATACAGATACCATAATCTGGAATTTTTTAAAAATAATAAAATAAAACATGGTCTTTTTTAATCTACAACTATTGTCTGTAGCAAAAAAAAATATTACTTCAATATTATTTTTGAGTTTTTAAAAAATTATATCTATGTAATAATTTGATACTGATTGAAAGGACAAATAAATGTATATTTCCTATATTATTTTGAAAAGAATTTTCTACAGAATTTGTAGACAAATTAACCAAAATATTACAAAGTAATCTTGTAGGTTGGGATATATATATATATACCATACACAGAATTTATTGTAATGTACAGTTAAAGAGACAAATTTTAAATTTGCTAATAATAAAATATTTTATTTTATTTTATTTTTGTGAATAATAATTTTTAAAATTTAATTTATTTGGCTAATAATAATAACTTTTAATTTTTAATGCTAATAATAAAATTTTACAGAAGATGAAGATGATCAGGACTACACAATTTCAAAATGTGACCTAGGAACTGATTTTTTAAATAAAGATTTTTTTTTTATTAAACTATATATTAAATATAGATAATATATATTAATATATAATATGCATTTTCTATAAATACAGTGTAACCCGGATGTAAGAGAAACCCGGATATAAGAGAGATTTTCTCTGGTCCCAAATTTGAGCCTGTGTTAATGAAAATAGACCAAACCAGGATATAAGAGACTTCTCCGGTCCTGACAACTCTCTTATATCCGGGTTACACTGTACTTTCATGACAATTGTTCTGCTGAGCTTTCCTCTATGGTATGTAGACCTTATGAATTTAAGTGCAGTACAAGATTGGTGACAAGGTTTCATTATTTTATTGTTGAAATGGCTGGATGTAACCACAAATTCTATTGCACTTCTCACTTGTGGAACTCTCTTCCGGCTTTTTACTTCCCGCCCAATCAACTTTGGTCTTCAAAAATCTAAATGCAATGTCAATCATTATCTTCTGTCTTCTTAATTCTTGTTTTTTTATTGTTCTCACTCCTTAATAGTGTTTGCTTTTTTTTTCTCATATTCTCTCACACTCAGTAACTGCTTAGTTGCTTTATTGCCTTGCTTGGAGTTAAATGATTACAAAAAAAAAAAAATAAAAATAAAATAGGTAATACATTGATTTCTCATACCTACTTGCGTATAAAATTCTTTTTCTGATTGTCCCAGTGCTTCACTTTGAAGCTATTTAATTTTTTCTATTCTGAAAATAAAAGTTCGCTTCCCAAATTTTTTACAGTGAAAATCTTTTCTTTATGGTAGTAATTAGTTTCATAAAATGTATTTTATTACTTTAGTAAAGGTATTTGGGGTTTTTTTTTTTTGGGGGGGGGTTCTCTTTACTTTCGAAGCATATGAAATGTTGATGATTATAAAATCAATATTTCATATGCTTCATTCTATTACGGGCTACCATACTTACAAACTGAGCCTTTTGCTTTCCAGTTGTTCTTCGTCCAGTAGTAAAACAAATCACTACAGTACACTCATCCAATTTCGACTTTGACTGACGAGCATGTTGCTATATATAAAAAATATATATATTTTTACGCTATGCAAATAAATTTGTGAATGTTTTTGGCGTAGTTAAATGGATTAATTAATTTAAAGGTAACAGAACTGTTTTGTTTTCATGAAATTCTTTTAGTTTTTTATGATTATTTTTTTTTTTTTTTTTTGGGAGATTTTTTTAAAAATTTCTTTTTTAAAATATCGAGTTTTCAATCAATCAGACGTGGTCTGCTAATGATTTTTTTTTCGAGGAGGCGGCGATAAAAGAAGAATTTTGACTTTATAGCCATTCAATTTTAAGTCAAGTGTTTATTTTATGCAAGAAACAAGATGCAAGTTTGTTGTGAAGATAGAAAATATTTTCTTGTGATTTTCTTAAGTTTTTTTACTTAATTTTTTTTAATCGATTTTCAGACTTAATTTTGGCTTCTGATAAAACTATAGAATTTTAAAAAAAATGGTCTACCGTATTATTACGAGAGAATATCCTAAAAAAAAGCCTTAAAAATAAAAAAAAGTAAATGAACATCAGTGACGTTAAGTAAGAAGAATTACTGACTTTTCAGTTTTCAAGCATGTGAAAAAAAAAACTTACTCATCGAAAAAATTTTTTCTGATTCACTGAATATTTGATATTTTGTTGACAATGTTTTTTAATTTTATTGAATAATTGAAATCTTTTTTTTATAAAAAAAAAAAAAAAGAATATTTCCTGATTTTATTTTTTATGTTTTTTTTTTTTTTTTTTTTTTTAATTGAGTTTCAGTTGTGTTAATTTTTTACTTGTTCCCTGTCTTCGGAAATGTTAAAATCTTGTAGAATTAGTAATGTAACAACAAATTAAAATTACTTATATATTTTTTCGAAAACTATGTATATATTTAAAAAAAAAAAGAAAGAAAAAAAAAAGACACAAAGATTAAAAAAAAAAAAATATTGATTATCTCCCTTGTCTTTTCAAAATCGCTGTCTTTGTTCGGAATTACGAATGGATTTTTAAGACTTGTTCGATTTGAAAGTCATTAGTAAGTTTAATTTTATTTTCTATTTGATATTTATTGAAAGGAACAGAAAACCTACATTAGAGAGAAGTAAGTGCTGTTAGTTTTATCTTTTTTTTTGTGTCGATAAAATGAAAAAAAAAATATATATTTTTTCAAATAATTACGACGAGGCAATCGCACACAAAAAAAGAATTTCCCAAAATTCGGAGTATAACCTCTTGTAAAAATTTTCATTCTTTATTAAATAAGAACTGAATATTTGATGGCAGATTTTTTAAAGGGTTGTTCCATTCGTCTAAATATTTTACTAATTAGAATTATTACGATTTATTTTTTAGTTTTTAGTGATTTTATTTATTTTTTTTTTTTTTTTAGGTAACGCCTTTTTCTTTTCACACACCAATATTCCCGTTCTATATAATTTATAGATAAATAATTTCTGTTTAAGAATTTTCTTGAATCTTTCTTCTTATTAATGACACTATAATGATAACATTTACTTTTAGTTTTATTTTTATACAAGTTTTTTTTTCTCTGATGTCGAATATACAAGAAAAAAACTTTTAATACAAAGAATCTTCTTGTATTAACAAAAAGTAACACGATACAGCGAAAGAGTTTTTTTTTTATCGACATTGTGTGTTTTAAGTTCTTTTTTAAGATTTTATATATATATATATTATAATATTTGAATGTATTTACATAAATTAACATATTCAGTTCCCAATATAACTTATTCTTCTTAGCTTATCCATATAACATCACATTTAATTTCAAACGCCAGTTTACTTGAAAAACTTTAAAAATAGATACAGGCTTTATGGAAAATGCGAATAACAAAACAAAACTGCTTATTCTTTCATGAAAAACCAAGGCCATACCAATGGACATGGCCTTGTGAAAAACATAAGTCCCGCTTTAATATTTGTAAGTGTCTGGCTGGAATTTTTATGGTATAATAAAATTATAGTTTCTCTGTCATTTTCCAAGAACAAATGGAACTTATATAATTTTAGTGAGGTGTGCCCAGTACACAACTCAAAGTGAGGCATCCGGAAATTGTCTGGTTCCCTCATCTGTAGCTGCAGTCATCAGGATGTCCCTCTGATTCTACATCTATAAGTGCAATTGGAAGTTGCTACCTGTTTAACGGATCTCTGGTTGGCAGACTTCAGTTAAATAGCTATTAATTTTCAGTCTCTCAGAAACTGAAAGACAAGTGTTGTAATAAGAAAACTTAGAATTTTATCATAAAAAATTTAGTTCAAACAAGACATTTTTTTATGCAAATTGTTTTTAATGTCATTTTTTATGAAATATTTTTTATGTAAATATCATTTGGATATTTTTCCACTTATTCTTAATATTATTTGATTATGTCCAAAAATCTAAGCTAAGCTAATTATGTACCTTGGTATAGAGTAATGGTTAACAAGGCTAAACTAGTTTGCTATTACAACTGAAGCGTGAGTTTGATTCTCACTAGATGCCTTATAATTAAAAAAAAAAAATGACCTTAAATTACCCAACAAGTGTTGACATGTCATAAAATCAACCAACCAGACATTTAGCTGAAGTTAACCATGTTGTATTTTATACAGTGTAACCCGGATTCTGATTACAGTCGATTCTTTAGCATATTCCTCCTTAGAAGACCATTTGAAATGCTCTCCTCAAATTTTGTTAAATGAACATCTGCTTACCAAAGCAGTGTAAGTGAAAGCGATTAATTGTAACCCAAAATAATTAGGTGTAAGTTAAGGAAAAACGAAAAAGCTTAATATATTTTATTAATAAAGTGAAAGTGAATATTATTTACTTATGTGATCAAATTATTTTTTAAAATTCATTATTGATGAATCTAGCATGCCACACAATTTCTTTGAAGTATTCCTTTTAAAATTTCACACTGCAATGCATCTTCTTAATGCCATTCCAGTATGACTCAATTCTGTTGTCAGCGTACACATTCCATTTGATCGGTTTACAAAGTTCACTGAATGCTTAATAATTTCATGTCGAAGTCCAATGCCTTGGATATCTCTAAAGATTATTTTAACATTGTCCCTTTCCAGAAAGGGATTAATTTAACATCTTTCGTCCACGAGTTGTTTAGTAGGTAGCATATTTAAATGGTCCCAAAATATATTAATTTTTGTACATAGATCAGTTAAAATGTTAGAAAAATGACCAAGTATTCTGGGGCCCAGTAGAAACTTTGTGTCAGGCAAAATAGATACACTTCTGTAGAAATGCAGCAGCCGTTCTAAGATACAGACTTTTATGCTCAGGCAATAATCATTAAAATCTAACTCATAAAATTTCTGAATGAAATACAAGCCTTCTAAATACGAGAGTAGGTTGAAAAGTTCATAGGCTGGCAATGAAGGAGTGATGCTAGAGCTGTGAAATCTTGTTTGCATTAATTTCAACTCTTCTTATTAAGAGGTGCATTGTTTCTTTCCAGGTAAACTCACATCTGATTGGTCAAAGAAGACTTCAGAAGTAACTAGTAGCTACTTTTCTTAAAAATGGACAAAATTTGGCATTATGGTGTTGTCAAGTACCTGCAGAAAAAAAAGGTTTAGCCCCCCAAGGACATTCATGATGACATGGTTGTTACCTTAGGGGTTGACACTCCAGCTTTATGAATTGTGAGAGAGTTGAGAATATTCTGCACAATGAACTTAGCATGACAAAGGTTTCTGCTCGGTGGGTGCCCCTTCTGACACTTGATCAAAAGTGCACCATGCTGATTCCATCATTGGAAAATCTGACATTGTCCGAGACTGATCAAGCTGGTTTCCTTTAATGTTTCCTAACCAGAAACAGAGAGACAATTGATGCAGTGGAAATACACCTCCTCAAAAAAAAAAAAGGTCATTTCATCTGCAGAGAACATAATGGCCTCAGTTTTTGGGGATGTAAAAACACTGTATTTATTGACTATCTTCAAAAGGGCCACACCATCAATGGCAAGTACTATGTCAATGTGCTGAGGCAGTTATAAAAGACCATGGAAAACTGATAAAAGGGGTTTTATTTTGTCAGGGCAATGCTCCAGCACACAAGTCTTTGGTTTCAATGGCTGCTGTGTGTGACTGTGGCTTTGAACTGGTTGATCACCCTGTCTATTCATCTGTTCTCCAACATGAAAAAACATTTGGCTTGGAACCAGTATTGCAGTGATAATAACGTCATATCTGCTGCTGATGACTTTTTGACCAACATCTTGAACAGTCTTCTTTGAACAATCAGATGTCAGTTTATCTGGAAAGAAACAATGTAGTTATTAATAAGAAGAGTTTAAATTAATGCAAGATTTCACAGAACTATGAACTTTTCAGCCCACCCTTGTGCATACAGTAATCATCCCAAAATGAATGCCCCCTCTTAAAATTTACATCTTACTGAATTAAAAGATCAGTATTGAAGTTAAACTTTCCTTTAAGGAAAGACAGTGAGAAATTAATCATGACAAAAACAAATCTTTAAATTATAATTTAGAGTTTTTTAAAAAATTGTAATATGTGTGTTTGATCAGAATTTATTAACATTGCTTTCATGATTATCAATAATGTCCTTTATTATTCAAACTATTGATATTTCAGACTTTATCCATTGAATTAACCTGACAGTATGTATTGTTATCACTTAGATATTTTAGAATAGAGAAAATATCATTTATTACCATGGACATTATTTATGGAATGACTTGATAGCATGTATTGCTATCATTTAAGCATTTTAGGTTAGGGAAAATATTGTTCATTGTCATCAGGTTTTGAATATTATTGATGGAATGATTTAATAGCATGTATTAATCTTGTAATACATTCTGGTATACAAGACTGGAGTAAATTAAAGAGAATAGATTCCATCTTTACATGGAGTAAATTTTTTAAGAAAAATGTTTACAATTGGTTGTGAATTTACAACAGGGAATATCTGCCTTGGAAATTATATAAAATTGATGAATTTCTGCTCAAAAGTTATTTGAATTTTTTAATAAGTTAAAGTTCTATTTAAGATAATTATCAATGTTTCCAGTTTGATCAAAGTTTCTTAATCAAGCCTATTTTTAAAGAAAGAGCACAAATGAAGAAAAATAATTACTTTTCCATATATGATGATGTGATGAAAAGTTTTGTGCCTGATCAAGAAACTCTTCCAAAATAAATTCCAATGTTTAGTATGATTTTGAGAATTGGGTCAAACAGATTTTTCATTGCTCTCATGTGGATTAAATGCAAGTTTACTTGTGCCATCTGTAATTTTGAGAAAAGTCATCACTCTTGGAGTTGTTTAGATTATTGAACTTATTCTTTTTGTTAATTGTTTTGTTGATACCTTTATGCAAGAAACATATTTAGAACATAAGAAAGAGCTATATAACAAATTATCCAATGCATTATATATACATAAATACACATAAATAATTTCAACCACAACTTCAATCTCCAGAATGCTCTACATATTAAAAGAGAGAATAACTTAGATAAAACGTTCTTGAAAGTGCAGTTATCAATTCTTGCCAAAATGGTATAACTTGATAGAATATATTAATCTGATAGTAGATTCTGATAAACAAAAGGAAGTAAAACTAACGATCAGAGAAAAACCCTCCATCTTTATATGGAGTAAATTTAAGAAGAATATTTATATTTAGGTGATGATGAAAAGTTTTTGGCCCAATCAATAATTCCTTCCTCAAATAAATTCCAATGTTTGGTCAGACTTTGAGAATTGGACCACACTGAAAGTTTTTTTTCAGCACACTTTCATAGATTAAAAGCAAGGATACTTGTAAGCATTACATTCTTTACACAGACATATGAAACAAAAATATCTTTTTAAAACTAGAAATCTACACAAAGAATTATTGAATTCATTCTTTTTTCTGTTGTTGCTATAAGGTTTTCTAAATTTTTATTCTTTGTTCTTTATCAAATGTAAAATTCAGAAAAAAAGAGAAAAAATTCTTCAGTATCGATCAGCTATACAATATATACAGAAATAACTCATTTCTGTATATATTGTATAGCTGATCAATACTGAAGAATTTTGAAATGTTTTGGGTGACAAAATTCAAGATTCATGAAATTCTATCTTGTTTGTTTTCCAAAATCTATTACTATACACTATTATATCTTCAAAACAAATACTATCTTCCTTATTTTAAGCAAAAGACTGCTTTATGCAATTTCTAATTTTATAATTGACATTTTAGAATAGAAATATCAATCAATCAGATTACTATCAGATTTATATTACTCATGGGATTGGTATCATGTTATCACTGAGGCAAGTCAAAAAAGGGGAAATATAATTCAATCTATCGCTGTCAGATTTCAGATAACCTGATAGCATATTGTCATCACCGAGACATTTTAGAAGAGAGAAATATCACTCACTGCATGGAGTATACTTAAGAAGAATGTTTATAATTGTGTATTTACAGCATTCAATTTTTAAATTGAAAATCATATAACACTGATAAATTCTTGTTCTACAAATATGTGAACTTCTTTCCAAGTTAAGGGCTTATTTCTATTTAAATAATTATCAATGTTTTCAGTTTAATTGAAATAGTTTAATGAAGCCTATTTTCAAAAGAGTAGCAGAAATGAAGAAAAAAAAAATAACCATCCTAGATCCCTAGGAAATGCAAAAAAAAAAAAAAAAAAAAAAAAAAAAAAAGAGTTTTGGGCCCCTGATAAATGGGTTTTACAAAATACAGAAGTTTGTCAAATTTGGGAACAGTCTGAAAATTCTTTCAATGCCTTCTCATAGATTAAAAACAAGGCTACTTTGGACTTTTCAGATGACCTGATATAAATCAAATGCTTTGAAATACTTTTCTAGATAAAACTAAACAAGATGAACTACTACTATATTAAAGTTTAAAAAAAAATACTGTCTTTCTTACTTGACACAAATGAATGTTTTATGCAGTTTCTAGTTTTAAATATGTTTTCATGAAATTCTTGTTCTCGAAAAAAAATATTACAGAATTAAATCTTTTTTGTTTTTCTTTCATTGTATTTTCTTTTTATTCACAGGTTTCTTTTGAAAGGATTTTGAATTATGGATCATCGTTGGAACAATGTTATCATTTCAAAAGGCATGCCAAATTACTGACCAACAAATAAAGCCAGTAATTAAATATCTCTTCAGGCTCTGGGTCTGTGTTTTCAAATAGCTCAGAGTTAAAATGTCAAGCACTAGCAAAAAATCATATACTCGTGAATGTGCCTTTTCATAGACTAACTCTAAAAAGACAACTATTTTACACTGTAAATTAATTTTGCTTTCATGATTTGTGTAAGTAGGTCTGCATTTCCAGATCCCTAACATGCAAAACATTACAACACACTGACCATTACCTATATTCTTGTGTTGTCTGTAAATCTGCCCATTAATCTTAAACACACAATTAAAAAGAAAAACATCAATTTTGAATCTATGGACATGCATTTTCACAGTATATTGATGTGAAAATTCACCTGGCAATTTAAATTGCAAAAAAAAACCTTCCCTATTGCAAGTTTGCGGTTAAATTATTGTAATGGTTGTGAATCTGAACTTTCTACATATTCAGTTATTAAAAGGTATGTTATAGCACATAATGAAGAGACATCATTTTATATGACATTTGTAATGCTGCTTTTGCAAAGAATTCAAAATTAGTAACTCCCGGTCACTCACACTAGAGAAAAAAAATGTAATGTTAGCAGGCAAGCATATTAAACACATTCAACTTTGAAAAATCATATTCAATCACAGACAGGAAATAGCTACATACTTGTGAGGCATGTGGATCACAATTTTCATGTACCTCACATTTAAATACATTTGAACACATTGAGGATAATCATATTTTTGTTAAGTATATGGAGTTTAATTTACAAAAAGTCTGACATAAGAAGATGCAATGGAACCAAATCATGTGCTTGAAAATTTTGTGGACTAAAATTTTCATGAAATTTTAATTTAAAAATATAATTGCATACAGACCAAAAGAAATTTCTTTGTCAAAATCATTTTCATGTGAGTAAAAATTAAAGAAGCATGCAAACACAAATTGGGGAAAAGCCACATACTTGTGAAGTTTGTGGTGCTTCTTTTTCAGCTAGTGGATCTTTAAAAGTACATATGAGATCACATACCGAAGAAAAGCCATATCCTTGTTATATATGTGGAGCATCATTTTCACGATATAAACTTTTCAAACAGCATATGCAAAAGCACACAGGTGAGAAACCATACCCATGTGAAATTTGTGGAGCTGGATTTTCAGCAAATGGAAATTTAAAAGTACACATGAGATCACATACTGGAGAAAAACCATATTCTTGTCAGTTATGTGGATCGGCATTTTCAGACAGCACACATTTAAAACGACACATGCGAACACATACTGGAGAGAAACCCTATGCTTGTCAGCAGTGTGGTGCTGCTTTTTCTGAAAGTGGAAACTTGAAAGTACACATGAGATCACATGCTGGAGAAAAACCATATTCTTGTCAGTTATGTGGATCATCATTTTCACAGTGTTCAAATTTAAAACGACATATGCGGACTCATACTGGAGAGAAACCATATGCATGCAAAGACTGTGGTGCCGCATATTCAGAAAGTGGAAGCTTAAAAGTACACATGAGATCACATACAGGTGAAAAACCGTTTTCCTGTCAAACATGTGGATCATCATTTTTGCATAAGTCAACTTTAAAACGACATATGCAAATTCATTCTGCAGGCAAATATCCTTGTGAAATTTGCAGTGAGGCATTTTCAGACAGTGAATCCTTAAAAGTACACATGAGATCACATACTGTAGAGAAGCCATATTCTTGTGAGACTTGTGGAGCATCATTTTCACAAAGTTCAATGTTAAAAAACCATATGACTATACACAATAGCGAAAAAACATGTTCCTGTGAGGTTTGTGGAACTTCATTTCCAGAAAGTGGATCTTTAAAAGAACACATGAAATCACATACTGTAGAAAAAACATATCCTTGTCAGGTATGTGAAGAATCATTTTCACACATTTCATCTTTTAAAAAGCATATGAATATGCATACTGGTGGGAAACCATACTCATGTGAAGTTTGTGGAGCTGGATTTTCAGCAAATGGAAATTTAAAAGTACATATGAGATCACATACTGGAGAAAAGCCATATTCTTGTCAGTTATGTGGATCGGCATTTTCAGATAGTACACATTTAAAACGACATATACGAACGCATACTGGAGAGAAACCATATGCTTGTGAAGAGTGTGGTGCTGCTTTTTCCGAAAGTGGAAACTTGAAAGTACACATGAGATCACATGCTGGAGAAAAACCATATACTTGTCAGTTATGCGGATCGTCATTTTCACAAGGCTCAAATTTAAAACGTCATATACGAACACATACTGGAGAGAAACCATATTCTTGTGAAGACTGTGGTGTTGCCTATTCAGAAAGTGGTAGCTTAAAAGTACACATGAGATCCCATACTGGAGAAAAACCGCATTCATGTCAGTTATGTGGATCATCGTTTTCACTTAAGTCTACTTTAGCACGACATATGCAAACTCATTCTGAGGACAAATATCCTTGTGGAATTTGTGGTGCTGTGTTTTTGGTAAGAGGATCTTTAAAAATACACATGAGATCACATACTGAAGGAGATCCACATGAGATCACATGCTGAAGAGGATGATTATTTTCACATTATTCAACTTTAAAAAGCAAATTCAAACTCTTACAAGAGGGGTTGGGGGACTGCATCAGTTTAATGTCTTTGGAGATGCATTTACAAATATCAAAATTTAGGGAAACATGCAATCACATCTTGAAGAGAAAACCTATTTCTGTAATGTTTGTGCATCTGCCTTTTCCAAGGGTTCATATCTAAAGAAATATATACAAATACGCTCAAGTTAGTATTATGGTGTTAATTTTTTGTGTACTATGCTATTACTTTGGTCAATTGTTTCCACCCCACATTTCATTTTGGTGTATATTTGGTGTTTTCTTAAAATTATCTAATATAGGACTTATGAAAACGTTTTTGTTTTACTTGTTTTGTTGTTCTTATCTTAATTTTACTAATTTTCACCCTTTTTTTGTAGTGTTGTCTTTGTTCAAAATAGCCGAGAATTAGGAAGGCTATAAAGAGATTATCGAAGAATCCGAAGACTAGCTGGGGAAAACAAAGATGAGCTTATTAATTAAATACTCATAAATAGAACAGGAAAACTAGAGTAAAATCAACTATTCCTCAAATTTCACTCTAACATGGCTACTTGCTATATTTTTAAGTAGGAGCAGTCCATTGTCACAGTAGTAATATTTAGCGCCCCCCCCCCACGAGGGATACATATGGCACAAAGCTGGGTTTAACATGGGATTTCCGAGCCCGTATACTCGGCCAAAAATATTCCCTCTTTGAACCTGCATAAATGTGTTCAGGGGCAGTCAACCACACCGAACGAGACTCTGCCCTTTGGTGGAGCCTTATCCGGGTTCCTCTCCACCCGAAAGCAAAGAGTTAGATTGTTACTTAATTACAAGTTGTCACAGTAGTTGAGAAGAGGAGTATGTATGCTGTGTCCTGCTCTATAACAACCTTAAAGAACATACACACCTGTGGTTTAACATAGCTTCAGCACTAAAAAGGAAATACTGTATACATCCAACCAAAAATCTCTACACAGGTCATGCATCAGAAAATTGGTGCTGTCATGTGCAAGAAGTTCGAATTAGATTTCTGAATGCCCCCCCTTTTTACTTAACTACAAAATCACAAGTTTTTCTTTTTATAAAAAAAATTATGATGTTCTGAAAAGAATAAAAAAAAGTCTTATAGTGGGAAGAATCCATAAAGAGGTTAATGATATTTTTGAAATGGTAAAAATTTCTTTATGAAATTCGTAGCTTTGCATTTTAAATTGAATAGGAAGCAATAGAAATTTCTGTAATCAGGAGTTATCATCATTTGCATTTGTGCAAAAGTTCTCATCTTTGTTACTATCATCTGATCACATTCTGACTGGATTTCTGAGATGAGTTATCATTATTTACATATTTTTTGTTTTCATAAATGTATCTTAATTTAGGACATGAAAGTGTGGATGAATGTGTTTTTGCTTTTACTCAATTGCTTTTTCTTTTTGTTTTGCTTAAAGAAAATTATTAATATTGCTTCTGCATTAAAAATGTACACTGTATACAGCCAATGATAAATCTCTACACAGGCCAAACATCACAAAATTGGTAGAACTGGCAATATCATGTTGAAACACTAGTTCACATATGATCATTGAAGTTAAGCAGCATAAAGCCTAGTCAGTACTTCAATGAGTGACTGCTTGGTACTGTAAGCTTGAATGTGCGGTTGGTGCAATGGATAATGTTTTTAGGATTTTAATCAGAGAGCCGAGTTTCAATTCCTGTTTGGTTTGTTATATTTACTTACAAACAAATACCCTTGGGAAAGGTATAACTCCATCTCTTTTATCCCTCTAGCTATAAGCTAATAAGTAAGTGTTGTATCAATAAGCCATTATTATCTCCAAAAATATTTTCTGGTTTTAAAAGGTTGATAAGCCGTAGAAAATGACACAATCAACAAAATCGATTCTGCTTCGTGTAAGAAGTTTGAAATAGATTTGTTGTTCTGAAAAGTAACTGCATACCCAAACATTTTGGGGTCACTGCAAAAACAGAAATTTACTTTTTATAAAAAAAAAAAAAGGTATGATATTCAAAAAGTAATTAAAGAGTAAAAAAAAACTCCTATACTTGGAATAAACCATAAAGAGATTAATGATATTTTTCAGATAGGAATTTCTTTATATTACTGTCAAGTTCGTTCATCTATGTTTTTCAAGGGTTAATATCTGCAGAAACATTCAAATAGGCTCATATTCCTATCATGGTGTAAATTTTAATGTACATACTTTTATGCTTTGACCTGACCTATCCTTTCTACCCAACATTACATTTACTTATATATATATTTAATATAAATCTATCTAATGTAGGACATATGAAAGTGTGTGTATGTGTTTTTGCTTTGCTTTATAATTTACTGAGTTTTTTTTATTCTTTTCTTTATTTAAGAACATACACTTCCTGGATTAATATAGTTTCTACACTAAAAGTGTATACTGTATCCAGCCAATTAAAATAATTGGCTAATCACCCATTGTTTCTTTGAATACTATTGCATAAAAAAATGTATATAAACATCACATGGTTGAAATTCTTGCCAGCAAATTGAGAAGTATTTTTATATTTTATACCAGCTATGAAATTGTACATTTACCATCTCTGAAATAAGTAAAATTTTGAACTCTGGTTATTGGCACAGATCTCTTAAAATTGGTGCTGCCAGATGGAAGAAGTTTGAAATTATTATTCTAAAATGTAACTGGTTGCTCAAACATTTTTCATTCACTGCAAAGTCAGAAGTTTTTCTTTCCATAAAAAGCAAACTGATTAATTTGGGATCCCTAAGTGTTTAAAGAAGTCTTTATATATATGAAAAGTGTCCTGGTGTGTATAAACAATTTATCCAATGTAAACAACATCAAAATAATTACAACCACATCCAAAAACTATCACAGATGTGATCAGAACCAAAAATACCAATAACAATAATAATCCTGAAGCAGGTATATATAAAATAAATTGCCAGAACTGCTCCTCACAATACATTGGGTAAACTTGCAGAAATTAAAAAAAAAATGTACCTCTGAACAGAAAAGGGATCAACAATTTATCAAATGCATTAGAAATAAATTCAACCACAACTTTGATCTAAAGAATACCATACTTATCAAAAGAGAAAGTAATTTCTCGAGAATTGAATCTTATCAAAATATAAATCTGCACCCTGAAAGAATTACTTCTTTCCCAAGTCAACATAAGTGACTATAAAAATGTTAAAAAATTAAAAGAAAACAGTTAAAGTCATAATCTCATGTTATTTAAAATATATAGCACATAAATTAATCCCAAAGTAGAGTAATTACTAACTTGCATTAAAAAAATATCAAGAACATCACTTATTCACTTTTGTTTATTAAACATTGAATTGTGTCACTTTGCATCCTCCATAGCTTGCTTGACTTTTTGACCAACCTGATGAATATTTATGAGCATTCTTAAATTTTGAAAAACCAATAACATTTTTGCTCTTGTATATAAATACTTGTTACAAAATAAAATCCTTGCATTTGCCTTGATAAAGTCCCACAGAGGACAAAACGTGTCGGCTAAGATGAGTTTTCCTTTTGTCTTTCTTCATATTGTCCTTTTACAGATATACTCTATCTGAAATTTTTTACACATAAACATGTATCTACACAAGTATTATAGTCATCTGTGTAAATTGTTGCCGGTGAATTAAGTTGATTGAAGGGAGTATTTTGACCATGTGTGTCTTATGGTAACAGCCAGCATTGGAGAACTTAGGAAAATAATTCATCCATTCTACTGAATTCAGAACTTTTTTGTATAGCTATGTTACCAAAACTGTGATCCTATAGACACCCATTTAGTAAGGGAAGAGGTGGTTTTATCACACTCACAAGTGTTTCTGTTTGATAGACCAGCAGATGATTCCTTTTGTAGTCTGATTATTTAAAAGAATACAGTTATAATGTAATATTATGGACACCCACATAGAAAGGGAAGAGGTGGTTTTATCTCAATCACAAGTCTTTCTGTTTGACAGACCAGCACAGGGTTACTTTTGAAGTCTGACTATTTAAAAGAATAAAAGAAATAAAATGTAATACTATGCACACCCACATAGAAAGGGAAGAAGTGGCTTTTATCTCGATCTCAAGTGTTTCTGTTTGATGGACCAGCAGATGGTTATTTTTGAGGTTTAGTCTTCTAAGCAGCATCCACTTTGACTGAAGGAAAACAGAAAGTAAAGGATTGGATGGAGGTTGGAGATCGAATGTCAACAAAGACAGAGACAGAGTATATCCAGGTGCTGGTCTATATTAACAATCATGCTTAGGATTCCAGTCTGCCCTTGCTGGGAGACAGACATGTCTGTTGCACAGTTCCAAATGCTCCATTCATAGGGCCAGCCACCATGTCAGGGTGAGTGAGTGGGCAAGAAGTTGGTAGGGGTACAGTTGGCATAGCAGAAGGTATCCCAAGTATCACACATCTACCCACCTAGAAGAGCAGGTGAAGTCTTATATAAAACATCTACATACAATATGGGAAATGGTTTACATTCTTATTTCTCAATGTGGCATTTGTTGATTGTTTTGATTGAGCTTTATTTTTTTTATGGCTTATCATTTTTTTGCAAATTTATTTAAAGCCAGAAAATATTTTTTTTTTTTTGAGATAATAATTTTTTTTTCTTTTTTTAGAAAGTGCTAAAAAGAACTGTCACAATTAACCCATAGCTGGGGGACAAAGGTGGATCCATAACTTTTTTTATTTCAAATTTTGCACCTTTTTAATATCATGAACCATAAGGAATTGAAACTTTGGCTTCCAATTAACAATTTCAAGCCATTATCCATTATTTAAAATACATCCACATTTACTGTATATAAAAATACATTGTTTAACTTTGGTGATCATACAGGAATCAATGTTTCAATGTGGTATGGCTGTAAGATGTGGTGTTTGTTTTTTATCATGTTACCTTGTGAGCATGCAACATGCCCTTTTGGTGCACACTGATGCAATTGAGAATCAGAATGCAACATAGGGTAATCATTTAAATAGTCAATTGAAAATTTGTTGAAATATATATATTACATAACATCATATCCTTAATAGGTATTGTTTCTGATCAGCTCGTAGAAATATGATTTTATCACCTTGCAATACCGAATTTTTTGTAAGTCCTGGGGATGATGATAAACTACATCTGGCAGCAAGGCCTCTGATTGGGAGATTGGAGGTTTTGAGGAGTGTGGAGCCACCTCTTAATTGTTGTTCTCTGGTCCACCCTAGCCCAGAGTAGTAACACCTGTTTGGGGGGTCTCACCTATGGGTAAATAGTGAACTCCCAAAACAAAAACAAAAAAAAAATACTATGAAAGTATAAAAATACATATTTATAGTAAAAATGCCAGTAATACATTTTTATATGAAAAAAAAAATGACTAACAATCCATATTTATATTAAAATGACCAACAATACATTTTATCTGTAGTTGAATGCATACAATTGCATTCAAAATATATTCAGTTGAAGCAATAAGATTGTGTTCAAAACATTTAGATTTCAACATTAAATAATCTGTTTTTATCATATGAGCTCCAGATGTCGAAGCGAGCATTTCTATTGGAGTTATGACAGCACAGACCACATTTTCAACCTTAAAAATTAAAATGCAACTAAAACTTTTATTGGTGGTAATTCAAGATTTTTATGGGTGTACATGCTTTAACACAAGTGAGAAGTTTTTAAGAAATTAATGGAGTGGAAAACAATTGGACAGAAATTATATGCCTGCACATTGACAATACCAGACAGTACAATTCGAGATTATTTGAGAAGATAGGGGCTATATCATGAATACACTTTTCCAGTGTGACACCAGCGCAAAATGGTATAGCTGAAAGAATGAACAGGGATGGATTATCCTTTAGACAAGTATAAAAATTTAAATAGAGCCCCTCTAGCTTTTTATAATGCAATGATATTAATTTTCTAGAGGTTATAACTTCTAAACAGTTCCATAAACTGAAATGATATCAGATATGACAAACTCATATTTATTTAACTTTGCAGGAAACAAAACAAGGAAAAAGAATGTTTTTTTTGAAATTCATTTGTTTTTCAAACAGATACGTTTGATTTTAATTCTGAATGTTTGATCTAGAAATTTTTACAAAGCAGATTTTAATTTTCTAGATACTATAATTTCTCAATAGTTTCATAAACAGAAATATCAACATGACAAACTCATTTATTTTGATTGTTTTATTGTTATAATGCTGATTATAAAAAAATTGTTTTTTTTTACTATGGTTTTGTTGAAATATATGCTAATTTGGTTTGGTAAAATAGTAGTATTTCTTAAAGAATAAATTATTGACAAACAAAATCATAAGCTATTCTTATTTATTTAAATAATTTTTTAAAATTTACTTCAAGCTAAAATTTGATGTCACTAAAATATATCAAACTAAAAAAATTTACTCAAGATGAGTGCAGGACATTTACTGTTTAACTCCATCTGAGGGTGGAGCATAATTTCATTATTAGCCTTGGGGTCCCAAAAGGTCATAAACCAATTCTGCATACAAGCAATGTTGTCTGATTCAAAACTGCCCAAGAAATTTTACATCTCTTTAAATAAAATTCACCACTTGTTTTAAATTGAAAAAAAATGTCTGTTTTTATTTTATTACATTTGTTCTGTTGCTTGGAATAAGAAGTTGTAAACCTGCTTAAACATGACTTTCATTTTATTATTTATGATCTGTTGAATTTTGATTTGTAAATTCCTATCAGCAAGAATATCAAGAGCTTTAGCATCAAAATTATCTAAATTAAAATCTTTGAATTTTCTTGATATCCCTCAAAAAATGTTGGCAAATCAGAAAAAATATGTAATTTTAAAATAAATTGATGAAGTTTCTGTTTATGCCAGAGTAAATTTACATTACAATCAATGTCATCCTGAAGGTGGATATTTGATAATGGTTCGAAATGTTATTGAAAAATTTCATATTGAAAAAACTAAACTACTACTAAAATTAAATGTTGATGTCAAAGAATACAACTTTGATGCAGGCCATAATTGCTCAAAATATGGACATTTTCTGATAACTTATAGACCTTGAAACTAGTTTCCCTAAATATATTAAAATGTCACTTTTGTATATAGCATGCTATGTTACAGGAAAAGATTGTGCCACAGAAGAGGAAATATTTCATAATATAAGTTTATATTTTTAAGAATATAAACATTTTTGAAAGAAATAGATTGTGGTATTTAAAAATTCCATTGGATAACACAGGGATACCAGATTTTTTTTTTATTGTCAATTTCCCCACTTTTAACATATTTAATTTTTTAACTCCTCAAATTATCCTGTTAATTAATTTTGTATTATTAATGTAAATTGATTTTAATTATTAAAACTATGTGTACTGGTAATATCTGTTATTGTATCATAACAAAATACATATTTTCTTCATCTTCTGTAAAACAAACTGTACGTATAACAAAAATCACAAATTTTGTAAAGATTATCAAAATTATTGTTTCTCTGAAATTCACATTTTTTGGAAAATAATTTCAGACTTTGTTGATACATGATTTTGTAAAATGCTGAAATTGCTTTCTGATTGTTTTATACAATTTTATATTTTCTGTAATCAATTGGCATAAAGAAATTCATTCATTATTTTTCAATATCATGAGAAAATGTCTAATTTATGGTGAATAAAGTGATTTTTGTGCATTTAGTTATTTTATGGTATTTTTGTTTTTTGTACATTTGCATTTATGAAAATAAGTTAATAATTTTAAGATGTTTCCTAATATTGGTTGCTAATTAACTAATCACTGGACACTAATAATTTTCAAGCTAAAAATGTTCTCAATAATTGTTATTTAGTAGTAATTTAGGTTTCCATATACTCACCCCAGTTGTGAACCCCAGTCGCATGGTTGCCAGTCCTGGTATAAAGTATAGGAGATGTCTGGTCTGTAATGATCACAGGATCGCCCTAATGAATTTATATTTATGCAAAATAGCACAAAATATGAAACAATAAGAACAACATTCAACAAGAAAAGTTGCATAAGTAAATGAAATTTATATATGCACTAGCAGCATGGCCCGCTATCACTTGACTTAAAATATTTTTGCCCTTCCTTGCCTTTAAAGGAGTGCCCTTTGCCATGCTGATGTTGCTACATGCCTTACTTCTTGCCTATCTCATACTGCGAATTTTTTCTAAGCTCTATACTAAACATTAAATCTTTTACAAAAAAAGAACTAAACAAAATGAACACAAAATGATCAGCTTCAAAAAAGGAGTCGTAACTGGAAAAACCGAATGAAAAAAGAATGTTAACAACAAATACTTTTTCACACCCAACCCAGTTCTGTGGAATCAGAATCAACATTGAGTTTAAGTAAGCGAAGGAGCCAATTGGAGTAAAAGTGCCATGCAGATTTAAATTTTTCCCACTTGTGACGAATGCAGCTATCAATTTTTTTTTTTTTTTTTTTGCATGCTAGCATGCTAGTTAACATTCGTGTCAGTCAGCTGTTGGCTCTCACACTGGCCAATAGAATCTTCCTGCCTATTCGTGGCTCTTGGCTCTCATTCTGGTCAGTACAAATGGCCGCAAACTACATGAAAACTGCCGTAGAAGCATGAAAAAATTGATTATTTCCACTATTGATGGGAGTTGGGAAATGCAAAGTCAGTCT
>CAHIKZ030002186.1:0-165000 GCA_903632075.3 Acanthosepion pharaonis | reverse complement strand
ATGTTCCCCTCTCCGTCAGTGGAAACTTTCTACGTTATTTATTTCAACAATCACAGTTTTCAACAAATCTCAAGAAATTATTGATTGAAAATACATGGAAACATTTTTAATTTTAAGTTAAGTAAAGTTTTAATTTAAATTAAAAATATCTTCGCTTCTTCAATATTACGTTTTTTTGTACTGAGAAGAAAATGACCTTTTTTCTTTCTTTCTTTTTTTTTTTTTTTTTTTAAGGTCCACCACGGATTTTCTTTAAAAAAAAAGAAAAAAACCCTTATTGAATAAATTACCTTTAAACTAAAATTTCGGCTCTATTTGAAAGATCATAAATAAATAACCTTAAAAAGCTAATCGGAATTAAAAGAAAAAATAATTTCCGCATTTAAAAATACCTTTTTTAGTCATTTTAAAAACTTTGGCATGTTTTTTCGTCGCTCATCGATTCATCAAATCGTCATTGTACGAAAAATGTAAACAACAAATTTTATTCATTTGTGAATTCATTTCTAAAATAATAATTTATTTCATTGGTAAATGTTGGTTTTGTTTCCCGGGCACTAATATCCCTTAAAATTTTTCCAAAATCGTCATAATTCCATGCAAATGTACATGCTGAACTCGAATTAACAATTAAATTATGAAGAAACCTTCATAATTTTGGAGTTATCGACAAGAAAAAATCGGACTTCTTGTTGATCATTCGTCCCCCATTACTGCCATCATGTTTACTAATTCACTGCGTAGTACCTACGCAGGCGTAATCAGAAAATTTGGCCTATTTACTTCTTTTACAGACTTTCCTTGCAGAAAATCACTACGCACTACCGTAATGTAACTTTTTCTACTTTTTTATGAAAATGGTTTTTGTTGGTAATTTTTTTTTTTTTAAGTTTTTAAAGTGGAAAAAAAAATTAAATAAAATGATTTTTAAGGATGATTTTTGAGATTTAAAGGTGGTATAATGGATAGCGGCTCAGATTGAGGAATTGGGTTATTTAATGCTGACAAAATTTTCATTGTTGGTAATATTTTTTCCTTCAAAAATCTATTTCTGGTAAGAATTTTCCTTCGCTGGTAATATTTGTTTTTCAAAAATGTATTGCTGGTAAGAATTTTTTTTTTTTTTTGCAATGTTATTAAAACCTATTTTTACACTTTCATAGTGTTTTGATCCTAGTTTGGGGGTTAACTATTTACCCTTCTATTACGTTGTAACAGGTGCTACCACCCCCGGTCAGGTTGCACCTGTTAGGGTTTTAAATCAAAAGTGAATAGTTAACCCCAAAAATGACCTGGGGTGGTAGCACCTGTTAGGTTCCAGTATATACAGGTGCTATCACACCCCAGTCAGATTGCACCTGGAGACATCAGTGATTAAGAGGTGGTTTCATGCTCCTCAAAACCTCCTGATCTAGAGGCCTTGCTGTTACATGTAGTTTAACGTCTTACCCAGGACGGAAAATATTTGGTGATAAATTAAGTTTAGGGCATTATTTCATCATGTTATGCTGAAAGGAAATGATAAATTATTTCACAGTAATAAAATACATGTTAGTAGAATCTCAAAAGATTTATCAGTGTTTTTTTTTTTTTTTAAATTTGAACAACTGATTCACATTTCAAAAGTAAAAAAGTCCTTTTGAACTCTAGTCAACGGTGGGTGAGTTCATGCTGAAAAAATAGATACTTTACACATCCTGTGTCAATGTGTATCTATGTGTAAACTACATTTGTCTAAATTGTTACCAAAAGTAAAATCAAATTTGACTAAAAGAAAATGTAGATGGGAAGGATGATAGAATAAAAAATATGTCTTAGGATAGGATAAAAAATGCATCTTTGAAAAAATAAGAAGAATGTTATTTTTAAATTTTGCAGGCTAATAATGATCTGTATTCCTAGCCTTTGTTTTAAGTGTGAAAAAATGGTGAAATATATCAAAACTTATTTGGCTTTTTTATATTGCTTGACTTTATATTAAATTATTATTATTAGATTTTAGATATCAATCTGGCAACCCCATGCCATTACTTTTGTATTTCTGCCATAGATGGCTAGAAAATGTACAAACATGCGAACGACTCCTAGACATTTTGCCAAATGGCATCAAATTTGTGACGGCTCTCTGGTGGATGATATCTTCAACAATACATCTGAGGAAGTGACAAGTAGCAGAGTAATTCTTTCACCAAAGAACTCTGAGTGCCTCCTGACCAATGAAGAAATTTTGAGACAACTTCCTGGTAACTACTGCACCTATTATAGTACGGATAAAGTTTTGACAGGTGATCCAGCTGAGTGCTACTCACTTGAATTTTTAAGCTCTTCGACACCATCAGGAATGCCCCCTCATAAATAGAGTTTAAAACCTGGCTCAATACTAATGCTTTTTCATAACATTTCTATCCAGAATGGATTCTGCAATAGTACAAGACTGGAAGTGGTGGCCCATGAATCAACATACAAATGAGGCTTTCTTGATTCGTGGCAGACATCCTCATCCCCAGAATAAAGCTGGCTCGAAGTGACTCTAGCTTTCTATTCACCTAGGAGAAAACCCAATTTTGTGTCCATTTGTCATATGCCATGACTATTAACAAGTCACAGAGACATGTTTGAGAAGGTGGGATTGTTCTTACCTCAGACAGTGTTCAGTCTAATACTGTAGAGTTCACAAACTCAGATATAAAGGTTAAGGTGATGGAGACAGACAGACGAGGAAGGAGAAGAGGGCAAAATGTTACTAAGAACATTGTCTGCCGAGAAGTACTAACTTGAAGGAGTGGAGTGTTTTCAGAAATTCTGGAGACCCTTGATTGTATTAGATATATGTCCTAATATATATATTTCAAAACAGGAAACTATTTATATGTTGCATGTATTACATAGTTTTGTATATATATATATATATATAGGTCTATTTTTTTCTGTATTCATATCAGAGGAAACTGGCATGGCTCTCTGTTGGGTGGTGAGAGTACCATAGACTGATTGGCAAATCTTTGCACACATAGTTGACACGTCCAAGTATTTCTCTGTGCTGTTTATTTTCCCATCCTATGAGTATTACATGTTAAAAAAGGATAGATTTAATAGCTAAACTTTGTTTTTATAAATATACCTGTACAAATATAAGCAGTTTTACTATTTGTTTCCTAAATATCTCATTCTATTATATATGTAGAGATTTTAATTGCTACTTCTTTAATGTGTTATTTTTATGCATACATATACGTAGAAAATGTTTATTGTTTACTCAACATTCAGTCTGTGGAAATTCCACGGGTCCCACTAGTTATTATTTAAGAATTTCAAAAAAAATGGAGAATATAATTCAATCTATCATTGTCCAATTTGGGACAATATTTCAGTGATGACCTGACAGCATGCCATCATTTTGGTATTTTAGAATAAGGAAAATATTGGATATTACTTATAGGATGACCGGATATCATTTATTAATATTTAGTCATTTTACAATAGGGAAAATACATTTCAATTCTTTTGCTGTCAGATTTCATAGGAGATTACCTAACAGCATGTATTATTATATTTAAGTATGTATTAATTATATTTAGAAGAATAAAATATAATCCTTTGCTGTCAAATTTTGGACATTTCAGATGACTTTATCTAAAACTCTCTTAAAACATTTTGGCAAACAAAAATTAATGAAGAAAGATAAGTATTAGACATCTAAACATTATCACATTTAAGGAGTTTCTACTTTTAAAGTCTGTAATACGTATTTTTTTATCACTGAAGCTGTTTCCAATTTGTTTTTATTTTTCTTTCCCCTGAATTCTAAATTGATAAACTGAAACACTCTAAAATGTTGGACATTACTTTTTTTTTTTTTTTTTTTTCTAAGCATTTCACCCCAAGCAAGGCGGGAAGCCACTAGTACGCAAGGGGTTACAGAAAGTTTAGAGCAAGATCAGATAGGAGTGATAGAAGAAAGGATGAGGGTAGTGGATAGATCAAGGCAACTGGAGATGTCGATTGACATTACACTTGAATAGCTGGAGATTATAGCTCACAGGGAAACAGGAAAAAGGAAGGGAATTCCACAGGCGAGAGGTGCGAGACATGAAGCTATTAGAGTAGAAGAGACGGCTATATTTAGGAGTTTCGACAGTGATGGGGTGAGAGCAGGATGCCAGCCTCGTGAGGCGCTATGACCTTAATAAATCAAATCCCTTAAAATATTTTGGTTGACAAAATTAATCAAGATGGACTTCTCTGGCATTAAATTTTTTAAACCAAAAACCTTCTTCCTTATTTAAAACAAATGACTATTTTATACAGTCTCTAGTCTTAAATATATTTTCATTAAATTCTTAAAGTATTATTCTTAAAAAGATTTTTGAAATAAATGTCTCGTTTCTTTTTTTTTTTTTTTCATTCTATTTTCTTGTTTTTTTATCCACAGGTTGTATTAAAAGGCAGTTATGGATTTTGCTGTGACTTCATTGCTCTCATATCAGAAGACTTGATAGAAAATACTAAATTAAATGACTGGACCTGATGACTAGGAAAAAAATGTATATACTTGGAATATTGTAGGTCTGTGTTTCAAATAGTTCAGACTTAAAATGGAATTCAAAGATACATACTGGAGGATAAGTTGTTGAAAGTGTAAGGATGTATTAACTTTTCTTGGAGGTTAACTTTCAAAACATAAGCTATAAATATACATTTACACTTGTGAGTTATCCTGGCCTGGTTTTCTTAACTATGGACACCTAAAACTTCCACTACAAACATGCACTAGTGAAATTCTATTTGTCTGCTCCGTCAAAAAGAATATTTGTGGACAAAGTGAAAAGACAACATAAATATGTAAAATCTATGGATGTATAGATTTGTATAAGTTTGAAAATTCACATGACTATTAATACTTGAAAAAAAAAAAGCCATGATTATGGTTCTAAATTTTCTAATTACTTTTGAACAAACATGTATTGGCATGTAATAGAGAAACACAATATTCTAATGTCATGAATGTGCATTTTCAACTTTTTAAAAGGCTTGTTATAGCACACACCAGAGAGGGGCCATTTTCCTGTGAAAAGTTGCTTTTCTAAGTAATTTGCATTTATCTAGATATATGTAACCATACTGTTTTGGGGTATGTTGATCATTTTTCACATAGTTCAATTTCAAATTGACATATGCACACACAGTGATGAGAAACAATATTCTTGTGAAAAAGTACAATGATATCATATTAAAGAGGAAAAACAATCTCAGATCTGCATTTACATGTGTACTTAACTTTAAAATACATACACTATCACATACAAACAACTGATTTTTCACTTCTTACATTTAAAGAAAAATGCAAAACTTGAGTGAGAAATCATATCTATCTAAAGTGTGTGGTGCTACTTTTTTAGAAAGTGGAAATTTGGAAAGACATAAAGAAACACATAGTGGAGAAAAACGGCGTTGTGAGATATGTGGATCATCTTTTTCAAAACTCTCCCATTTAAAACGACATATGCAAACACACACTGGGGAGAAACCATATCCTTGTGAAGTTTGTGGTATTGCATTTTCTGTAAGTGGAACTTTAAAAGCACATGTGAGAATACATACTGGAGAAAAACTATATTCTTGTGAAGCATGTGGAGTCTCATTTTCACATAGTTCCCACTTAAAACGACATATTCGAACACACACTGGTGATAAGCCATATCCCTGTGAAGTTTGTGGCGTTGCTTTTTCTTTAAGTGGATCTTTAAAAGCACATGTGAGAATACATACAGGTGAAAAACCATATTCTTGTGAGGCATGTGGATCATCATTTTCGCATAGGTCAAATTTTAATAAACATATGCGTTTGCACACTGGCAAGCAACCATATCCTTGTGAAGTTTGTGGTGCTTCTTTTTCAGAAAGTGGAAATTTGAAAGTACACATGAGATCACATACTGGAGAAAAACCATATTCTTGTGGGACTTGTGGATCATCATTCTCTCAAAGCTCACATTTGAAGCGACATATGCGAACACATACTGGAGAAAAACCGTATCCTTGTAAAGTTTGTGGCGCTACATTTTCAGAAAGTGGAAATTTACAAAAACATATGCGATCACATACTGAAGTGAAACCCTATTCTTGCAAGGTTTGTGCATCTGTATTTTCCACACATGCATATTTTAAAAAACATATGCAAATTCATACAAGTTAGTATCATGATGTGCTTACAGTCATATCACATCAAAACACCAGTTCGTATCTGTCCAGTCACCAAAGTTAAGCAATGTTGAGCCTGGTCAGTACTTAGATGGGTGACTGCTTGGGAATATCAGGTGCTGTAAACTTGGATCTTGGAATGAGAAATCAAATAATCGAGTTAGAATTCTAGTTGAGTTTGTTACACTCACTTACAAATAACCCTGGGAAAGACATGAATCTGTCTCTTCTTCCCTCAGCTATGGCTTAAATAACAGGACAGATTGGATCTTATAGACTTGGTTGGCAACAAGTCTACTGCAGGAACTGTCAGTGGCCTATTGCAGGAATTTTTCTGCAAAGTTATGTATTAAAAAACGATATCACATTGAAACACCTGTTACCATCTGTTCAATCACCAAAGTTAAGAAATGTTGAGCCTGTCAGTACCTAGAGTGGTGACTTCTTGGGAATATCAAAAGTCAATGCAGGCTTCAGACTATTTAAAAATCATTATAAATGTAATGTCATATAGGTAGTCTTGAAGAAATAATACTAATGGAATCAATAATTATTAGATCAGATCAGCCTAGACATTGTGAAAAATTGCATTCTCAAAATGAAATAGTTAAGACATGACATATATGAACAATCAAAAGTGCCCATCTAAGTTTCATTTCAACAGTTAATGATTTGCAACTTCTTGATATGATTCATAGCAGAACAAAAAAGTTTAACTTCTTCTACTGATGAGTAAGTAAGTGATGTGTTGTATGATACTAAAGACACCCATATGGAAGAGGAAGAGTCAGTTTTATCTCAATCTCAAATGTCTCTGTTTGATGGGCCAACAGATAATTCCTATTGAAATTCAGCCGCCTTAGCAGCATTCATTTTGATTGTAGGATAAAGCATAAATAAAAGGATGGATCAAGTGGCAACAGAACCAGAAATAGGTTATATCTGGCTGCTGGTCTATATTAATAGTCATGCTTGGAATCAAGGAGAGTGCTGGTTCATTATTGGTGGGAAACATTTCCAAAGACTCCATTTTCATATTGCCCCCATCAGATCAGGATTAATCGATGAGCAAAGCCCTAAATAAAACAACTACATTTAATATGAACAGAATTTGGGTTCTTATTTCTCAATGTGGCATTTTTTTCTTTTTGTGCATATGCATCGTACACTTTCACAGTTTTCAGTGAACACAAACAAGATTGAAGGTTCAGATGCAACATGAGTGGTCACTGGCCTGTCAGTGGAACGCTGTATAGTCTAAACCATGTGCATCTATTGAATGGAGTGCTAACCTTAAAGTCCCTTCTAGATGTCAGTCTGCAGTGAAAGAGCCAACTGCATCCATTTTACAGCATGAATAATTGTGGCTTTTATTTTCTTTTTACACATCCCCAAAAGCTGTAAATGGATTGCTTCTGCTGATAGGGTTTTTCATGCATGCATGTCTGGCAAAAAGGTTTAATGTCTGCCACTATATCCAGTGGGAGAATGGAAATTTTTAAAACCTCAAAATATTAAATTGAAATAAACTTAAAATTTATCTCATATTAAATAAAAGTATTTTTTTATTGAGGTACACACTTTAACTTAAATAGTTTGATATCAAAAACATTCTGTAGAGTCAATCTTTACCCATATTCTCTTGGCATCAATTTAATGTTTTAAAAAAAAATTTCACTTTCCAAAAATTACTGTTTATCATTATAATTTAGATATCTGATGCCAAGAGGATAAGGCTTCATGAGAATCGATGGAGAATATTATACCATTATAGGAAATTCAGTTATCCAGGTTTTTTTATATTAAACATCCAAATTCCAAACAATAATAAAATAAATACAAAGAAAACATGTGTATGTCTGTTAAATCATTTCTATTTACAAACATATATACATGAATTCAAAAGAATTTAACAAAAAAAAAAAAAGGTATTAAAAATAGTCTTTTGTTGAGTTGAAGTCTTTGGGTACATCAAAAAAGGCTGTAGTTTAGAAATTACTTTTAGATAGTTTGGTTCTCCATAAAAAGCTGTTGTTGAGAAAAGATTTTTTATGTATAGCAAAAATATACTTTGTTATTGTTGGAGTTGATTCATTTGAAGTCGCCGACGATTCAATGACCATCTAAGCTGTTGTTGTAGCTAATTGTTCTAAGTCATCGACACATTTCTTTCAACAAGCGCTGTGGGGAGAGACAGTCACATATCTGCTCACTTGTGTTCAGATTGGAGAAAGCCATTTCTCTGGGTTTTGTATAAGAATTCTTTTTTCCAGAAGTAAGCTTGACAAAAATAGGATTTTAGTTTACTCTAGTCAAATATTTCACATGGTAATATTAATTTCTAATCAACAGAAACTTTGATTTAAATCATGTGTGTTGTATCATGGAATCTTTTTGGCATGTTTTTAATATTGTCTCTTTGGTAAAAATAAAGTTTGGAGGTGTTATGTCTGTGGGTATATAATTGTGATGGAAAGGGCTTATTTTCTATATCATTATGCAATTATTGTGTAAGTGAAAGTGAACAGTTATTTATAAACCTTGAACAATAAACCTATTGACATTGAGACTGAAATTTAACATTTGATGGCTGAAGTGGTTTGCAATGTTCCAGGTTGATGTTGCTTCCTGTCATGTGACCATGCAGCATTGTACTGCTAGAATTATTACATTTTTTAATAGTCACTGCCACAAATAAAAAAAAAAATGCATTTTGTATAATTTAAATATCTTCCTTGAACTTAAATTTTGCTTCTATTTATTAGATAAATGACCTTAAAAAGAAGCTAAACTGAATTAAAAGAAAAATGAGTTTCCTTATATAAATAAATTTTTTAGAGATTTTAAGACCATGACACTTTTTTCATTACTTATTGACCCACCATTGTATATGAAAAATTTAAACAACGAATGTAAACTTCTCTTTAAAATCCAATATTTATCTTAGGGATGTATTTCAGAGTCTCTTCATAAATTTGAGGATTAATTAACTTGATTTTTTAAAATTAATGCTTACCTTTTACTTAAAACCAAATTTTTGTAGCATACCTACGGACAATAATGGGTATGTCCCCATTCACATAAATACAGTAGTAAATACTGTATGTTGGTCTGCAGTTGGAGATTCATTGTGGAATTCACTTGACTCACTTCTAGCAGTTGACTACTACTATGTGCTGCTGGCAAATCTTATATGTGTTGTTCTTGTCCTAAGTATTATCATTCATTACCAATCTTTGATTATTCTATTCAGTAACCTTCCCTAGGTTACAACACAAATTGAAAAGAACATTTTATTTATGCACAGTAGCCTGTGAGGTCAAAGGACAAAATAAAAACTATGTAATTCTACCCTTGTCCTATATAAGGTGTGTGAAAAAGTAAAAATAAAGCCTAAAGAAATACAGAAGACCAGCAATGCAATAATTAGTGTAATGAAGTACTCTTTGGAATAGACGTTATCAGGTCAACAGATGGTAGCTCGACTGGCATTTACATACAATACTACATCTTGAACGGAGATAGCCTTATGCCTTTCATTGATCTTTGACTCTTTTTCCTCTTCCGATTCCTTATCAGATTTGGTCTTTGACATCCATATATTGTTCAGTTTCATTACTGGATTTATTAGTCCCCTCTTTCTCCTCCTCCTCCTTCATGTTCTTCACCCTCAGATTCCTCATCTATTTCTGTATCCTCAGGTTCCATTCTGTTTTTGAATTGATCCACACAGGCCAGTACATTTTGTTCATTTTTTTGTTAGTATTGCTGTATTTTGTCCTTTCTGTACTGCAAAGTTCACCTTCTCTGGATTAGATTCTTTGTCCTTTTTATACCATACACTTTCACTTGTTGAAAATGACATTTTTATGGGAGCTCTAATCTGTTCATTGTTACGGGATCTCTAATCTATCTACCCATTAATGCAGAGGGACTTTGTAGTATGCCAGTATGTGAAATTATCCTATAACTTAATGGTAATCTTGGTAAGTAATTCTCTACATTATCATGAGATGAGGAAAATGCATTTAGTCCCATTTTCACAGTCTACACCATTCTTTCTATAATTCCATTCGATTGTGGGTGGTAAGGTTGTGTTTTATACAGGACACATCCAATACGCTTTAGCCATGCACACAAATTTTTGGCACGTTATCTGAGACCAAAGTTTTAGGCACCCATTCCTTAAAAATATTGTTCTTAATATTTGTTTTACAGTGGTAGCTTTTCTGTCAACCAACCTTAGTTACTTCAGAGCCATCCTGAAAATGAGTCCACTAAAGTTCAAAATAACCCCAATGCCTTTAATATAGGAATGATCCTTGTGTACCTGAGCCGATGGTTCTTTTGCTTTAGGCTACAGATGAATTTTGCTTTACTGAATGTTTTTTTTTTTTTTTTTATTTCAGCACATTTTGGGCACCTTTTTACATAGTCTTCTACATCTCAAGAATATCTTGGCCTCCACACTTGTAATTTTAATCTCATTTGTGTCAATGTTATACCACAATGTACATCATCATGTACAACTTTTTGTACTTTTCTTAAACTTAGTGGGGGTATTATAATATCTCCATTGCATATTATGCCTTTCTCTACAGTTAACTTATGTCTTGATTCTTTGTAGGGTCTTTCTGCCATTGAACAATTGCTCCATGTCTTTCCTTTTATTCTATCTGAAATTCTACTTAACACTGGATCTTGTATGGTTTCCATTCTGAGCTGATCTGGGAGTAACACGTCTTTTTCAACCCTGTGCAGTATTTTATCTTCTGAAATTTCAGATGTTTGAAATTTAGTCTGGATAGCGTATCCATGTGCAATAGTGTTCCCCCTTTACATATATGATGTTGAAATCAAAGGCCATGAGTTTTATAGCCCATCTTAAAAGTCTAGAAGATATGACGTTTGATAATTCCTTTCCAAGGTTAAATATAAACTCTAAAATTTTGTGATCTAACTTTAACAAAAACTTTAATCCTAAGCTCTTTCTGTGCTCCATACTGTTGCTAATGCTTCTTTCTCAGTATCTGAGTAGTTAGCTTCAGCTGACATTTTCTTGACAGGTACACTATTGTTGGATGACCTTCTTGAGATAAAATTGCAGCTACAGCATGTTCACTTGTATCTGTAGGCAATGTCACTTTTTTTTTTTTTTTTTTTTTGGATCAAAAATTTTTGCAATCAGTTTTCTTAGTGCCGTTTTAAGCTTTCAATACCTATCTTTTGCCTTTGATCTCATTTAAAAATTCTGTATTCTTTTACTGTAAATCCACAAATGGTTCTATTAGGTTACTGTATCTAGGTAGATATTTGTAATAAAACTTTCTCGATTCCAAAAAGGATTCTATTTCTTTTTTATTTTTTGGTTTAGATACTTCTGATATTTTATGTATCCATTTATTTTCTGGTGAAATTCCTTCTTTAGATATTTGGTATGCCAAATACAATGTTTAATTGCAATTCAACTCACATTAATTGATATGTATCATCATACATGCATTTTTTAATTTGTTTAAAACGTGTTCAGTTTTTTTTTTTTAATTCCTCTTTACTGTAAGCACCTATGCCTATATTGTCTTGATATATGATTATATTTTTTACCCTCTCCAATAGAACTTTTTAATTGCCTTTTGAAAAATATGGATTGAAGTCTTAACACCAAATGGAAGATGAATCCATCTTAGTAAATCTATTGGGGTATTAATTGTAGTTAGTTCTTTAAATTTTTCATCAATTTCTGTTTGGTTATATGCCAATTTCAGGTCAATCTTGGCAAAGTATTTAATTTCCGCTAATTCATGAGTTGCTATTTCTATGTTAGGTAAGGAGAATGAATCAGAGCATATCTGCTGATTCTCACCTACTTTGTAATCCCCACATATCCTCAAATCACCACTGGGTTTTTATATCGCAACAACTGGTGAAGCCCAACTACTACCTACCATTTTCTTTAGTTTTGCAACTACCATGAGTAGAATGTGAAGAGGTATTTTTCGAGATTCAAAATAGGTTGGGTGACCATTTTCTTTCAATTGTCCTATATCAGGTTCTTCTGACATTATACAGTTTATTAATTTCACAGTATCCACTTTTAAAACATCTATTCCCAGGAGTTCATGATTTTTTTTTGCATTCTACAACAGTGATGGGAATAATCTCAAAGCGTTTTTTTGTCTCAAAAGTTCCTTCAAAGGAGCCTAGAGTTTTGATGACAGATCCATCAAATTGTTTTAAATTAAGATTACTTTTTCTTAATTTCAGTCTACCCATTTTTTCATAGAAATTCCTTGGGATCAAGATAACATTCATGTCCTATCTTGCAATATTTGCACTTATCTAGAATTTTAGTTGTGTTTTATGCTTCCACATTGTTTTTAGAATTATTCAATTCATTAATTAATTCTAATTGCTGCAAGAATTCTACACTTGCTTCTAAATTCATATAATTCACTTGTAGCCATTGTAGGATCTTATGTTTGTATGTAATATCATACACGCCTTCAGTTAGTCTGAAACGGATCAATTTGTCTTTTATAGACCATTTCTCTCAAACCCAGCAAATTCACAATATATCTTGTTGCTTCTTTCAATCTGTGTAGATATTGCATTACAGTTTCAGTTGGGTTCTGTCTATTTTCTAGAAATCTTGTTCTTTTTGCAATAACCAGCTTTTTTTTTGGGGGGGGGGTCACATGTTTCTTTTTATAATGGTTGAAATTTCCACATATGTTAAGTCTTCCAGTATTTTGGTGTACACCATAATGGATATTTTCTTTATGACTTCACATCTTGCCAAAGCCAAAAAATAAATCAGTAATTTCATTCTCCTCTCTGGAGGCTTTCTTGTCTTTCAGTTTCTTTACCCTATCCAACACTGCAAAACATCTAATCCACATTTCTGTGTGCTCCAGTTCATCCAGCACAGTTAGGGATCCTATCAGCAACACCATATCATTATGAAATAGAGTACTCTTCAGAATAAACATTGTCCGATCAACAGATGGTTGCTCGACTGCAATACTACAATCAGTAATGTTATTTAACATACAATACTAGAATCAGTAATGTTATTTTTGTTTAAAAATAAATTTTCTTTAACCTTTTAAATATTGCCAATAGTTTATCATATTAGGGCATTGTTGCACTGATCCAAGGAAGAGAACTCTAGCTTGTAATCAGGAATGGACATGTGCATTGGCGAAATAAACAGTTTTTCCGGTCCCCACAATGAATCATGCTGCTTGTTTACTAAATAATATTGGTCTCTCGCCCACATTCTTTCAACCATCAAAACAAGACTAGTTTGAGAATATAGTTTTTTTTATTCTGTATGCTTTTATTAAACTTAGTATAATGAATAAATTTTAAAGCACTACCTAAACAAAAATATAGTGTAAATCTAATTTGTGAAAAGAATAAACTTTCAGAGAAAATTTTAGAAAAAAATGGCAGTATTCTTTTAATGGTGAATATTATAATTCTGAAAATTTTCTTGGTGGCAAAGGGAACAAATTATGCCGAGAAAATAAGAAAAATTTGCTTTAAAAATAAATAAAACTTAAAACAACAACTTACGTTTACTGGAGTAAGTGATTGGTTTATTCTTTTATACAACAATCTCAGGTAGTGTAAATGTGTAAAAAATGCAGAAAAGAAAATAATGACATGCAATGACTCAGAAAATGTTTTTGAGTTTTATTAAAAAAATTATTTTTGCTAAGATATGGGATGAATTTTCCATATGTTCACACTTGATATTGCATATCTTTTACTGAAAAATCATATCTTAGGTATTTTTCTTTATATGTTTTAATTTTTTTTAAAATTGGACAACCCCTCTTCACCACAAATACCAGTTTAAAAAAATACACATGAAATATTGAAACAGCTGGGTGAAAAAACAAAAAAAAATTATTTTAAGTTTTTAATAAGGATTAATTTATTAAAAACTTAAAATAATTTTTTTTTTTGTTTTTTCACCCAGTTTTTCAATATTTCATGTGTATTTTTTTAAACTGGTATTTGTGGTGAAGAGGGGTTAATCTATTCTGTACAGAAGTCATTCATTATTGAATAAGTACTGAAAATTTTGTTTGAATCAGATGTTTGGAAAACATTTTAAAACAGAGGGTAGTGATGTTTTGCTTTCATTTTGCATAAAAAAAACAGCAATTCATTTTTACTTTTGTTTTTTGGTGGTACAAAGGCCAACTGGTATTATGTGGCCCTGCATATAACATAACAAGCTGAATTCTAATAGGCTGATAATGCAAACAAAAAAAAAAATATGAATGGCTGCTTATAAAATTGCTAATTTGAAAAGGAGGTAACTAAAAATGGAATTCTTAGAAAGTAAACTAACAATGTACAATTACACAGAATCTATCAGACTTTTAGTTCCCTAGACACGTTTTCAACACTAAAATGAATATTTACACTTTTTTTTTTTTTACTAATTCATGAATTATAAACAGCTGTGAGTTACCTTGCTTTTTTATGATTTTTAATTGTGTATACAGCCTGTTTTGCAAATGAATGCTACTAGGTAAGTTTTCTACCTCATAGTCCATTGTGTTTAAAGATTAAATTATAAAGTTGTGATATTTTGCATTGCCATATTCACAACATTTCGGACGTTGTACGCTCCAGTTTTCTTCAGGTGTGGAGAAACGGCCAAAAATGTTGTGAATATGACAATGAAATTGAGGATAATAGTCCAAATAATGCAAATAATCATGATACCTCATCTCAGAGATATAGACAGATATTGTGATATTTTGTTTAACAAAAGTAGTTAACAAATGTGTTGCATTTGGTTGTTCTCGTGGATATGTTACTAACAGTGAAAAAGTATTGATACTTTCTTTTCCCCTTGGAAAATCCAGCATGTAAAAACATGGATAAAATTTGTTAATCATATTGATTGGTTCTATGAAAAATTCAGGTTACTGTATGAAACATCTTGAAGAGAAAATTATTTTGAAAGGAAAATGAAACAAACTGGATTGGAATTTACATTCAATACCTACAATACATTCAGAAAAAAAAAAAAGAAAACTGTCTCATTTGCCAAATACAAGGAAATTCAGAAAGACTTCAAAACAATAACTGGTCCAAACTGATGAATTACATGATTTTGTTTCAGCTGACACAAAAAAGTATTTTACTCATTTCAAAAATCAAAGTGTTGTCCTAACAGTTTTGAATTAAAAAAAAATAAGGCAGATTATATTCTAATTTATAGAATAGTCTTTGACCCTGAAACACATTTTCAATCTATAAAAGAATGTATTTGCATTGACCAAAACCTTCATGTCCAGTTCCATTGTGATGGAACCACAACAGTTTATATATGGACATAATGCTAAACTCACACAATTTAGCATATTAGAAATTTTTCTAAGCTATATACATAAGGTTGTGGAAGAACAAACATACTCAATTTTAAAAGAATTACAAAAAAATCATTACCAATCAAGAGGCTGTCCTTCATTTTCTACAGAACTAATATATTATGCCTTACTATTATTGCGCTATATGTCTCAACAAGCCTACAAATTACTTCTGGAGAAATTTCCATTGCCATCTTTTTCTTTATTAGTGAAAATTCCAAAAAAAATAATTAGTTTTCAATGTGAAATTTGTTCCTTGGTCATGGTAGGCAATGATAGTGATGGTGCTACAGAGAAGCAGTACTTTTGACTTCCTTTCTTGAGGAGGTCTTACAATTCCATCTAGCCAAGTTCGTTTGTGCTTGTTTTGCCATACTTGACTATGCAGATAAATTTATTGTAAAGCATAATGAATTCACTATAAGAGAGTCTGAAGAAAGAATTTTGGAAACTTATTGTCTAAAATATGTTTTTACTTGTGAACAACACACTGGAAAAGAAATTCACTTTGCAACAAAAATTCAACAAACGAAAGTTTTCATCAGATGAAGTTCGAAAAAATATTGTAGAATGTTTTAAAAAAAGGCAATGGTTAAAAGAAGATTGATTTATAGAGAAAGTTGGTAGGTTTTGTTCGTTTTTTTTGTATTTGTTTTGAATTACTGCTTAATTTTTTATTTAAAAAGAGAAAAAACAGCCTATTTATGTATTTTTGGACGGTTTTAACATGTTTTAGATAAAATAAAAATAGACATAAATTAACTAAACCAAATAGGCCTGTTAGAAATTAGCCTGAAATGTGAGGCCGGCCGCGGTGGTACCTATAAATTCCTCCGCGTCCACTCTAGGAATTACTAAGCGACCATGAGTCACATTTTGTTACGATATGCGAATAAACTGTACTGCCATGAGAAAGCAATGATATAGATAATATTGATGTATGTTTTCTTCTTTGAAATAAAATAAATCAGTTCTTCTCAACCGACCTCGTTTAGAGTACAGTCGCGCATTGATAACCGGTGTTAGTGATTGGTGTTTAACTTGGATAAAAGGCCATTTTTTTTAATGCTGTTCCTTGTTTTAGAGATTCTCAACACTCAACTGTTTTTTTTAAGGTAGGAAGAATCTTTTTGACGTGATTTCTAGTAATTTTTCATTCTTTTGGTGACTTTTAAAAACGCAACGCGACTGGAAATATTTTTTTTTTTTTTTTTTACTGAGTTACACTACAGAAACAAAAAAAAATGTCTTACAAGCAACTGCAAAATAAAATAAGCATTTATTTTTAAAAACATTTTTCGGTATTCTTTTAATTACACCTATCTTATTTTCGATTATTATTTTTTATGCACTTTAAAAAATAGTTCGATATTCTAAGAATACACAAAAATCGTCGTTAATGGAGATGTCATTCTCGTTTTCAACATCTCTTGGCGCTCCATTCGGTTCAAATTTGAATAACTTCAGTCCCGGAATAGCTTCGTGTCTTCTTTTATGTGCCGTATCCCTTAAGGACGTAGGCCATCATAGCTCTCAATATGTTTTGTCATTTTGCTTTGCATTATTACCGCTGTACGGCTGAATTTTATGAGAAAAGTGTTGACATTTTGCATTATTCCGGTGTTCTACCAACAGTCGTCCCCTGTCATCATTGCGAAAAAAAAAAAAAAAAAAATTTAAATTTCACAAAATATTCTATGTACTAATGTTTTATTGAACTTTAGATATTTTCTGGCTTTAAATTTACTATAGTTATCGCTCTTATTTTCTGATAATGTCGTGTGTGGACGACCGTATATACATAAATCGGCAAGTTTTACACATACAAAAAATTCTTTTAAAAATATTGGTGTTTTTTTTGTATGATTTTTACTTACTTTTTCCACTTATGATTAGTAAATTTTTTTTTTTTTTTGCTTAATAATATCATCTAAAAGGTTGAAATTAATACAGAATTTTAAGATTTTATTTTTAAATCTTAAAATTCTGTATGTCCACTTTTTCGCTAAAAAAGTGACATACACTGTTTAAAAAGGCCCCAAATTTAATAAAAACAAAGTTTTATCGCAAAAAAGTTTGTTATTAATTAGAGGAGAGACCAAAGAGTTTTTTAATTGTTTTTTTTTTGTAATTACTTTTCAGCACGCCTGAAATTTTGGTTGAATATTTTTTTTTCTTTTTCGGTCAGAGCGTTAGGTTTTTTTGTTTTTTGTTTTAACGCCTTTTTCAATTGAAAACACATTTAATGTGGATTTTCTTGCAAAAATCAAATAATTGTCGGAATTTAATGAAACTTTCAGAATTTATTAAAAAAATGACTGAATTTATTTAAGAAATGTTTGTTTTTTAGAAGCTCATGGTAAAAAATATATTTTTTAACATCTATTACGCCCCCCTCCCCCAACACACACACTTAATTTTATTTTTATGAAAACTTTAAAACTAGTAACTCTGTAATTTTTTTTAGAGGACTACAAATCATCAATTTTTTGTAAAATTTTACTCGCAACAACCCAAACTTTAGCTCCGAATTTAAAATACAAAACTCGATAAAACTAAGACATAATTTAATTTTAAAAGATTTCTGACGTTTAGAAATGGATTTAAGAAATAAAAAAAATGAGAAACTAATTAATATCTGGAACAAAAAAAAACAGATTTCATTAAATTTCAACATTAAAAAAACAACACAGACAAGAATTGAAAAATCCAGATTTAAGTTTTTACAAAAACAACACTGGCTGGAAGTGTTGCTAGCAAACTAAAACGTTACAAACAAGATTATTTATGTACAACAGTAACACCAATGTCAACCAGTTGGGTGATTTTAAAATTCTGTATGAATAAAATAGTTGTATGACCTGATCTGAAAAAATACACAACTTCAATATTTTAAGTGCCCACTGACCAAGTCGCGTCGAAGTTTCGTTTTTATTAGTTCTCTTGGTCACGTGGGGAGACTCGTGAACATGTTTACATTTTATGGCGTCAACTAGAGGTCAAAATTTGGGTCGGTACCTTCGGACGTAGTTGACGACGCCTAATTAATATTTTACAACCAATCAAAATGCATCAGTTGTTATATTCGGTTGGGAGCCTCTATGTGTTTAACTTGCACAAAATTTAAGAATTAAAAAAAATGTAGGAAACTGATTCTACAATACCTTAAAAATTGGGAAAAATTAAATGTTGATTTTTATTGACTAAATTGGGAAAAATCATATATAACTGTAAATTTTTAATTTGACAACCCTAAATTATCGTATCTTAATTTCTCAATCCAGTCGTACCAGCTTTGCTCTTTTTTTTTTTTGCTTTTTTATATGCGAGAATAAAAAAAAAACAATTTCAATCATAAAAATCTAATATAAATGAATAAAAAGTTCTGATTTTTTTTTTTTTTTTCAATCAACAACCCTATCACATTTTGAATATTACTTATAGAATGACCTGATATGCTGTATTATTATTTAGGTATTTTAGAATATGGAAAATACCTTTCAATCTGTTGCTATCAGATTTTATGAAATTACCTGATCATGTCTATTATTATTATTATTTAGGTATTTTAGAATAAGAGAATATAAATATTTTGGACATTTGGAATGATTTGAACTATTAAACATTTAAAAACCATCATATTTAAGCAGTTTCTGTTTTTAGCGTCTACAATCTTTTTTTTTTCACCACTGAAGCTCTTTCCAATTTATTTGATTTTTTTTCACTGGATTCTAAATTGATAAATTAAAACACTGTAAAATGGTGGACATTACTTAACAGATAACCTTAACAAATCAAATCTCTTTAAATATTTTGATAGACAAAGATGCACTACTGTGGCATTAAATCTTTTAAACAAAATGTTTTATACACTTTCTAATCTTAAATATATTTTCATTAAATTCTTTAAGTATTGTTCTTAAAAAGATTTTTGAAATACATGTGTTTTTTTTCTTTTTTTCATTCTATTTTCTTTTTCTTTTTTTAATCCACAGGTGTTAAAAGGCAATTATGGATTTTGCTGTGACTTCATTGTTTTCATACCAAAAGACTTGATAGAAAATACTAAATTTAAATGAATGAACCTGATGACTGGAAAAATATATATTCTTGTATTATTGTAGGTCTGTATTTTCAAATAGTTCAGACTTAAAATGGAATTTAAAGATACATACAGGAGGGTAAGTTGTTGAAAGTGTGTGTAAATACTGCTTTTTCTCAGAGTTTAACTTTCAAAACATACACTTGTGAAATTTTATGTTCTCGTCTGCTCTGTGGAAATGTTTCTCCATTTAAAGAATATTCACAAAGTGGAAAGAAAACAAATATGTGAAATCTATGGATGTATACATTTGCTTAAGTTCAAATGTTCACGGCTATTCATACTTGAAAAAAAAGCTATTTCTTTGTGATGATTTTGGTTCTAAATTTTCTAATTATTGTTTTTGATTATGCATGTATGGGAACATAATTGAGGAAAGTCCTGTTCTAATATTGTCAATCTGTATTTTTTACTGCAGGTTTAACTTTTAAAAGCCATGTTATAGCACACACCAGAGAGGAACTATTTTCATTTGATGTCAAAAATGTTGCTTAGAAAAGTAATTTGCATTTAACCAGATATGTGTAACCTGTCAACAAAAAACATAACTCAATTTCAAACTGACACACACACGCTGATGAGAAACCATATCTTTGTGAAAAAGTACATGTGATATCACACTAAAGAGAAAAACAACATCTTGAATCTGCATTTATAGTTTAAAAGATGTACACTCTCACATAGATGCAAATAATCTTTTTTTCTTTACAGATTTGATTTTTCACTTTTCACATTTAAAAAAATGCAAACACACACTGGTGAGAAATCCTATCCATGTGATGAGTGTTGTGCTACATTTTCTGATGGTGGAAATTTGGAAAAACATAAAGCTACACATCGGGAAGAAAAACTATTTTGCTGTGAGATGTGTGGATCATCTTTTTCAAAAATCTCACATTTAAAACAGCACATGCAAATACACACTGGAAAGAAACTCTATGATTGTAAAATTTGCAGTGCTACATTTTCAGTCAGTGGATCTTTAAAAATGCACATGCGATCACACACTAGAGAAAAAAAATATTCTTGTGAGGTATGTAGAGCCTCATTTTCACATAGCTCCCATTTAAAACGGCATATGAGAATACATACTGGAGAAAAACCATATGCTTGTAAAGTTTGTGGTGTTGCATTTTCTGCAAGTGGTGCTTTAATAGTACATATGAGATCACACACTGGAGAAAAACCATATTCTTGTGAGGTATGTGGAACATCATTTTCACATAGCTGTCAATTAAAAACATTATATTCAAAACACACACTGGAGAGAAACCATATTCTTGTGGAGTTTGTGGTATTGCATTTTCTGTAAGTGGATCGTTAAAAGCACACATGAGATTACATACTGGAGAAAAACCATATTCTTGTGAGGCATGTGGAGCTTCATTTTCACATAGCTCCCCACTTAAAACGACATATGCGAACCCACACTGGTGATAAGCCATATCCCTGTGAAGTTTGTGGTGTTGCATTTTCAGTTAGTGGTTCTTTAAAAGCACATATGAGAATACATACTGGAGAAAAACCATATTGTTGTCAAGCATGTGGATCATCATTTTCGCATAGCTCCAATTTTAAGAAACATATGCGTTTACATACAGGGGAACAACCATATCCTTGTGAAGTTTGTAATGCTTCATTTTCAGAAAGTGGTACTTTAAAAGTTCACATGAGATCACATACTGGAGAAAAACCATTTTCTTGTGAGGCTTGTGGATCATCATTCTCTCAAAGCTCACATTTGAAGCGACATATGCGAACACATACTGGAGAAAAACCATATCCTTGTAAAGTTTGTGGTGCTACATTTTCAGAAAGCGGAAATTTGCGAAAACATATGCGAGTACATACTGATGAGAAACCCTATTCTTGCCAGATTTGTGCATCTGTATTTTCGAAGGATGCATATCTAAAGAAACATATGCAAATTCATACAAGTTAATATTATAATGGACTTATGGCCATATCATATCAAAAAACCAGTTCTCCTCTCTCCAATCACTGAAGTTAAGCAATGTTGAACTTGATCAGTACCTGGATGGGTATCCACTTGTGAATATCAGGTGTTGTTACCTTGGATGTGAAGATGGTGTGATGGATAATAGCCTGGAATGAGAAAACAGCTGACGAGTTACAATTCCAGTCATGTCCATTTTCTTCACTTAAAACAAATACTTGTAGGAAAGGTATGAATCTATCTCTTCTCCCCTTAGCTATTGGTTAAATAGCAGGACAGATTGGGTCTCATAGCCTTGGTTGGCAACCAGTCTATCACAGGAAGTGATGGCAGCCTACCCTAGAAATTCTTCTGCTTAGTCAAACATGAATTTTAAAATAGACTTAATTATCCAGGTGTGTCACAACTGCATCTACCAACATGCATTGGGCAAGTACAGTAGGATAATGACATTCCTCTCCATGAATGGCAAAAGATGGTGAGATCTGGGGAAGATCTGTAGGCAGCAAAGGACATTCACAGATAGTATTATGATGTAATTTTTTGAAATGCGTATTTTAATATCTAACTAGATCTGTTTTTCACTTGGCTTTTGATGATGTGCTGTATTTTTTCTTTTTTACAAATTAAGAGTATATGATATAGGAATCATAAAATTCTTTTTTCCTTTTTCGCTAGAGGTGAGGAACTCAATTTTCTACAACTTGCAGAATTAATACAAAATAACTCATGCACCAGAATTCTGCATGCAATATGTATTAAATGTTTCAGCAAGCTATAATTTGCCAGATTTTAATTTATTTTTTTCAAGATAGGATGTCAGTGCATACCTTATTGGCATCCATCATTCTCAAGAGACCCTAGATTTGCACCCAAAGAGCACAGCTCTGGTCTGGGTCTTTTTATGAGCAATCAGCATTTGCCCATGCAGCATGTCTCTCCTCTCCATACTACTGATGTTGTCCAAGGGAAAAGCACAGACCAATATAACTTTGCAGTGTTACAGGCACACTGGAGTAATGGATAGTGGCTCAGATTGAGGAATTGGAGAGCCAAGTTCAAATTCCAGTCAAATCCATCGCATTCACTTACATGCTTTGGAAAAGGTATGAATCCTCTTCTCCCCCCAGTTATGGGTAAATAGCAGGACAGACCAGGTTCTATAGCCTTGGATAGCAACTGGTATACTGCAGAAAGGACTGACAACCTATTGCTGGAAAAATATCTGCCTGGTCAGTCATGTATCAAAAGATACATGATCACCCAAGCATGTATCACACATGGCACATAACTGACTGATTGTTGCAGGTGTTATCAAAACAAAACAAAACATGACATTGAATTCTCTTAGGGACTTTGGACTTGATTTCAGAGTTGTCCTATTCCTAGTCTGGTCACCAACCATTGCTAGAGCCCTACTATTTACCTATAGTTAGAGTTTTTTGAATTCAGAGGTTTTCCTACTCTTAGACTGATTACTAGAACCCATTTTGTCCTGCTGTTTTACCTGTAGCTGGTGGGGAGAGATGGATTCATTCCTTTCTCAGTGTGTAAGTGAATGCAATGAACTCGACTAGAATTCGAACGTGGCCCTCCAATTTCTCAATCCGAGCCACAATCAATTACTCCACCATGCTTCCAATGTCATTTTATAAGAACATGAATAAATGAAATATATGTATTTATTGATAAAACCAAAATGGTCACCAGCAATTGGAAAATTTTGACTTAATTTCTAACAGTCATAAGACCTCTACAATGTTGTAATATTACTTGTCGAACTCACAAACCTAGATTTATATGCATTACAAATTAACCTAAGCACATCTGACTATTAAAGGATGAAAAGTTTTTGCAGATTTTTGTAAACATAAATATATTCTGTCTATAATGTTTGTATTCTATTCAGTATGTTTTGATGGTTGCTTGAGATGTGTTTCCTGGCTGGTGAGGAAGTCTTTGAATGTGGTTTGTGCACTTGGATTCACAAGTGTGTCAGATAGACACTGCATGCTGGATATTACCATGAAGGATAAGGCACTTCATCTCATTGGGGTTTATATATCTAATGACCATGCAGAGCAGCCTGATTTGTCTCAATGGATCAAGCAATTTAGGACATCTTGTCAGATAGTATTATCAGAGTATTGGAATGGCATCCATGAACTCCAATTTCGATCATATAAATAAAAAATTGACTACTTACAAACTGGATATGAAGTCATTTCAGGACTTTATCAACAAGTTTGAATTTGGCAAAAGAGTTTTGTGCATCTGTGTCAAATGAAAAGGGGTCACCTAGAGTGGAATTTCGATGTCAGTTAGGCATCAGGATATTGGACTGAACATTGGCAACCCAGTATAAAGTTAGGGTTATTTTTTCTTTAATTTTTTTCCCTTAAAATTCACTTCACAAGGTAATGTATGACCATTGGCTCCTTTTATTTCTGTCTTCACCTTCTTTAATTTAATTCCTCTCCCATCCCTTGTCAGGTGACAGAGTTATCAATTTTCTAGTGGATGAAGGACGTCTTTTGTTTTTTTGGTATTTTTTTGTATATGTTGTTATGTTTGAATGAGTGCATGTTTGAGTGAGTCTTTGGTAGTGATTGTTTTAACTTTTGCATCCAGTCCCACATTAATTTTGTCTGGTTAACTGATGTTTCAGCCACAATTCATTACTGCAGGGGGCTTTTATTACTAACTCTATCTTGTTTTGTTATCTAAATAGTTTTAGTATATTGTAAATATGCATTGGTGGTCAGTCAGTTATGTGCCATGCGTGATACACGCTTAGGCAATCATGTCTCTTTCAATACATGACTGACGAGGCAGATATTTTTTCCCTGCAGTAGGTTGCCATTTCTTTCTGCAGTAGTCCAGTTGCCATCCAAGAATATAGAACTCGGTCTGTCCTGCTATTTACCCATGGCTGCGGAGGGGGGGAGAAAAGGATTCACACCTTTCCCAAGGGTATTAGCACATAAGTGAATGTAATGGATTCAACCGGAATTTGAACTCAGCTCTCTGATTCCTCAATCAGTTATGTGCCATGCATGATACACGCTTAGGCGATCATGTATCTTTCAGTACATGACTGACGAGGCAGTTTTTTTTCCCCCCACAGTAGGTTGCCATTTCATTCTGCAGTAGTCCTTTTACATACATATTATTAGCCATCATTTGGCACACAAAGCACTTAATTTGTGTATTTTTTTCATTTTTGTTAACAATAAATTGTCTGTTTTTTAAACTCAGCTCGTGCCATCTGTCTTTGTTGTGTGCCTTACCTCAAATGTTTGTTTTTTTTTTTACCAAATAAAAAACTCCTTTACTATCTTCCAGCTTCTTGCTTTCCAGTCAACATTGATCTTCAAAAATTTAAATACAATGTCAATTGTTATCTTCTGTTTTTTTTCTTAAATGCTGTTCTGTTATTCTTCTTGCTTTTGCTCCTTATTGTTTTTTGAAAAATAAAAAATGTAAGAAAAACTGTTTTTCTTATATTCTTTTCTTTCACACTTTCATAACTGGTAACCCTTTTTGTGATGTGTGTTGAGAGGAATAGAACTAACCAATCAACGAGCTAGTTTTGAGTAGATTAACCAATGAATGCTTGTTATATATTTTGTAAGATTGTGATGGTGAAAATTACAACAGGAATAGTGCATTTTCTTTGACAGGGGTTAACTGGCTGCTCTGGAAGATTCCACAACCTCCTCTTATGTGTTTATTTTAGTGGCTCTGTTGCCTTGTTCGAGGTGAAATGATTAAAAAGAAAAGTGGAGATTTATTATTTTCTGTCCAATCTAAAAGGAAATAACATTTATATGCAAGCACCAATTCTCAAAAAAAAAAAAATTAAAAAATACAGAAGCGATATCAAAAGTCAGGTTGAAACTAAAAACACACCAAAAAAAATATTTCCTCTCAGTTTTTTTGATAAAATAATCTATTCCGTACAAAATATTTGGGTAATTTGCTTTTTAAGCCCAGCGCTAATTATCTAATAAAAATTTCCTGAATAGTTATATTTAGGTATAGATATACAGGCTAAATTCGAAAATAAAAAAGTTTTGATAAAATCTACCTTTTTGGAGTTATCGACAATGTAATTTCAGACTCATTTGTGTCGCAGCAGCCATTACTGGCATTGTTTGCATATAATTGGTGCAAAATAGTCTTGATTATTACACATGCATTGAATCCTAAGTTGTGCAGTAATTGAGTCAAGTAAGAACCGTAAAAGAAGTCACTAACAAGGTAACCTTCCACACAAATCTGCTCAGCATCGAATGTATGTAAACAACACTAGTAATGGCTGCTGTGCTATAACGCAAATGAGTCCGAATTTTTATTGTCAATAACTTCTAAATGGTAGATTTTATCAAGATTTCTTTGGTATTTTCGAATTAAGCAAGTACATTTATGCATAAATATAACTATTTGGGAAATTTTTATTAGAGACATAGTGCAGGACTTAAAAAAGCAAATTATCCCAAATTTTTTAGGAAAAGAAAAGGAAATCACTGAAGATATTTCAGTAAAAAAAAAAAAAAAAGAATCATTGAATGTGAACATACTGCAAATTTGTTCCGCATCTTAAAAGAAAAGAAAAAAAAAACAATAATTTTATTAAAACTCAAAAACTAAATTTTTAGTAATTAGTGCCTGCATAATAAAACAAGTTATTTTCTCTCAGGCTCGACAGAAAAAAAAAATCTAAACATAATATTTATTTTTTAAAAAAATTTATTTTAATTTTTCAGTGCAATTTTGAAATAAATTCTGTTGCTGTTCATCACAACAGTTTATTTTAAAAAGACATGTTTGAAGATTTTAAAAAATCTAATATTTAAAATCTTTAACCCATTACTTGCCATGAGCCCCATTTGGGGATCTACTGTACTGTACTGATGCGGCATTCACCCTGGGCGGATTGAGCCGGCTTCTTCCTGTTATGAGAAGAAGATTCTTGGGATAAATTACAGAAGTAGGGTACCCAGGATCTGTTAAAATTAAACTCATTACATGTTATTCCTTGTATTTACATTGAATTGCTTACATACATTGCATTTGCAGAGGCATATTTTACAACACTTAGCCTTTAAAGTTCTTATTATTAGCGGTAAGGAGACACTTTGTCATAATTTTACATTTCATGAGTAGAAAAATAATGACTGTTTTGAAAAGTATTTTTTTATTATTTCTAATCAATATTATTTTTTGAGGTTTTATACACATATATATTTGATGTTCTAGTTTCTATAAAAATGACAATGGTAACTATTGAAATTAAACATAAGGAATAAATAAACTCCTAAGACACCTGTTTGGGCCAAAAATGCGCATTAAAAAAATTTGGCAGTAAATGGGTTCATGTCATTTTTGAGTGTGAACCTTTTTTAAAAGAATTTTATTTTATTTTTTTCCTTTTAGCAACTGTTAGATTATTTTTTTGTATGGCTATAAAAAAAAAAGTAATTCAAATTCTCATATCATGTTGACTAACTTCTATATTTAATATTGGAGAAGTATAGGAAATGATGCAATTTACCATCAAGAAAAGTTCAAGAAAAATGGGATCAACTTTGGCGCAATTCTTAATATATAAAAAACGCCTATGCATGTTTTCTAAAAAAAATAAAACACTCAACACCATATTTTGACCACATATTTTGGGTATACAAAAAAATAGGCCGTCGCTTCGTAAGAAATTTGTGGAGGTAACGTACGTGTGCGTGATTCCATCAGAACATTTAAAAAATGAGAATATTTTCATACTGTTTCAGCAAGATGAACACAACTGTGTCTCACCAGCAGCCTGCTCCTTTGACCGCTGAATGAACAGTATCAAATTACAACTCTCAATTTGGCAATAATGCTTTTACTACCACATGGCTGCTGATATTTCTCTGTAACTTGCAGAGACTTTAAAGAAAAACAAAACACAAATGATTATATTTCCACAAGTTCTTGTGTTATAAAAAGGAAAAGAAATAAAAACTTCTTTATTTTGTAGTAATCACATTTATCATTTTCTATTAACATTAGCAGCACTACAGAAGTATTAAATTAATTTATTTAATTCATATCTAACATTCAGTCAGTAAAAAAATAAAATTATTAATTATTATTTAATAAGAGTGTATAAAATAAAAATTATATTCCTAAATTATTGATTATATAAGGTAATTTATTTTTAAACACAATAACAAATTCTTGATTAATGCACTGATGATCTTCCGTAGTTGTTTAGGTTTTCTTTTTACTTTTTCCCACAATTTTTTGGACAGTGGTAAAATCACAGTATTTCTAAATTATCCTTTGACCTCACAGGCTAACAGGCATAAACAAAATGTTATTTTCATTCTGTTTTGAGTAAAAGGTAAGAACTACTTTTAGTTAAAAAAAAAATTCAACTAATTATTCCTTAAATTTGCTTAACAGACTTTGAGAAACATCTCTAGGACAAATATTGAATTTTAAAGAGACTTTTAAATTTGTTGTTTCCATTTTTTTTATATACAGTGGCAATGCAATGAGTGATGAAAAAGGTACTAATGTTTTATAAATGCCACAAAAATTTGTTTTTATATGGAAATTGATTTTTATTTTCAAACAAATTAGGTTTATACTATAATTTGTCAAATAGAACCAAAATTTAAGTTTGTTGCAGAGGTGGAAATGGGTAACCTGGAAGACGGAACCTTGCTGTTGTTGTTACAATTGTGGAGATTAATTCCTTCTCTGCCTTGGTAAATGTAAATCCCAGTGTCAAACAAAAGAGGACATTGAGTAGGAGTAAATAAATGTATAATTGATTTACATATGTACAAAAACTGGTAAATTCTATCTGTTGCTAAGGCAACAGGTAGAGAATGTGGTGAAATAGACATTGGTGATGGCCATTGTTGGTGGTATCTCTGTCAGCATGTTGGTGTTGATATAAAACACTAGTCTGTGCCAGTTCTGTTTGAATTTGGGTATATATAGTTTTTAGTTGGCTCAAAATTAAGGTTTGGGTTTTTGAGTAGGAGTTACTCTGACTGATCATAATATATTATTATTATTTTGTTTTGGTTAAAGCAGATGTAGGCATGGAGACTATGTACAGAAAACATTTACTCAGTTTGCTTTGGGTTGTTGAAGTCAACATCTGGTTTGTGTAGAAAATCTAAGAGTAGGACACAATGTACTTCCTGCTCTTCCCTACTACTGTGACAATGGACTGATCCTACTTATAAATATGGCAAGTAGCCACATTAGAGTAGGTTTTGAGGAGTATTTCCATTCTATGTATGAGTATTTAATAAACCTTCTTTGTTTCCTCTACCTTGTCTTCTTTTTCTTTTGATATGCTCACTAACTACAGCCTTCCTAATTCTTAGTTATTTTGAACAAAGACAACATTACAACATCATTGATTTTCTTTCCTGTCAAATCTGAAATAAGATAATGTGTTATATTATGCAAGCACCAACTTTCAGAAAAAAAATTGAGTTTTGTTGTATTATTTTTGTGGGGTTTCTGGACAAATTTTCAAAATATTTGTTATCACACACTGCTAATTTAAAAGTATTCGTGATGTATCGAATGGGTGGGGGATAAGTGACCTCTCAAATATCTGTACAAGGTTTTCTAATAAAATAACCTATTGAGTATACAAGTTGTTCATTAATAAGGGCTGAAAATTTTGAATAATTTCCTGCTTTTCAGTAATTCTTTAAAAACAAAGTGTAGCGTTTTTTTTTTTTTAATCATTTCACCCCAAGCAAAGCAATAAAGCCACTAAGACACAAGGGGTTACTTGAAAGAATCTGAAAAAAAAATCATTATTATGGAGAGAGGCCAATAAAAGAACAGGAATTAAGAAGGCAAAAGATAATGATTAACATTGCATTTAAATGTTTGATGGTCAAAGTTGACTGGAAAGCAAGAAGCTGGAAGTGAGTTCCACAAGTGAGAAGAACAAGAGAAGAAACTGTTAGACTAGAACTTATCATTATATCTAGCCAATGAGGAGACATAGCTGCCAAACTTGTACTGTGTTTAAATTTATAAAATCAGCATACCAATGAAGAATCAGAACAATTATCATGAAAATATTTATAGAAAAAGCACAGAGGAAACTACGTTACAGCAGTGAGAAATTGCCGATATGCCACATCAGGATCAATAACATTGCAGATTCATTTTGGATTTTATAAAGAATCGAGTTATACTTATTATAAAATCCAGGTTGTTTGTTGTGTGTGTGTGTGTGTGTGTCTGTGTTCATTTATATATGGGATCGGATTTCCTACATTTTTCAACCAATTTCAACAAAACTTCACTTTTTTTTTTTTAGCGTTTCTTATTGTCTTGGACACTTTTTTCTTTAATTTTACACTCAGAATGCTTTAAGAATTCCATTTACAAGACAATTGTTTATAATAAAATTGAAATATTCTATTCAATCGGTAGACTCATAACAATTGAAAACAATGTTTTTGTTCGGGTTTGACCAATTCGTAAAAAAAAACAAAAAAACAAAACCAAAAAAATCTAATTAAGACATGTGTGTCCGTCAACCTTAAACAATAATCTTTGTCAATTTTATTTTTCAGTCTTTATGATGGTCGATACTTGATCTATCTCTTACTGTTACATCCCCGGGCAACGCCGGGCTCTACTGCTAGTCTCTAAATAGCTGCAGCACCAGATCAGATGAAGTAACAATATTTGGTGCATGGTGAAAGCATTATTCTAACATCTTATTTCAAACTCACTCAGACTGTATGTGCAATGCTTGTGTGTGTGTGTGTGTGTGTGCATTAAATAGCACAAGCACATGTAATCAACTCACAGTGTGTGATGGACACAGAATCAGCTCTTCTTTTATAATACATATTTCTTTATTATTAATGTTTTATTTCTTAATATTATAGATCACTTTACTTAAAAAGACTGCTCACCTGAAAAGCATTACCCTCCAGAAATACTTTAGTGATGATTTTTTTTTCTTTCTGAAATGCAATCTTTGTTTCAACATGATAATATCTTAAATTATTTCACTCCCAGCATGGTGATGACACCAATGATTATTGCGAATGAAAGAGAATCAGAAGATATTAATAAGGAAAAAAGATAACAAAAGATCAGGTTTCAGGAAGACGGAGGATGGCGATTGACATTGCATTAAAAGTTTTGAAGATCATAGATGGCAGGGAAGTTCTGAGTGCACCAACTAAAAAAGGGGCAACTTCAGCTTCAGGTACATTTATCTGGTTTGCCCTTTCAGGTCTTCGTACTGCTGCATTTTTGCCTGCTCCACTTTCACGATGTTCTCATTCCAATTATTAATATTGAATGACAGGCTTTGATAAAAGCCGTATGTAACCTTGCAGGTGAAGCCCAGTTAGTATCTAGATCTCACTCTCTCTCTCTCCATTTGCTTTTCCTGCCTCATCTTTCCAACTTAAAACCAAGCTTTTAGTCATGATGCTCCCACACTATTCATACTCTTGAACAGAGATGCACAGTGTGTCATGGCTGTGGCCAAGCAACTGACAAGCTACTGAACGAGGCGTGTCTCCTGAAGCCCATCTTTATTCACCAGAAAATAGAAAAATGTATTCGGTTGGTCAAAATGTTCCTTCAGTTTATTAAGGAAACTTTATACTTATTAACAAGCGAACAAACTTTTTGGCCAACCCAACAGATGTTAACACTAACAATCAATTAAAATCAGAAGCACTGGGACTCATGTGTACTGCTGTGGTGGTTATTATTATCAGCAGCAGCAGGGCTCATTTGTTTTTCTGTTTTTAATTTTTTGGTAAGTCATAATTCTTAACGTGATGATTGAATACATTTCTTGCTATTTTCATCACTGTAAAATGTCATTGGAAATTCTGTTATATTATTAAATATTTTAGCTTAACTTTAACAACATACGGAAACTATTTTTAAATTATTTTATTTTATATTATATTATGGCCCATTTTATATCATATTATAGTCTATTCTGATGAACCACTGAGGTATATTTTATTAATGAAGGATAATTTATCAATGAAACTTGAAAAATATTGAAGAGGACACATTGGATACATAAAATTATAAAAGACAGAAATAATACATGTCGATTTTACGAACAATTTCTTTTTTTCCATTTCACTGAAGCAGACATGAAGTTCTTTATTTACATTGTTCAGATTGTTGTCCTCATCTTCATTTCCATATTCATAATGTTTCAGCTGCCTTCTTCAGGTGACTGGAATTTCAAACTGAACGCTTTAATTCATCCACCGGGGGGAAGATTTTTCTAGTTCCACGTGCCATGCCTCTTCTGGATGTCTCAGTATCAGTTATCTCCCTTTAACTCGACTCTCCAAGTTTTTGTTCACCTCAGCTGTAGCCAGGCATGGCACTTCAAACACCTGAAGAAAAGGCCGGAGCATACAGTGGCCAAAAACGTTGTGAATATGGCAATGAAGATGAAGACAACAGTCTGAACAATGCAAATAATTACAATACCTCATCTCAGAAATATAGACAGATATTAAGTTCTTTCTTTCTTAAGCCAACAGTATCTCTAATATATCTCTCTCTTTCGGCTTTTCTCACAATCAAAATAGAATGGTTCATTATTTATCTGAAGTACTAATGAGATGTAACTCACATGTTAACTTACCAATGGGGGGACAAGTAGAATTATTATTTTTTTATGTAACAACCTAAACAGTTTTAATTTAAAGGCAACAAAGTTATAAAGACAACATTATTATGAAATGAATGCTCTATGTTCTGATGTTTTAGATCTCACTAGCAGTAGAGCCCAGTGTTGCCCGGGGATGTAACAGTAAGAGATAGATCAAGTATTGACCATCATAAAGACTGAAAAATAAAATTGACAAAGATTATTGTTTAAGGTTGATGGACACGCATGTCTTAATTAGTTTTTTTTTTTTTTTTTTACGAATTGGTCAAACCTCAAACAAAAAAAACATTGTTTTCAATCGTTATGAGTCTATCGATTGAATAGAATTTTATTATAAACAATTGTCTTATAAATGGAATTTTAAAGCATTCTGAATGTAAAAATAAAGAAAAAAAGTGTGCAAGACAATAAGAAACACTACCTGCCGAAAAAAAAAAAAAAGTTTTGTTGAAATCGGTTGAAAAATGTAGGAAATCCGATCCCATATATAAATGAACACACACAAACAACACAAACAACCTAGGTTTTATAATAAGTATAACTCGATATGAGTTGTCCCCTTTCATTCTCGTGATGCCTCTTAATTGTGTTTTCAAATTGATTTTGTGCAAAAACAATTGTGTTTTTCCAATTTGTGGCACTGTCAGAACCACTGCAAGGTAATTTTACGTAGTCCTGTGAAGTTTTGTTGAAATCGGTTGAAAAATGTAGGAAATCTGATCCAATATATAAACGAACAGACACACAACCTGGGTTTTATAATAAGTATGATTTATACATTGATTTTGTCATCTGTTGGATTTGTTTGGATAAAACTGTGTATAGCATCCAGAATTAGTGATGGACTGCGTCTAAAAATATTGGTTGTCAGAAGACAAAAGGAGCCCACCCACGACTACAATGCCATAATTTTCATAATGAATGAATAAAACCAGCCTCCCACCTCCACTCTTTTACACATCCGTTTAACACTGCTTCATTCCTTCATCCACTGAATGATTATTTGTTTGTTACTTTATTGCATTTTTATTTCTTATTTCTCTTTTAAAAACAATTCTATTTTATCAAGTTAAAATACAAAACTCAGGAAAGAGGTTGGAGATTTATTTATCTAATTAATTATAATTTTTAAGGAACTCTTTAGAGATTCACGGTCCCCTTGACTCATAAACCGATGTACTGGCTGAACCAAGACTACTGCTTGATATCCTTTGAAGTTACCAACCATCTCAAATCAGGAATTGTATCTTTATTTTTAAATTCCCTATTGCACATCCTTTCACTACCTCCCCTCCTTCATTCCTTTGCATGCACTGCTTATTTATGTCCTGTTCTCTTTATTCTCCTCCCCTTTGCTTTTTATTACTAAAACAGTTGTCTGCGTTTGTTTCTTTATTGCAGTTTTATTTGTTATTTTTCCCACTTCATCCAGGGGTCCAATTGCCATCTGGAAAGCTGACAACCTGGCCAGTTCACAACTGTCCAGAATATTATGTCAAAGTTCATATTTGCTAGTAAATTACCATCCACTATTCTTGCTCGAAATACTCAGCAAGTTTTCAATCAAGTTAACGTTGAAAAAATAAACCAGCTGCTTCATGAAACGCATACCTTTGAAACCCATTTTATTGAGGCATTCATTATGTTTCCATGCTGAATGGGATGGAGCACTGTCTCATACTTTCTTTCTGAAAAGCATTTAGCCTCTTCTTAAACTATGGTGACACATGTACCTTAAAAAATATCAATGAATATCTGAATTGTCATCTTAATCTGAAACTTGTAACCTTTAATCCCTTTCCAAAACAACACACAACCACTGTCTTATGCGTGTTTCAATCTGTTGGTGCAATTTCTACCTGCAGGCACCCTGCTTTGACCCAATGAAGAGAGCACGGCATTCATCTCCAAAAAGAATGGTCAAAAATCAGTCCTTGTGTACTGCCAATATCATTCTATTGTCTTTATGAATATTTTTAAAAGAAGCCTATTATTATTCTTAATAGGATTTGGGGGAAGAGAAGAGATAATATCAAATCTGTTAATCTGAGTATAACGAATGGCGCATATGGAAAAGCACAAGACTCTTACTTTGGTGTGAAATTTGAAAGAAATTTATATTTATTAAATGCCATGAAAAATAACAGTGGCACAAAATTTTTAAAACGAATGTACAAAATTTTCATTTGAGTGCCAAATACGTAAGCAAAATAACAAATTCTAATTACAATTCTGTTTGGCTCATAAAAAAACTCTAATTTATTTCCTCAGATTTTCTCAAATTCTCTAAGAAAGATGACTTTGGACATCCCATATCCAACCCTAAACCCAATATACCCTGAATCCAATAGCATGATTAAACAGACAATACTGACCACTAAAAGAATTTAACCAAAAAGCAAATGGTAGCAATAGGGGCACTTATATAGGCATGTTTGAATACCAATTAAATTAATGTCATTGTAGGGATTTATATAAAACCCCACTCCTCGCAGTTAGGTGGCCTAGATGAGTTATTGCCCTTGAGACATTAGAAAACTGGTTGTGGCTTTAGGTATGGTAGATACCAAGTCTGTCACAAGCAGCATCCAGACTGATACACTTGTTGAATAAGAAACTATACAATGAAGAAGAAAAGATATTCTTAAGTATTAATCTGTGGTCTCACCTTGACTTAAAGGTAGAAATCTTCTCACATAATGACAACCACTTTGTAAGTACTATGTTTATGTAATGTTTTGTTGTCTCTTGTATTCTTCATGTTAATAAAATAGGGAATGTTATCTTGCATCACTTCTTTTTATTTTTCTCAGTGCCTCTTATTTATATGTTCGGGAGCTCCTCGAGGTATGGAGCTGTTATTCAATAACAACCCAACATTCTGTTTCTTCCTATAGGCAACATCATCATATCTATTTCACTGCCACCTCTATTTCGTGTCCGAGGCTTGTTAGCAAACCAAATACATAACACAACACTCACCAATTCAAGTCAGTATTGCTCCAGAGATATGAGTGATGGGGTTGCAAGGCCTTTTACATGGTATAGAGATTTTTTTAAATCATTTTACCCCAGGCAAGCAAATAAAGCTCCTAAGATGCAAGGGGTTACTGAGTATTAGAGATGATGATAAAAAACACATTATTAAGGAGAGAGAACAATAAGAAAATAAGAATTAAGAAGACAGAAGATAATGATTGACATTGCATTTACATTTTTGAAGGTCAAAGTTGGCTGGAAAGCAAGAAGCCAGAATAGTGTTCCAAAAGCAAGAAGTGCAAGAAAATAAACTGTTAGCTTTAAACTTATAGTTACATCTAGCCATTTCAACTGTAAAATGACGAGACCTTGCTGCCAATTTAGTACTGCACTAAAGTACCAAAGCAAAGGACAATTACCATGAAAATATTTATAAAAAAGGCACAAGGAAACTATGTTACAGTGGTAGGAAAATGACTGAAGCTGAGATGCTAATAACATTGCAGATTTAGATTTTATCAAAATAAATACATAGCAGAAGTACTAGATTAGTGTAACTTTTCTATTTGCAAGGTACTATGGACTGTTCAAATACAAAGATATTCTGGAGGAAATTCCCTTTCAAGTCTGCAAGAAGCCTGAAGTTTGGATAGAATTCCTATTTTGCCAGGACAACAATCTCAAACGTTTATCTCGATCAAGTCAAGAATGGATTATGTAGAAAAAAAAAAAAAAAGCTTTAGACAGGCCTAGTCAGAGACTTGAACCCTCTCAAACATCAGGAGGGCTTTGAAAATTGCTTTCAACCAAAGGTTACCATAAAACCTAACTACGCTTGAGTAACACTGCAAAGAATTGTGGGTTAAACTGTTTAATGAACATTGTACAAAACTTGTCACAGGCTATCAAAAGTGATTCAGAGCTTTTGTTTTTGCAATGGGAGCTGCTAGGTTTTTGCCACTTGATTTAGGATTCAATAGCTTGTGACTATAATTATGCCTTGACAATATCTAGAAAACACGGTTACATTCTTTATAATTTCATCGAGTGACAACTGGGTTATTACAATCTCTCTTTCTAACTGCATGTTTTATTTGGGCTTGATATATGTATTCTTCAGTATAGAAAACAATTTCAGAATATCTCCACTCTTTATGTTTTTCTGCAAAGAGTGAGTTAAACAAAGGAATAGTCAAAGAAAAATCATCTCAGCTGGTCTATAATATGCCACTAAACATCTAAAAGACTCTCCAGATATATTGAAAAGAGTTACCTGGTGAGAGGAAACAAGAACAGAACATTTTAGCCTGATTTTCAACAAGTACATTTGGCACAGACCCAACTTCAGAATATATAGCTTTTCCACACTCTTTATGTTTTTGTGAATTTAACTCACAAAACAGAGAAAGTGATTCCGATAAGTATTCTTTCAATCCTTTCCTGGGTTAATATTGCAGTTGTTTTTTTAAATCAATTCACCCCAAGCAATGCAATAATACAAGAGGCTACTACGAGTGAAAGAGAATGAGAAGATTTTATAAAGAACAAGAAACTCAACCCTAACAGGAAACAAGGAATAAACCCCTACTCCTGTTCAAAAAATCAGGTTGGAGTGTGAACTGGTTACAGCTTTTAAATTTTTTATAGGCTGTTTGGCAAAGTTTAATTTTATATCGGTAAAAAAATTTTATGTCAAAAGGTCAGTTTTTCTCATCACACCTTTGTTGCTGTATTCCCTTTCAGTAGCAATTTTTATTACTTTAAAAAGCTATTACTGGAATTTTACTAAAAGCCAAAAATGTAAAACTGTATTTTCCTTTTTTTCTTGAGAATAGACAACAAAAATATTAAACACTATTTGTTAGATTATTTACTAAAATAATTTTATACCAGCAAGACCAATTTTATACTAGCTAGATCAATTGTATACTAGCAAGACCTGTGTAAATTACACAGATCTACTAATAAATTTTTTAATGTTCCACTTTGTACTTTTCAACCCATGACCCTTCCCTTACAGTTATAAAAAAAAGTGATAAAAAAAATACTGAAATATCCTCAACAGGTCATTAGGTCATGAAATATGATTTAACTCCTAAACTTTATTCAATATCCTCCCTTCTAATCCCTCTTTGTGTTGCATGCTCTTTTTATTCATCTATGTCCCCAAATCTCTTCCTGTTTTGGGTCAAGTCACTTTTTGGATCAATCAACAAACGCTTTTATCCATTGGGCCATAAGAATTTGGAGTGTTCTCAAGGCAAATTAACTAAAACTGAGATATCCAAAGGCATGGTACATGGAATTAGAACAATCTACCCCTGTGAAGTAAAATAAAGGGTTCAGTTAAAAATTCTGCAAATATCCCTTGAAGAAAGCCAGAGCATACAACAGCCGAAACATTTGGGAATGTGACAGTAAAGATGAGGATAACAGTCAGAACAATGTAAAGAGTTCCAATACCCCATCACAAAAATATAGACAGATGCTGAAAGATTAGTACTTTTGTCCAAATGTAAATGATGGCAGCACAACATCTCAGAAATTCAGATAGGAATTGTTTCCACTTTCATTTAAAGTACCAAAGAAATTTTTGCCATCTGAAAAATATCATTAACCCCTTTATGGATTATCTCAAGTACAAAAGGTTTTCTTTATTTTTTAAAAATCTTTTCTGAATATCACAACTTTTTATTAAAAAAAAAAATGATTTTGCAGAGAACTAAAAATATTTGGGCATTATTAATATTACTTCCCTTTCCACTGCATTCTTTTTCAGAGTCTCTCAATTGGAGTATCCTTATTTCACTCAAAGTTGTTTTCTGTTGCCATAGCAGGATATGACAGCACAACTATGAAATTCAAACACACTACTGTTTGGGGATCAGATTTACCTTCAGTGGAAGGATAAACTTTTTGTACAGCAAATGAAATCACATACAGGGTGACAAGGGTTAAAATACCAACTTATGAATTTCCTAAAGGAATTTGTGCTAACTGAAAAATATAATTTAACCACTTTATGGATTATTTCAAGTATAGGCAAGTTTTAAAAATTTCAAAAATTCCCAGCATCATAACTTTTTTTTATAAAAGAAAAACAAGAAAAAAAAATTTCTGATTTTGCAGTGAACCAAAAATGTTTGGGTTTCAGATATTTTAATAATAGCAAATCTATTTCAGGCTTCTTACACCTGGCAGCATCAGTTTTGTGAAATCAGTGGCAACAACCGGGTTTTAAAATTGTAGCTATTTATTAAGTTAAATGTGAAATATGATGGCTGCTATAACTATACACTCTATTGCTGATGCCTGATATGTAAAGTATATATACATTCTTAAGCAACAGCATTCAAGAGACGGCTATTTGGCCTGGGTAGAGATTTTTTCATTGGCTGTATATAGTATATGATTTTAGTGTAGAAGCTATCCAATGGAGGGTAAAAAAAAAATAAGAAAAATTAAAAGTTATAAAAAAATAAAATAAAACACACACATGTATTTTCATATGTACTATATTTGATGATTTTGATGATGATTTTGATTTCTTTTAAGAAAACAAAAAAATGTGTACCAAAATAAATACTAACTTCAATATACATGCTTATGTTTCTTTAGATATTAAACCTTGGAAAACACAGGTGAACAAACTTTAAAAGAATATGGTTTCTCTCCAGGATGTGTTTAGGTATATTTTTTTAAATTTAATGTTTTTGCAAAAGCATCCACAAAAATTTTAGCCTCACTGTAAGTTTGGATATATTTTTCTAAAGTTAAACTGTGTGAAAATGATCCACTTACTGCATCACAAGAATATGGTTTTGCTCCAATATGTGAACTTATAAATTTCTACTTTCAGAAAAAGCAACACCATAGCCTTCAAAAGGAAATGGTTTCTCTCCATTATGTTTTCGCATATGTTGTTTTAAATTTGAACTTTGTGAAAATGCTGATCCACATAACTGACAAGAATATGGTTTTTCTCCAGTATGTGATCTCATGTGCACATTTAAATTGCCACTTTCTGTAAATGCAGCACCACATACATCACATGAATATGGTCTTTCACCAGTGTGTATACGCATGTGGTTTTTTAAAGTTGAACTGCATGTAAATGATGCTCCACATGCTTCACAAGAATATTGTTTTTCTCCACTATGTGATCTAATATGCACTTTTAAAGTTCGACTTTCTGAAAAGGTAGCTTCACAAACATCGCATGAGTAAGGTTTCTTGCCAGTATGTCTATACATATGTATTTTTAAAGTTGAACTGTGTGCAAATGATGCACCACATGCCTCACAAGAATATGGTTTTTCTCCAGTATGAGATCTCATGTGTACTTTTAAAGTTTGACTTTGTGAAAATGTAGCTCCACAAACTTCACATGAATACGGTTTCTCACCTGTGTGTCTCGTCATATGGTTTTTCAAAGATGAAATTTGTGAAAATGATGATCCACAAGCCACACAAGAATATGGTTTTTCTCCAGTATGTAATCTCATGTGAACTTTTAAAGATCCACTGAATGAAAATGCAGCACCACACAATTCACAAAGATACTTTTCCCCAGAATGTGTTTGCATATGGCGTGTTAAAGTTGACCTTTGTGAAAATGATGATCCACATACCTGACAAGAATATGGTTTTTCTCCACTGTGTGATCGCATGTGTATTTTTAAAGTTCCACTTACTGAAAATGCAGCACCGCAAACTTCACAAGGATATTTGTCCCTAGAATGAGTTTGCTTATGTTGTGTTAATGATGATCTACATGTAAATGCTGAGCCACATAACTGACAACAATATGGTCTTTCTCCAGTATGTGATCTCATATGTACTTTTAAAGTTCCACTTTCAGAAAATGCAGTTCCACAGATTTCACAAGTGTACGGCTTCTCTGCAGTATGTGTTCGCATATGTCGTTTTAAATTTGAACATTGTGAAAATGATGATCCACATAACTGGCAAGAATATGGTTTTTCTCCAGTGTGTGATCTCATGTGTTCTTTTAAGTTTCCACTTAAGGAAAATGTAGCACCACAGTGCTCACAAGAATATGGTTTCTCTCCAGTATGTGTTCGTATATGTCGTTTTAAATGTGTACTATCTGAAAATGACGATCCACACACCTGGCAAGAATATGGCTTTTCTCCAGTATGGGATCTCATGTGTACTTTTAAATTGCCCTTTTGTGAAAATGTAGCCCCACAGTGCACACAAGGATATGGTTTCTCTGTGGTATGCGTTCGCATATGTCGCTTTAAATGTGTACTGTTCAAAAAAGTCATTTCACATATGTGACAAGAATATGTCTTTTCTACAGCATGGGATCTTGTGTGTGCATTTAATGTTCCACTTTCAGAAAATACTGCTCCACAAACTTCACATGAATATGTTTTCTCACCAGTGTGTATACTAATATGATTTTTTAAAGTTGAAATTTGTGAAAATGATGCTCCACATGTCTCACATAAATATGGTTTTTCTCTAGTATGTGACTGCATGTGCATTTTTAAAGATTCACTTAGTGAAAATGAAGCATCACAAACTTCACATTGGTATTTATCTCCATGAGATTGCATATGTCGTTTTAATGTTGGCCTATGTGTAAATGATAACCCACATGTATGACAGGAAAATGGTTTTTCTCCAGTATGTGATCTCATGTGTACTTTTAACGTTCCACTTTCTGAATATGCTGCACCACAGTCTTCACAAGTATATGGTTTCTCACCAGTATGTGTTAGCATATGCCGTTTTAAATTTGAACACTGTGAAAATGATGATCCACATAACTGACAGGAATATGGCTTTTCTCCAGTATGTGATCTCATGTGCACTTTTAAGTTTCCACTTAGTGAAAAGGTGGCACCACACTCTTCACAAGAATATGGTTTCTCTCCAGTATGGGTTCTCATATGTCGCTTTAAATGTGTACTGTCTGAAAATGATGAACCACATACCTGACAGGAATATGGCTTTTCTCCAGTATGTGATCTCATGTGTACTTTTAAGTTTCCATTTTGTGAAAATGCCACTCCACAAACCTCACAAGAATATGGTTTTACCCCATTGTGTTTACGCATGTGTTTTCTTAATGTTGAACTGCTTGAAAATGATATGCCACATGCTTCACAAGAATATGGTTTTTCTTCAGAATGTGATTTCATGTGGACTTTTAAAGATCCACTTTTTAAAAACAAAGAACCACAAACCTCATCACTGCATAGTTTTTCTCCATTTTCTGTTTGCATTTTTCTTTAAACCTGATTTACATGCAAAAGCAGATGAAGAAATTTGATGAAGAAATCCATGTAGAGAAACCTGCGAATAAAAAGAAAATATAATGAAAGAAAAATACAAAAGATTTATTTTTATATTTTTTTCAAGAGCAACACTTAAAATATGTAGCAGAAATATATTTAAAACTAAACTGCATAAAACAAATGTTTGCTTAAAATAAGGAAGATGGTTTTCTTTAAGAGATGCAGTGTATAGTACATTTTGGGAGACAACATTAAAGAATATACACTTTCATTAATCTTTATTTAATTTTCTCTCAAAGTATTTTAGAATCAGGTCATCTGATAAGCAATGTGCAAAATTGTAGATCAATTCTTTAACATCCATCAGCTGTGCAATCTATATGAAATGAGGTTAGTTACTTGTTTTAAATTTATAATTCAAGAATGATAAGGAATTACTTGAAACATTGTTGTGTGTGTGTGTGTGTGTATATATCAGTGGTGACTCATTAATGTTTGTTTGACTCATTACAACCTTTAATAAAATATAGTATTGGTATAACTTAGACACTAAAATGATTCCTTTACTATAACTAAAATATATAATTTTTTTAAATCTCTAGCCAGATAGATTTTTTTTTTAAATGTGTGTATCTATCTTGAGTGTCTGTTTATATATCTGTGAATTTTTAGTTCAATTTATTGTACATTATTAGGTCAGTAATCATGGCTGCTTACTGATATCATATTTCCTCAACACTACCACAATCACACTCCCCACTCCAACCCTCCAGTTGACAAGTTAGAAGTTTTCCTTGATTTTTGCTGACTTTAGGTTGGGCTAAATTTGTCATCTTTCAATTGATACATTGTGCTAAAAAACCTTATACTGTATGGAACAAATTATTTAAAATGGACATCTGAAAACAATAAGTTGAAATAAAAATGTGTTCTTTGAAAAACAGGGCATACAAGTCATTAAAGATTTTTAAAAGTTTATTTATAAAATTAAATCAAGAAATACATTGCCTATTAACCTATTAAGTATGTTTCCAGCTTCGATAGGGCTCAGACCTATGCAGCATGATTCAGTTATGTGCCATATGTGATACACACTTAGGTGAACATGTATCTTTCGATACATGACTGATGAGGCAGATTTTTTTTCCCCCCATAGTAGGTTGCCATTTTTTTCTGCCATAGACCAGTTGCCATCCAAGGCTAGAGAACCCAGTCTGTCCTGCTATTTACCCATAGCTGAGGGGAGGAGAAGAGGATTCATACCTTTCCCAAGGGTATTAGCAGGTAAGTGAATGTAATGGATTTGACTGGAATTTGAACTCTGCTCTCTGATTCCTCAATCTGAGATGCTATCCATTACTCCACCATGTCTCCTCCTGTTTTTTTCTTTCTTCTTCTTAATGAACAATATTAATGAAATGTATTTTAGTCAATATTTTGAGGCATACAGTTAAAACAATTAATTTAGGACCCAGCTGAAGTCAAGAATGAAAATGATGCACTATGCAAAGTTTTTGTGGCTTTGAAATAGATATATTTGTATGTTGACTCACTCAGGCTGACTACTAATCCTATGTAACAGTTAAGAATAAATTTGGAGTAAAATAATATACCTTAATTTCCGCAGCAGTGGAAGTGTATACAGTAGATTAAAGGAAAACATGTTCTTGTCTCCCATGATAAGGATGGGCCAAATATAGCAAGAACAACGCAGGAAACTAATCAATTATTACATTCTTCAATTAGTGCCAGAGAAAAGCAATGATAACAAAGTTGCAATATGAGCTCTGGTAAAAACATGCAATGATAACAGCAAAATTGCAATATGAGCACTGGTAAAAAAATGGTTGCTGAAAACATTAGAATTCATACCCAGATGTCCTCAAGTGGATAAAGGTGTTGGTTAGATCCAGTGACAGACCCAAAAAGTGTGAGTTCAATACCCGGTTAAGGCAGTGGAGAACTTTCAGTGGTAAAATTAGAAGGAGATAACTGATAACTGACATCCATCAAACATGGCACGTGGAACTAGAACAGTCTGTCCCAGTGATCGAAATAAAGGGTTCAGTTATAAATTCCAACCACCTGAAGGCCGGAGCGTACAACGGCTGAAACGTTGTGACAAATATGGCGACAAAGATGAGGACAATAGTCCGACTAATGTAAATACTGTACATAATACCTCATCTCAGAAATATAGACAGACTCATTCTTCAATTACTACAAAAAGCTTTGAAGAGGAAAACTTTCTGTAAGGAAAGCAACATGCAAGATAACATTGAAAACTTTTTTCAGATCACAACCTACGGAGATTAATTGATTGTCAGTCTATTTTTCTTGAAAAAAAAAAATTCAGTAGGATATAAATTCTAAGATGAGAATTCATTTTGGACTGGTTACTTCATCTGTATTTAGAAGATTTGTTTTTAGTTAAGAAATTTTATTAGATTGAAATGTTTATTGCCTAATCTGAAGGCCTGGAAAAGAAAAATTTATCTTAGCTGACATGTTTTGTCCGCTAATGTACTTTATCAAGACAATGTAAAGATTTTATTTTGCAACAAGTATTTGTTGCAAAATATTAATTTACCAAAATTTAAAAATTATTAGAAACTCTCATAAATATTCATCAGTTTAACTGAAAAGTCTAGGTAAATTATGGAGAATGCTAAGTGACATAATTTAATTATGGAAGATGCTAATTGATATATAATAATCAAAAGTGAGAAGACTGGAGTGTACAACAGCCAAAACATTGTGAATATGGCAATAAAGATGAAGGCAGCAGTATGAATGATGTAAATAGTGTAAATAAGACTAGCCTTGTTGACCATTACCCTATGCCAAGGAACTGATTTAGCTTAGTTATTTTTATGAAATAACAAAATAACTTTCAGAATAAGAAAAAAAAAGCATCTGAAGAATATTCACATGAAGATTTATAAAAAAAAAAAAACAAAACAAAAAGTTAACTGCTTGGACCAAAATTTTAATAAAATTTTAAGTTTACTCATGCCATTCTTGGTTTCCAGTCTTTTGACTGAAGCCTGTCAACCTGTGATCTGTTATACAAGTTGCAACTTCCCACTGCACTGAAACATATAGGGTTATAGTCATTCCATGATGCCTGTGGTAATAGTTGAGGGAATAGAACAATGTGGCAAATAAGAAAATCACCTAACCCCAAAAAAGAGTTTGTATCCTGCCCACAGTTTGCCAAAAAAAAAAAAAAAAAAAAAAAAAAAAAATAATAACTCCTAGATAATTACTGCCTTACATATGATATTTTTTTTACCCTCCCTGATTATCCTGAGCAATTGAAAAATTTACCTCCTCAATAAAAGCAGTTGCTTTTCTTGATGAGGGTGGGTATTTTTCAGTTAGCGAACAAGAGTAAGTTCGCTGTGTTAGAATCTGTGAATTGGATTTTTTTTTTTACCCTATTTTATTTTGCCTCTTGGACTTTTGATGTTCAACTTATGATTTCTCATCAATATACTAGTTTTTCCTGCCCCTAGGATTTGTGAGACTAGATTTGGACTTTTTCACCGCCCTTGTTGTCTTGGATTTAAACAATTTCTAGATGCCCTATTTTGAATTGTGGACTGTAATCCACACTAAGAAAAAAAGTTCTATTTGTCATTGAGAAATGAGAGAGAAATTGCTGAATTTATTGAATTATACCTTAAATTCCAGACACTTACGAATATAGGGGAGGGGGGTTGTATTTTTCATGAAAGACACTAAGTTGTTGAGAAATTGACAGTTCAGGCTGGGGACGGAGTAATGTACTTACCTGGGTTGTTGGTGCTTGTTGACTAAAAGTTGTTACTTTTTACTGATTTTTTTTATAGTTACAGGGTCTTGTGACTTGTTACCATGTGGTCCCTGTAGTGGTTATAAAGAAATGTTTTTTTCCCTTTTTATTATTGCTATTCTTGTAACTCGATGCAAGTTATCAGATGATTAAGCTACGTCGTGGAAGGAAATATTTTTTCACGACTTAAGATAAGTACTTTTGCTCCTTTCCTCAGCCTGCATAGTCTCTGGATTTTTTTTTTTTTTTTTTTTGGTGTTGAGATTTTCTTGACAAAGTATATATTTACCCAGCCTCACCACTAAGGCAGGTTGTGACACAAAATTGCTTTTACATAAAGAGCACCATATGAGCCAAGGATACTGCTCAGTCTCTGCAACTGCTAGCATTATAATTACTCTGACCTCACTTCTTTTAGTGCAATGGGGAAGGTACTGCCACAGGGTTGGAATCCCCGGGACCGTGTGCCTTCTCTCATCTAAAATGAGAACTATTTTTACTCCACTTCCGACCAAAAACGAACTTTCCTTTTTTTTCTTTTCTTTATTCTTTTATTAAGTCCGAATAAGAATTAATAAAAAAAAATTAAACGAATTTGTTGTTGCAGAATTAAATTATAATTAATTCAACAAGTTTTTAAATGTTTATTTTTTAGATTTCCTTTTTTTTTTTTTTTTTGTATACTGATATATAGCTGAATATGGCTAAATGAGAAATACTTTTTGTTGGATTATTACTGCATAAACATCTCCATACCTCAGGGAGCTCCCAAACTTACGATGTACTACTAAGTAAGAGCAATAAATAAAAGAAAGGAGAGGTGTAAAAATAAAATGTAAAATAATATCTCTAGTCTTGACTCATCTGATCTGAAAGTTTGAAACTTGTGTATGTGGATACAGTGTAACCCGGATATAAGAGAAACCCGGATATAAGAGAGATTTTCTCTGGTCCTAAATTAGAGCCTGTGTTAATGTATATAAAATAGACCAAACCCGGATATAAGAGAAACCCGGATATAAGAGACTTCTTCTCCGGTCTCGACAACTCTCTTATATCCGGGTTACACTGTAAGCAGACTAAATAAATATAGGAAACAGAATATTAACTAAGTTTAAACACGTCTAATTTACATTCAAGTACCTTTTTTTTTAACTGAAAATTACTTCAAACACACAATGTAATTTCGTTAAAAAAATGAAAAAAAACTCAATATGAAAAAATGAAAACTTTTTTTTTTTTGATGAGTAATAAATCGACATCAGAAAAGAAATCTTGTATATAAAAAAAAGTATATCATCATAAACTTCGTGCCATCCGTAAGTAGGAAGAATGGAAAAAAATTCTAATAAAAAAGTTATTTATCTACAGTCTACACTAGAACGGAAAATATATTTTTTTAAAGTTATGGTGTTAAAAAAAAAAAAAAAAGCAGTCGTAATAATTTTCATAAAACATTTTTTTTAACCGAGGCGATCCATTTTAAAAAAATGTCATAAAATCAACTAATTATTAAAATTTAATAAAAATATTCAGTACTTATTTAAATTTAATAAAGAATACATTTTTTTGTGAGATTATTACATCCTTCCAGCCAGCCTCATTAGAATTAATTTGAAATGAAAAGCAATCGTTTCCGTTTTTGATCGATACAAAAAAAAATAAAATAAAACCAAAAAAAAAAAAAATTAAATCAACATAACTTACGTCTCTCTAAATGTAGGATTTTTGTTCCTTTCAATTAATAAAATGACAATAACTAAACTAAATGACTTTTAAAATCGAACAAGTCTAAAAATCAATTCGTAATTCCAAACAAAGAGCGTCTTTTTTTAGGAAGTCAAGGGAGATAATCAATATTTTTATCTTTCTTCTAAAAACAAAATAATTATTTGAAATCTAACTAATTTGAATTTGTGGTTACAGAATGGAGTCAACAACGTTTTTTTTTTAATACAGTGTAACCCGGATATAAGAGAGTTGTCGGGACCGGAGATGAAGTCTCTTATATCCGGGTTTGGTCTATAAAACACAGGCTCTAATTTGGGACCAGAGAAAATCTCTCTTATATCCGGGTTTCTCTTATATCCGGGTTTCTTCTATCCGGGTCACACTGTATTTTTAAACTATTTTTTTGTACAGAGAAATATAGTTGAATATACCTAAGGGAGAAGACAAACGAGAAATGAGCTCTTGGCTTGTTACTTCATAACTTTGTAGGAATCCTTCTACTCGTTTTTTTTTTTTTTTTTTTTTGAATGTTAAAATTTGGAGTGTCGGGATTCAATACAATAACAAAATATCGTTACGGGGTCACTCGTAATTTGGCCGTCTAGAATAATGACACGACTTTCATTGAAGGAATAAAATTCAGTAGAAAAGACAACGTAGTTTCAACAAATAAACATTAATTTAATTAAATTATAACGACAAGAATACAAGCATTTGATGATAGATTGGAAAATGTCTTTTTGTTTGGGTTCATAAAGTTCTGAAATAAAATAAAAACTGTTTTTTGTGTACGTACGTGAGAAACAATAAAATGTTATATGTGTGTTTGTATGAAAAAGTTGTTATAGACAAGCGTATGGTTGCAAGAAAGAAATACGACAACAGCAGAAATAGATTTTCGTGATTTATTTCAACAGGAACGTGTGCTTTTGGGACAGCTACCTTGTGGTATAGTTCATAAGCCGGCTTCGGATTTAGGTCGATCTCATAGTAGTTCACACATGTTGACGCTGGCGCTCCCCTGCTGACAGCTGCTGACCGCTCGGCCTGACCGTGACAGGTCTCTTCCCTGGCCACCTGTTGACTGCCTATTGTACTTCCCTGTGACCCCTTTTATGGCGTTTTTTTATGGCTTAACAGGCTCGAAAAACGAAGCGAGTATAATTAGGAGGGAAGCATTTTTATTGGACAAAAAATAGAACACTTTAAATATTATTTTATTTTTCGACCGGAACTTGTGCATCGGGAACATTTGTAAACGAAGAGAATGATCATTTTGTGATGGGGCTTTGTCCCGTTCACATCCGGCTCTCGCTCTTGAGTATGTTAGTTTATTTGCCTGTAAATCAGCCGAGATATGTCTTATTTTATTTTATTTTATAACAAAGTCAACACGTGTGTGCGTGATTCATAAGTAAAGAGGATACAAGAGATAGTTAGAAATTGTTTCTTACTGTTGGCGGAGTTGCCGTAGTCTGAAGTTTGCTAACGCTGTCGCTTTTTTAGCATGGGGTCGTGAAGATCATAAGCGACAGTTGCGTGGACAGTTGTGTGTATCCTGTTTGGGAACGTATGTTTTTATAAACTTTTCGTAGCAAAATCGGCTCCGGAATTAAATTATTTATTTATTCCTAATTGGCCCTAAAAGTGAACATGGTACATCCACACAATATTTGGGTAGCATCTACCTAAAAATAATGATGACTAATACAACAAACTTTATGATTTGTATTCTATGATCTTATTGGCGTGTTTTAAGATGTAAGTGTTTTCTTGAGTGTGATTGGTTTATAAATTTTGTATTTGATATTTTAGTGGACACGACAACTTGTCCATACCTCTGTAGAATAACAATAATAAACAGCACTTACCGGTGTAAAGGTCCCAGCTAGCATCCAGCTGGCAGACAAAAATAAAGCAGGTTGTAACTTAATACAAACCCTGCAAACTAACTGATGAATCAAGCTGGTATTAAAAAAAAAAAACTCCCATCAGGTACCAGCAGCCAATCACAGCCCAAGCAATGGACTATCCCACTTTAGCACAATGAGATGCTCCATGGCAACATAAATAGCTCTCTTTCTAAAGGTTGGATTTTTATTCACTTAGCTTGCTCCACAACTGAGTGTTTATCTCTAACACGTGATTTTTCTACAACCTCAAGGAACTACTAACCATAAATACAAAGTACCAAAAGAAATAAAAAGAAGGGGTGTAAAATATTGTCACTACTCACGACTCATATCATTGCCTGAGTTTCCACTTAGAATTGAATCTTTAATTTGTGATATACAACACCAGCCATGATTTCTGCTATCATCTGTAAACCAGATTTCCACAAAAGACATGAACTCGATGGTTTGGCAATAGTCGTTAAGAATGTTTATTTAGCAAAATATAATGCTTTTGGCACAAGAGCAAAGAGAGAAGTTGGTCATCAGTAACAATCCTGCTCCTAGCTAGTTTGTTTCACATTCTAACAATTGACACATGCACAGTAAGAACTCATCCCTATTTTTTTTTTGTACCTGCACCAAAATGCCACATTTATACAGGTCATCTAATAATACATCCATGATTATATATAATTTATTTTTTTAAAGTCCTTAAGAATCTGCTCTTTAACTGGTTCCTGTTCTCTGAAAACTCTACAATAAATGCCTCTTCTTGCTTTCCTGCTTGTTAGAAATCCTCTTTTGTAGTTCCAGTCTTTAAGAAATCAAGCGACCCGTTTGATCCTTCTAATTACCAAACTATTAGCTTTCTACCTCTTTTCAGCAAAGTACTAGATGCTCCAATCAACTCTGATTTGGTCAAGCATCTTGCCTCGCATAGTTTTCTTTCAGACAAGCAATGTGGCTTTCACTTCTCTGGGTCAACTGCTGGTGTGTTCATACTACTGAAATAGTTTCTCAAGCTTTATAAAGGAATGGCTGTTGCTTTGGACATCTTGAAGGTGTTTGGTATGCTGGTCTTCTTCGCAAGTTGAAAGGTTATGGTATTTCTGGACAAATTTTTGATCCGATGGAAATTGTCTTAAACGGCCACTCTTCTAGATGTTTTTTTGCATTAATGCAGGTGTCCATTAACCTTTATTCGTTCAGTCTGAGAAGAGCAAGGATTGCATGGATTGAACAATGAATTCCACGTGCATATGAACTTGTTGCCATGTTCAGCTCAGAAGTGGCGCACTTGTTTACACAGACAAGGGAAATAACTGTATTTTGAGTTATTGTCCTTTATAAAACAGTTTTAAACTTGATATTTGTAAACAAACTGTCTGTAAGAAGTCAGGAATCAATTTTATAATGTTTAAGATTAGGTTTATTCATCTTCCATAAAAAAAAAAACAGGCAAATAATGTGTAGATGCTAAATGCAATGTCAATCATCATCTTCTGTCTCCTTGGAACTTGTTCTTTTATTGTCCTTTTTGTTTCTTTTACACCCAGTACCCTCTTGTGTCTTAATGGCATTATCACCTTGTTTGGAGTCAATTGATTAAAAAAAATTATGATGAAGGTCTTTCAGCCATTTTTACTACAGAACACCAACTGCCTTAGAAATTGGAAAAATTGATTTTTTTTCTTTGGAGAAAATATTTTTATCTATCATTAAAAATTGAAGTTTTGGTACGATATCATGACAGTGTGATTAACACACACACACACACTAGTGAGAGTAATTTGTTTCTAATTTATTCATTTGACTATATGAAAGTTATTTTTTAAAAGGTAAAATATAACTATTCTGCAGAGAAAATTTTTTTATGAATATCTGTTTCTAGAGCAAATATTGTTTACACTTATGATCTTCCTTAGTGAAAATTGACAATGGTTTAAAATGTTGAAAACGTTACATTCACCAAACGTTTTAGAAAATTCAAGAGACATTGTATTAATCATTGTTTATACATGAGAAAATGTGAATGAACAAGTAAGAACGAAACAAAACAATATTTCAAGAAAAGTTATTTAGCTGTAAATTAGGCGTGTCATTCAGAAAGTCACTCCTTGCCCCATTTGATAACATTGTAAGTCATTTTTAAGATCAGCTGCCAATTTGACCTTATTGAACTGAGCAGACTATCAAGATGGCAGTAAATAGCCATGTCATCAATACAGGTCCCTAGTTGAGAACTGATGATATCAAGAATATCATTTATGAAAAGTAGAAACAGTATGGGTCCAAGGATAGAGGCCTGGGGAACAACTGCATTTATACATAAAGATCTAGAAGGGCATTTTCTACTTATGCAAATTGCTATTGGTTTTCTGAAGTTATGCAATCTTGGGCTTATTCAGTACATAGGCGGCTGACCACTTGGGAATATCAGGTACTGTTAGCTTGGATGTGCAGGTGGTGTAATACATAACAGTTTGGAATTGGAAATTGTAGAGATGAGTTCCAATTCCATTTGGGTTTATTATATCCAGAGGAAAAAACTTTTATGAAAAAGCCAAAGATGTTTACACATGTGATCTACCTTAGTGAAAATTGCCAATGGTTTAAAATGTCTGCAGTGGAGTAATGGATGATGGCTCGAACTGACGAATCGGAGAGTCGAGTTTGAGTTCCAGTCGAATTCATTACATTCATTTGTGTGATAATACTTTTGGGAAAGGTATGAATCCACTTCTTCTTCCCCCAGCTATGGGTAAATAGCAGGACAGACCAGGTTCTATAGCCATGGATGGCAAGTGGTCTACTGCAGAAAGAAATGGCAACTTACTGCGGGAAAAAAAATCTACCTAGTCAGTTATGTATCGAAAGATACATGATCGCCTAAGTGTGTATCATGCATGGCACATAACTGACGTTACCTTCACTGTAAGTTTTTTTAAAATTCAAGAAACATTGTATTAATCAATGCTTATGCATGAGAAAATATGAGTGAAGAATGAGAACAAGACATGACATAATTTTAAGAAACATTATTTAGCTGTAAATTAGGCATGCCATTCAGAAAGCTGTGTGGGTCGCACTTTGCCTGACTGATCTAGGATGTGTCTCACTTTGACAGCACAGTGGATAAAATGCTACTATTTTCTGCTTATGCAAATAAAGAATGCATATGGTTGCAGCCAGAACAGTTCCACAAAATGGTGCTTGTTATACCTTTCTTGTACTGTGTTTCCTCTACATTACTTCCACAAGGAAAAGTTTATCTTATTTTTATTTGTTTACACCAAAATTATTTCTTTTATTGTGATTAACTGATACCAAAAATTAAGAACATGGAAAATATTGGGATTTTGGTATATTATTTATTATATGAAAAATTCATGATGTTGATAACATCAAAAAAGTATGATATTGGTGTTTAATAATATTTCAGATATGCCTTGAGACTAAAGGGATTTCCCTGAGAGAAGGCACAAGGACAAAAAAAACAAAACAAAAAAAAACATTGCATTAAAACCAGGAAAGATGAACAACATTCAAATAAAGAAAAACAATTCTAAAAAAAAAAATAATCCTGTTATCAACTACATGAAGATTTAATAATAAGTAGGAATCATTTCCTTTCCAGCATGGCTGCTCAACTATTTGACATGCCTTGACAGGTCATCCTCATACTATGAAACTTAAAATCATGAATATACATTTTTTTTTTTTAATTGTGTATTCTCATTTTCCGTCTGAATTTCTGGGTTGAGGAATTATTATTACATTCATTGTTTGATATTATCAGAATGTTTCAGCTGTTGTAAACTTCAGCCTTCTTCAGGTGTTTGTTGATCCAGGTATCCCTCAGGGAATTTCAAACTGAAATATACATTTAATCTACAAGGCCCAGAGTACTTCAGACTCACAAGCGTTGCTGTTAACCTTGGTTCATGCCACTATTGGTTCTCTTTCTTTTACGGAAGGAAAAGTATGTGAAATGAAATAAATTAGACTTCTGAAGGAATCAACACATATACTAGGCTACAAGGGCCTCCACACAAAGTCCAAGCTGGTGGCACTAAGGAATCTAACTCGTCCAAACATCTGCCATAGAGATAGTGGTGAAAGGCTGGAAACATTTCAGCTGTGGCATAGGGGTTAGAGGGTGAAGAATAATTCATCAACCACAAGGCCGTCTAGGTGCTTTTGGACACTGATGGTAGGCTGAGCTATCCAAATGTTGCACTAAATAAAAAAATGATCAAATTTCACTTTAAAAATCATAATTCTAAAAAAATAATCCTGTCATCAATGGCATGAAGACTTAGTTCAGTGATCAATATTACCAAAAATAATCATTTTCTATTCCAGCATTGCTGTTCAAATATTTGACAGGCATTTGACAAAACATGAGGAGGGTCATCCTCATTCTATGAAGCTTGAAATCTTAAATATACATTTTTCAATTGTGTCTTCTCATTTTCTGTCTGAATTTTCAGCTGAGGAATTATCATTATTTACAGGCTAGGATGGGTGTCTAAAGCCTTGAATGGTAACCTTCTTAGAGATAATACCAATAAAAACAATGTGTGTACTTGGATTACCGTGTCTGAGTTGGGCATCAGAAAGAGCATCTGGCCTCGTAAAATCATTATGACAAACTCTGTCTGGCTGGACCCACTTTGTTTTATCCAAAATTTATCCTAGTACTGTCTCAACAAAAAAACATGGATATGATGATGAATACTTATCTCAGTCTGAACAATGCTGTCAGCTAGATATTTATTACCAGACAGTTTCCAATTTTTTTGCAATTGCATCTCAGAAAACACTACATGGATAGTTTTTCCCCAGTGTGAATTTGAATATAATTTTTAAAAATTGAACTGTGCAAAAATAATCAACCTAATGTTTCACAAGAATATGTTTTTCCTCCAGGATGTGATCTCATGTGATCTTTTAAGTTTCCCCATTCTGAAAATGCAGTACCACATTCTTCACAAGCATACGGTTTCTCTACAGTATGTGTTTGTATATGTCTTTGTAAATTTGAACTTCGTGAAAATACTGATCCACATAACGGACAAGATTGTGGTTTTTCACATGTACATTTAATTTTCCACTTTCTGAAAATGCAGCACCACAGACATCACGTAAATATGGTCTCTCTCCAGTGTGTGTACGTATATGGTTTTTTAAAGTTGATCTGCGTGAAAATGATGAGCCACACGCGTCACAAGAATATGGCTTTTCTCCAATATGTGATCTCACATGTACTTTTAAATTTCGACTTTCTGAAAATGTAGCTCCACAAACATCACATGAACATGGTTTCTTGCCAGTGTGTTTATGCCTATGTATTTTTAAAGCTGAATTGTGTGCAAATGATGCTCCACATACCTCACAAGAATATGGTTTTTTCTCCAGTATGTGATCTCATATGTGCTTTTAAAGTGCCACTTTCAGAAAATGCAATTCCACAGATTTCACAAGTGTATGGTTTCTCTGCAGTATGTGTTCGCATATGCTGTTTCAAATTTGAACATTGCGAAAATGAAGACCCACATAACTGACAAGAATATGGTTTTTCTCCAGTATGTGATCTCATATGCACTTTTAAATTTCCACTTCGTGAAAAGGTAGCACCACATTCTTCACAAGAATATGGTTTCTCTCCATTATGTGTTCGTATATGTCGCTTTAAATGTGTATTGTTTGAAAATGATGAACCACATACCTCACAAGAACATGGTTTTTCTCCAGTATGTGATTTCATATGTACTTTTAAGTTTTCATTTTTCAAAAATGATACTCCACAAACCTCACAATAATATGGTTTCTCACTAATATGATTATGCATATGATTTTTTAAGGATGAATTGGTTGAAAATGTTACTCCACATAACTGACAAGAATATGGTTTTTCTCCAGCATGAGATCTTGCATGTTCTTTTAAATTTCTGCTTTCAGAAAATGAAATTCCACAGATTTCACAATTGTATTGTTTCTCTGTTGTATGTGTTCTCATATGTTTTTTTAAATTTGAACATTGTGAAAATGATAATTCACATAACTGACAAGAATATGGCTTTTCTCCAGTATGTAACCGTATATGCACAGATAAAGTTCCACTTAATGAAAAGCTAGCACCACACTCTTCACAAGAATATGGTCTCTCTCCAGTATGGGTTCGCATATGTCGCTTTAAATATGCCCTGTACAAAAATGCTGCCCCACAAACTTCACAAGAATAAGGTTTCTCACCACTGTGCATACGCATATGTCTTTTTAATGTTGAACTGTTTGAAAATGACACTTCACATACTTCACAAGAATATGTTTTTTCACCAGTATGTAACCTCATATGCACATTTAAATTTCCCCTTAATGAAAAGCTAGCACCACACTCTTCACAAGAATATGGTTTCTCTCCAGTATGGGTTCGCATATGTCGCTTTAAATATGACCGCTCTGAAAATGCAGATCCACAAACTTCACAAGAAAATGGTTTCTCATCACTGTGCTTATGCATATGTCGTTTTAATGTTGAACTGTTTGAAAATGACACTTCACATACTTCACAAGAATATGGTTTTTCTACTGCATGTGATCCGATGCATACTTTTGAAGATTCACTTCCTAAAAGAGAAGCACCACAAACATCATCAGTACATATTTCTTGTTCACTTTCTCTTTGCATGTTTCTTTAAAGATGATTTAAATGAAAATGCAGATCAACAAAAATCTTTTTCCATTTCATTATTCATCTGTCTCTAAATTAAGATCCATAAATCTCATCAGAATATTGTTTCTCCCCCAATGTGACTTCAAATGTAATTTTAAACATGAGCTATTTAACAATTATGATCCACATTCATCACAAGAATGTAGCTATTTATCGTAGTATATAATGTCATAAGATTTTTCGAAGTTGAATGTTTTTAATATGAAAAATAGCTAATGATATGTTTTTCTCGAGTGTGCATCTATACAAATTAATGATTTGTAATTAGTTGGAAATAGCAACATTACAGAAGTCATATGAAAATGATTTCTTTTCATTGTTAATAACATCCATTTTAAAAGTTGAATATGTAGAAAATTATTGTTACAATGAAGATCCATAATTCAAAATCCATTTAGAGAAATCTGTAAATAAAAAGAAAGCCTGATTAAAGAAAAATGCAAAAGATTCATTTCTAAAATATATATGCAAGGCAAAGCAACAGTAATATGTCAAAAAGTTCACAAACTAAGAATTGGGGTTGACACACAAAAGCAAATTTGGACAAGCGAACATAGCATTCTAACTTCAAGACAAGACAGACCAGTATGGAGACAAATGAAACCGAGAATCAAACTATTCTATTTGCTAGGAAAAAACCCCAGCATGTATTTGTGTGCATCTACCTATAAATTGGAGAGGGTCAAGTGTCTTGCAGTCACACCTGTCAAGATTGATACCAACACAACACTTAAAGAATTTAGTAAAAATATATTTAAACTGCATAAAACAGATGTTTGCTTAAAATAAAGAAGATGGTTTTGTTTATGAGATGTAACCCAGTGTATAGTACTATATGTTAGGAGACAACATTAAGGAATATTCACTTTCATAAATCTTTATTTAATGTTGTCTCTCAAAGTATTTCAAAGGAGGCGGGTTATATCAGGTCATCTGGTATGTAATGTGCAAAGGTTTAGAGTGTTTCAGTTGATTAATTCTTCAACATCAATCAGCTTTGCAATCTATATAGAATGAGGTCAGTAACTTTGTTTAATTTTATAAATTCAGGACATGAAAAATTAGTTGAAACAGTGTAGTATATGCCCACACAAACATACATATATATATGTAAATACAGTATTGCTTTGACAAGATTCCTTGTTTTGAAAAATCTTTTTGTCTTGTTTTTAAAATAGGCACAGAGATAAAGATAGAAATGAATATATTCAATACTCTGAACAACTATTGGCGTGTTAATGATTTTTCTCAAAATTACAGATGATACAAGAATCCTTGCTTTTAATCTATAAGGCAACTGGGAAATGCATAAAGAAAAGACATTAGAACCAAAGAATAGGTTGAAATATTAAAGTAAGAATGACTGTCATTGATTTTATGGCTTATTAACCTTTTGTGAGCGGTTTAAAGCTGGAAGATTTTTTTTTTTTTGTGAGTAAATATTTCGTTAGCAATTATTTTGCAATAGCCATGATTTTTCTTGATACAAGTCTTAATATTTTGCACATAGATGGGAGGGGGGAAAAAGATATGAATTCATATCATTCTCAAGGTTATTTGCATGAAAGTGATATATGATAAAAATAAAGAAATAAATTTTAAAACTCATTCATATCAATTTTTGTTCATGAATTTAAAATGTATATACCTATATTTTCTTTTAGTTAAAAGTAGTCATTTTTGTATAAAATGTAAAAATGTCACCCGCCAAAAAATTGCTTATATATATATAATTCAATTAAAACTTTAAGGGTCCATTGGTTATAATTTATTTTCCTAGGGATTTTCTATTCCCCTGGCTCATCAGACCACACTTCTAAGGGTGAAAAAATGAATTTAAATTTACATATATTCTTTATACACTTTTGAGGAGTATTATTAAGTTGATGTTAGGTGATATAGAGACTGAGGAGAGAGATGGTGACAGACATGGTCGAAATTAGAGAGGGAAGGGAGAGATAGGAATGATTTAAAATTTATTTTTATTACAATACTTAATAGTGAGGAAATGGGGTAAGGACCAGACAATGCCCTATTTAATAGATCATCTCACAGGAAATGATATAGAGAGAGAAAAAAGAAGAGAAGATGTAAGAAATAAGAGGTGGACTTAGGGTTTTAGGGAAGGAAAGGTGGAATAGAGATTTGGAAAGGGAAATTAAAAGAATTAATGTATATGGGCATATAGCGGCTAATTTGGGAAAACTCAGATTTATATATTTTTTATATTTTTCCATTAACATTTGATAGTAAGCGTTTTAATTTCTCAACAAATTAAACTAGGAAATAAATATAATTCAAATATAATATCAATAAACAAAAAATATTACTATTATTAATATTGTGAATAACAGTTAAGGAGTAATATTTCCTAATTAAAGTCTAAGTCTTCAAATCTAATTTGAAACTATATATAATAAAACAGCTTAAACACTAATATTCCATGGTCATAATTTATTCCATTGGAATCGTAAATACGATCCAATTCATCAGACCTACAAATTCGGGAAATTTTTATACAAATATATATGTATGTGTATGTATGTATATATATTTATATATATGATTGCATATGTATGTGTATATTTACCACTAATATTATATATATATATATATATATATATATATATGTGTGTGTGTGTGTGTATATACATTTGATTTTTAAAAATGTTTATATCTGTTCTTTAATCACAAAATATCATTTGAAAAATAACAAAATCTATTTTGCCAAACAAATAATTGCTATTGCATGTTCAAAATATGTCATTGAAAAGAAAAACGAAACAAAAAAAATATATATATATGCACATTTGTTTTTTAAAATCTGTTTTTGTACACAAATATAAATAATGCAAGAACAGTTTAAAACTTGACATTTGTAAATAAAATGTATTGATAATTAAAAAGTCATTAGTTTTACACTATCAATATGTCATTGAAAATAATCAAGTACCCGGAAAAAAGTTCGTGTTTTTTGTACGAAAAATTGCCAAAATATATATGCAAACTCTTATTTACCTTTTCAACCCAAGCGACAGCGCGTCGCGTGTAAAAAAAGAAACAAGTTTTTGCAGGAGTCGCTATAAATAATATTAATATGCAGTTTAAAATCCTTCCCGGCTGTCGACGAATGGAAAAATAGGTTCTGCCGATAAAATTGGTGTTGTCGACTCGGGAGGAAAATTCGGACAGTTTTGGCTACGTTCGTGAGTTATTTTCTGATTTACAAGGTTTTCTTTCTTTGTGTTGTGACACTTTGCTTTGATATCAAATATTAGGAATTAAACCCTCTTCCAAAATTATAAAAATTTGATATTTTTGGATTCAGAGAAATGTAACATGTTGATGAAAATTTAATGAATACTAATCTCTTAAAATGATTCCCCACCAAATATTTTCTAATAGTAGTACAACTTAAGTATGTCCTTCCAAAGATTCACTAAAAAATGAACATACATGATGAAAAATTACTCAAATTTAATAAAAACAATGTTTTATTGTCAAAGTCTTTGTGTTATTAAGAGAAAAGACCAAAAGATTTATTGATGCAAATTTATTTTTTAAATCCTTTTTAGAACATTCGGAATTTTGGTTAAAAATATGGTTTCTCTGTGGTACCATAAATACGGGAAAATTGAGCATCTTTTTGCATTGATTTGAAAATGCTTTAAAAATCAGATAATTGTTGGTTTTTAATGAAACTTTCAGGATTTATTCACAAATGAATTAAATCATATTTGAAAAATTTCTTTATAAGAAAATCTTAGTAAAAATAATTTTTACATTTGCTAATTCCGCCACCACCACCACACATATTTAATTTTATGAAATTTTGAGAAATTTTCTTTTGTAGGGCCTGATGTTTATATTAGTTATCAGGACAAGTTGTTGGAGAATTTATATTATCAAATCATTTTACTCAAACATTACACCCATTTACAGAAAATCTACTTTGAATTATAACATAAAAGATGCAATAAAACTAAGAAATTATTTAATTAGAAATACTTTTAATTGCTTTTATGAATAAATCATTTTAAGAGATTAGTATTCATTAAATTTTATGAATAAAATATATGGACACTTGTCATATGAATTTTTTTTGATGAATAATGAATTTTTACAAGAATTTTTTCTTTTTTAATTAAATTTTAATTAGAATATTTTATAAAGCTATTGAAATTCTGTATTAATTTGTAGTGGTTAAGTGATATTGTTATTAAATAGAAATTGTCTTTAGTAATCACAAAATGGAAAAGATAACTACAATTCAGCACTCTCACACACAGTATTTTAGAAATAATTTTGAATTTCTTTTGTGAGTATATAAATATGCCATTATTTTTAAAATAAGGACTTCCATGCATAACATTATCAGAAAATAAGTATGGTAACTAGAGTAAATTTAAAATTTATTAGTAATTTTCTAACATTTCCTCAACAAGTATATTCGTAAGTATAATGCGTAAGTACCTAAAATTCAATAAAATATCAGAATGCTTAAAATATTTAAAATTTTTAAGATTAGATTAGTTAAGATTTTAAAATTGCAGCTACAGCATGTTTGCTTGTATCTGTAGTCAATGTCATTTCTTTGTTTTGGATCAAAGATTTTTGCAATTGGCTTTCTTATAAGTACCTTTTGGTAGCTTTCAAAAGCTATGTTTTGCCTTTGATCCCATTTAAATTCTGTATCCTTTTTCCGTAATTCTGCAAATGATTCTATTTAGGTTGCTCTATCTAGGTAGATATTTGCTATAAAAATTGGTCAATCTCAAAAGGGATTCCAATTCTTTTTTATTTTTGGTGTAGATACTTCTAATATTTTAGTTATCAGCTTATTGTCTAGTGAAATTCCTTCTTCTAGTATTTTTGGATACACCATAATGGATGTTTTCTTTATGGCTTCAGATCCTACTGAAGCCGAAAATAAATCAGTAATTTAATTCTCCCCTCTGGAGATTTTCTTGTCATTTGTTCTTTAACATATGTTTTTGTACAGTTTACCACTGATGTAAAGCCCAGTTTAAAACATAACATTTGCAAATATAAAAAACATAAAATTTGTAAATATAAACTCTTTAAAAAGCCAGGGATCAATTTTTACACCATTTTACAATATTATGAATGGGACTCCTTTCTAAAATGATAAAAGTTCAATATTTTTTGATTCTGAGAAATGTCACGCCTTGGCAAAGTTCTAATGAATGCAAATCTTCAAACATTATTTCTAAAAAAAATTTTCCTATGTTTTAACAAGTAGTGTCAATTTTTGGTTTCATGTTTGTGCAAAGAATGTAAAAGTTACAAAGTATTGTACTCCCTGCATCCGTTTTTTTTTTTTTTTTTTTTACAAATTTTATTACAATAAAATTTGTACATTTAACTTGTTTTAATGTTCTGACAAATTGTGTACAAGAAACAAAAAGAAATGATTTCAGCATTTTGAAAAATTCTTGGAATGTTTATAACTTTTCTCAAAATGAAAGAAGCTACAAGTCGAGTATCCTTGCTTTTTATTGGGTGGGGGGCAGTAAAAAAAAAAAATTACAGTTTAATTTAATTTTAATCCAATTCTCAAAATCAGAACAGAGGAATTTATCAAAAATAAGCATTTTTTAAAAATTCTTCCATAAAATTCGATCTGAAATCAATTTTTAAAAATCTTTCAAATAAATTGGCAAAGGATGTTTGTGAAACTAATGTCACGTATCCATCGATATTTATGCAAAAATAATATAGTGTAACCCAGATATAAGAGACCCTGATATAAGAGAAACCCGGATATAAGAGAGATTTTCTCTGGTCCCAAATTAGAGCCTGTGTTACAGTATATAGACCAAACCCGGATATAAGAGACTTCTTCTCCGGTCTCGACAACTCTCTTATATCCGGGTTACACTGTATTGAGAACTGACACTGTCTAGTGTAAAAATACATTGAACAATTTTTTTTTTTTTTAAATCAAACAAAGACAACTTAAAACAAACAAGTTCGATAAAAAAATAAAATAAAAATAAAATTCATTTGAATTGAGGGTGCCTTGTGAATAAACAAGCTAACTAACAAGCAAAATTTTTCGGCCGGCAATAAACTAAACATCAGAAAAAAATGTATAAAAGTAAATTTTATCGTCATAAAGACTAAAAAATGTTCATGCTATCAGGAACAAGAAAGAATCGAAAAAATTCTGACACAAACAAAAGACATTCTACATTAGAACGGATTTTTTAATTTATTTTAAAAAAAAAAGATTAGATAGGGTATGAAAAAAAATGGTGCAGCTTAACTAAACAGAAACTGTTTAATAAACAAAAAATAAATGTAATTGTAATCGTAATAATTTTTTGGAATTAGTACATTTTTAGGTGATAGAGAATGAAAAAAAAAAAATTATTTTACAAGCGGTTACCCACATTTCCAAGATTCAACCTCATTCGAATGAATTTGAAAAGCAGTCGTTTTCGTTTCATTGATCCAAAATAAATTAAAACAAACTAAAAAAAAAAAGATCAAAACAAAATCACTTACGTCTCTCTATTGTAGGATTATTTGTTCCTTTCAATTCATACCAAATAAAATGAAATTTACTAATGACTTTAAAATTGAACATGTCTAAGATTTATTCGTAATCATTCCGAACAAAGATAACGTTTTTAGAAAGTCAAGGGAGATAATCAGTATTATTTATCTTTAAAAATGAGGCTTTCCTTATCAAATTAAAATAATGTTAATGAAAATTAAACGCAAAATAACTATTTGAAATATAACTAATTCGAATTGTTGTTACAGAATTGAATCAATAAGTTTTCATATTTTCAGAATTTGCACAGGGAACAAGGAAAAATTAAAATAATTTCACTTGAAGAACAAACCAAAATTTCAACATCTTGAAAAAAACAGTGAATATTAATTCAATATTCATTAAATACACATAGTTCAATGATGTAAAAAAAATGTAGAAAAAAAATTACTGGTAAAATATTAGCAGAATAAAATCATTTCTTCCTTCTTTGAAAAGTATGGTAAATAATATAAAAAGCAACATTTGAACTTAAATTTATTTAACTAAGAAAAATATGTTAAAAACCTAAACAGATCGATATCTTATTTTTAATAATTTATGTAAATTAAGAGTTTCATTTTAAAAATGTGAATAAATGTTCTTTTGCTGTAAATTTTTTTTTGTAACGGTTATTTGCTGTTAATATCTGGTCATGTCATTCTCCGATTGGTTAAATTTGAATGTTACCAGTTTTTTTTTACTGCTATCGGCACACCCCTCCTTCCGTTAACAGTTGCCTCAAACCTTTTCTTTCTCTTTCCTTCATCATCATCGCTACCCTTTGAGCAACGACCCAACACTTTCAACGTTAAGGCACGTGACCGTTTTGGAATGAACACCCATTCAAAGTGGTTTGGCGGTTGGCATTTTGCCAAAGGTCACGTGACTTATCGGATCCCCGCCAAAAAGTATCCACGTGCAAGGAGACGACCTGTGGGCATCGTCTGGAAGATGCATTTTCCGTCTCTCCCTCTTCACCATACCTGTTCAAACACCTAGACTTCGCTAATAGACTTTTTATAGTCAGTTTCTATGCCTGAAGCCACCTTTCGTCATCCTTGATTCAATGTTAGCCCGACTTTCCTACATAATACGAGATTCTCTTCCAAAAAGGAAAAGCAACAAGCATTCGTCACGAACCCTCAGTATCAAACAGACCTTACCTCCTGTCCAAAGCAACAAACTTTCGTCAGGAACCCTCAGTATAAAACGGATCTTACCTCCTGTCCAAAGCAGGAACCCACGGGTCTTCACATGTGGTATTTGTATCTTCTGGATCTTTCTCTTTGGTCTATACTTCATTCTATGTGACGAACATTCTCTTGCAACTTATAAACTCTGTGATTCTATCTTGGTCGAACTCATGCTGGAGTCTCATAAACAACTGGATTAATTCTGTTTCTAAGTCTCTTTTGATTCTTCTATCAAAAGAAAACATTCATAGTTGCCTTCTTTGTAATGTTTATTCAAAAAGAAAAAGGAGATTCTTATGAATAATCTTTTCCACGTCTTCAGCTATTTCCTCTTCGAGAACTTTTAGCACCAAACATTGCTATTTTGGCACACAATGTCAACCATCAACATCAACCTCATGCTGCACAAGATTTGCTGGACCACTATCCAGAAACCTGAAACTCGACACTACATTCTTTCATTTCTTCATGTTATAGACAAGCGTATGGTTGCAAGAAAGAAATACGACAACAGCAGAAATAGATTTACATGAATTATTTCAATAGGAACGTGTGGTTTTGGGACAGCTACCTTGTGGTATAGTTCATAAGCCGGCTGCCGATCTGGGTTGATCTCTCATAGTAGTTCTCACTGGTTGGTGTGGCGCTCCTCCTGCTGACTGCCCAGACTGACCGTGACAGATCTCTACCCTGGCCTCCTGTTGACTGCCAGTACTTCCCTGTGTGACCCCTTTTATGGCGTTTTTTATGGCTTAACAGGCTCGAAAAACGACACAAGTATAATTAGGAGGGAAGCATTTTTATTGGTCGAAAAATAGAAACACTTTAAAATATTATTTTATTTTTCAACTGGAACACGTGCGTCAGGCCTATGCTCAAATGACGATAATGGTCGTTTTGTGAGGGGGCTTTGTCCCATTCACATCCGGCTCTCACTCTTGAGTATGTTAGTTTATTTGCCTGCAAATCAGCCGAGATGTCTTATTTTATTTTATAACATTCATCCTGTCATTTTGCTGTTATAATAAACATATTTTGTTATGCCTCTCATGCACCATTTGTGTTTGTCCATTCTCTACCATTGCTAACCTTGTCGTGAACCATTGATATTCTAAAGCAATATCAACTATGCTTATATGTGGAAGTCTAGTGGTCTGACACAAGGCCATATACACAAGAAACCTCACTAGGCAACCAGGCTTCCGCTATACGGCGCAGACGTTCCTTGGATATCTTTGGAAATAGGTATGTTTTTAGATAGGAAGTACTGGGATCTCATGGTAGCTGGGAGCTTAAGAAATTCTTTGTTGTTTTGAATGACGTTTAGCATCCTGCTACCACTTTTCTTTCTGTTGTGGTAGGATCCACCTAATTTGCATAGTGGAGTACCGACCATATAAATATGGTTGGTACCGGGAAGACGGGGGGAGGAATCAAGAGATTCAATCCAGAGACTCTGCCCGACTGCGACTAAGTCAACACATTCTCCAGGAACGGTCTTCCCAAGAATATACAAAAGACTATATGTAAATATTGTGTACACTTTCTTGTTTCAATACATTTTGTTCTAAGTACATTTTGTTTTGTATTATTATTCCATGCATTAGTCAAGTTTCAACACTTTCGATGCCAATTTTTGTGCAAAAAGTGGATCACAGAGCTTTGATATTTTTCTCACTTATCATTGGTCTGTTAATATTAAAATCATTTTCTCGCCTATGTCCGTACAATGCCTATGCATCATTCAGAATCATTTTCCTACCAAAAAATGGGAAATACTCTCCGGAGCCGATCACGTGATTACGTTTATTATAAATACTTTGACATGAGTTCATTCTTTCTCTTCTGACCTCTCTTGCCTTCTCTGACATTCAAGATGTAGTAACTAAAGAACTCATGTTTCGACTCTAAATGGACGAACACTATGAAAACATCGCATGCATGCATGCATGTACGGAACATTCACATATACAAATTCACTCAAAATCACTTACATTCAACAATTTCTACGAACAACGCACATCTACAAACATTACGAAAATTCTCTCATTCAAGCCATTCACCCAGCAAGTGAATGAATACCATATTGGCTCAACCCAATCAGTGAGACCTTTTTTAAAAGTCAACAAGACATTTTGCTGCCACACTAAAAATTTTAAGTTGGATATTCCAGTTTTTTCAATTCTTTGCCAGCAAGAAAAATACTTTAAAAAAAAAAAAAAGTTTTTTGAAGTTACAAATTTTTATCGAACATATTTTTAGCTTTTCAGGACATAATTCAAAGAAACTTTCTCACTCAATTCTATTCAACGGAATTTACTCTTTGGTGAACATTTTCTTTTAGCAGCAAGATTTCTTGTATTTATTTTCAGAAGTACACAAACTAGATTTCATTTAGTACCAAACAGAAACTTCTTGAAATATCAAGTAATGATTTAAAGTTCCTTTTTACCAAATTATCACAGTATTCATATTACGCAAAAACTTTCAACTATTTCACAAAGAACATTTCTTGTAAAAACAAATATTGTGAGACCAGATAAATATTCTTTCTTTCAAAAAAAAAAGTTTTCAAACAATTAAAGTCATAGTTAAGGGAGAACAACTCTTATTTTTTTGCATTGTATATTTTGTACCAAAAACACTGTCTTAAAGGAACATTACAAAGCAATTTAATTTTCTAAATTAATAATATTGATCTTTAAAATTCAGGATAGCTCAGCTAAATATTCTGAGCAGTTTATTCTCAATTATTTGTATTATTCCTACATAAATATTGTTGTTGTTTTACATCATTGTTGCCATCTTTTGTATTGCCTTATTAGTGTAGTGGTGCTGTAAGTATTGTTGGCTAGGGTCACCGTGAATATAATCAAGAAGGAAGGCTGTGTTCTTGTAAAACAACACCCCACATGAATAATGCACAACACGAGAGAAAAATAATCAAGCTCAGTGAACATTAATAAAATATTGTATTAACAATGATATACAAATATCAACAATAGTATAAAGAAAGTTGCTTCCCTTCTTCCGTAATAAAAAGGGTAAGTTTAGCTAATAAATGTTGAGTACAAAATTGAATGTTATTTAACTACAAAGTTCAATTGAAGTCTTAGCTAAATAAAGAATAGTTCCACAGTGTTTTATCAGTGTAGAAAGATGTAATGTTCATGCATGAGTGATATCAATAGGAATTAGTATGATTACTCGATTGAGTGATAATTAAGAATTAAAATGTCAATATAGCGCCGTGCCTTATTTTCCAAGAATTGAACTGCTACTGACTGTTAGCAAACAGCAAGAGTCTTTTTATAACGATGGGTAGGATCCGGAGAACTTGGCGCTAAAAATATAGAAAAGATACTAAAATAAGCGATTGGTCAGGAAATGGACTAATCCGTGATTTTAGAGAAAATTTCAAATTACCTGCAATGGCAAAATTGTCATATGATAAGTATCATATATTTGCGAACCAATGATATTGAAAGAAATGGAGGTGTGGCACATGTAAGTGATCCCCACATTAGCCTTGTGCCATATGACTGAAATTAAAATGCTTGTGGAGAAGTGAAATTTTGCACATGCAGCCAACGTCATATGACTAAACAGCCTTCTGATTAATTTTTAAACTTATTAACCTTCACCTCTGAAACAGACGTATGTTTTTTTTCATAATTTGAATGTTTTTAAAATGGCAGGAATTTTTTGAAAATTATTAAGAATTTGAGAAAAGTTCTGCCTTAAAACCATTCCATAATTTATACCATTGACTGGTAATAAGAAGGAATTTTTATATTCCAAATATATTTAGTCTGAGATGTCGCTACTTATTTTGTCGCTTCTCCAGAGCAGAAAGAGATATATTTTATGAGAATTTTATTTGAAAAAGGTTTTTTTATTTCTTGAAGTTGGTACAGATTGATGACATAAATTTAAGATTTTAAATCCAGCTATTATACAAAGATACTTATATTTTCACAAAGAACGAGAAAGTTACAGACAGATATCATTTTCCTTTTGAAATAACATCGAGAATATCCAGCATTGAAACAAGAGCTACACTCAAAATAGCTACCGCCGAGTTGGTACAGTTGACAGAAGGGGAGATAAGAAAACATCATTAGTAAATTATGCCAATCTTGACAAGGTCACAGAATATTGCAATATTACCTTCAGTAAAAAATAGAAAATTGAACAGTTTTTATTCTTCAGCTATCTGGAAAAAAATTGAAAATTGTATATTTACTTCATTTCAGAAAGAACTCAAAGACAAACGTTCTTCATTTTCTTTGTGGACATTTGAAATTAGGAACTCTAAATGGAAAAATATAATTTGTATGTAATTCTCACCCTCATGGCTTATGGAGAAAAAAACCTTTGTGCATTGATACTTTCTTTTTCAAAAAAATAAGATTACGTGAACATCTTTTTATAATTTTCTGTCATGTAAACACTTTTTTATCTTGACATTTGTTATCTTTCAATTGACTTATTCTACTATCCATTATTTTTAATAAAATTTTGGGATATCTGTCTATATTTCTGAGATGAGGTATTATGTACATTATTTACATTATCCGGACTATTGTCTCCATATTTATTATAACGTTTCAGCCGTTGTATGCTCTGGCCTTCTTCAGGTAGTTGGAATGTCGAACTGAACCCTTTATTTCGCTCACTGGGCTAGACTGTTCTAGTTCCACGTGCCATGTTTAATGGATGTCAGTTATCAGTTATCTCCTGTTAATTTCACTCTGAAAATTCTCCACTGGGTATTGAACTCACTCTCTTTGGGTCATGTTACTGGATGTAACCAATGCCTTTATCCACTGTGCCATGTGTCCTTGGGGACATGTGGAACTAGAACAGTCTACCCCAGTGAGCAAAATAAAGTGTTCAGTTTGACATTCCAACTACCTGAAGAAGGCCGGAGTGTACAACGGCGGAAACGTAATAAATATGGTGACAAAGATGAGGACAATAGTCCGAATAATGTAAATAATGTAAATTTTGGGATCTGCAAATATTTTTTGTTCCTTGCCTCAAGCATCATTTTTTTTTTTTTCCTTGTGGTAACAAAATTTTAATTAGTGTTTATTTCCCTTTGAATGTAAATCAGATGGAAACTCATCAATCTAAAATGTTTATAGCTTAAGGCTTTTTTTTACTGTCTGAATTTCATGGTGTCATCATTATCAACTGCCTAGACATTGTCATAAAAACAACAAGGATTAGAACAATAGTCCAGATGTAAATAATTAAAACCTTTTCTTCTAGTTTAAACACCAATCTCTAACATCATCATACTCAGAGTTGTTTCAACCATGTGATTTCTCATCTTCAGAATGCCCATCTGGCTCAGGGCCATTTGTGTTTCTTCAACACCCACAGAGCAAACCTGCAGTTTAAACTGTAACTATGTTAAGCAGATACATAAGATTTTGAATTAAAAGTTGTCCTTCTCCTATAATGATTGAGAAAACAAAATATGAATTTCAGACAGTTTATACACAACTTCGAGCACAATAATCAACACCTTATTTTTCAATCTGAGGAGAAGAATAAATATCTCAGTCAGGACCAGTGCAAGGGTCTCATGCCCTGCCCTGAATCTATGATATTATGCGCCCACCCACCTCAATTTTCATAAGGTAATATTCATATAAAATACAAATTTTATTGAAACCCAATTATATACAATAATGGATCATATGTAATATAGTTAAACAATTCAAGTAGAAAAATTGAAAATAAATACAATATATCGAAATTGCTCAGGGCCACTTGTGTATCTTCAACATTCAAAGAGCCAACCTGCAGTTTTATAATGCAATTATGCTGAGCAGCCGCATAAGATTTTGAATTCAGAGTTGTCCTTCTCTTACACTGATCAAAAATACAAAAATATGAACTTCGGACAGTTTATCCACAGTTTCAAGCACAATAATCAACATCTTCTTTAGAAATTGGAAAAATACAATAAAAAATGAAATAAATAAACCATGTTGGTTCAAATGTGTTTGGATGAATAATAATGTTAATAAATAACTTTTTCTTTCTCTTTCCTTCATCGTCGTTGCTAACCTTTGAGCAACGACCCAACATTTTCAATGTTAAGGCACGTGACCGTTTTAGAATGAACACCCATTCAAAGTGGTTTGGCGGTTGGCATTTTGCCAAAGGTCACGTGACTTATCAGATCCCCGCCAAAAAGTATGCACGTGCAAGTAGACAACCTGCAGGCATCAAGTCTGGAAGATGTGTTTTCCGTCTCTCCCTCTTCACCATACCTGTTCAAACACCTAGACTTCAGTAAAGCCTGAAGCCACCTTTCATCATCCTTGATTCAATCTGCCTAAATATAATTTATATGTATATTTCCCAATCTTTTCCCACACGAAGGAGCCACTGTTACATTATTTACTATTCATTATTAAGAGAGCAGTATGCCAACACTGTGACACTGGCTTATAACTATACAAAGCCCATTGTACCCATCATGACACTCAGTTTGATAAGGGTATACCAGGCACATGCATCACAGCCAAAACAGTGAGATATGGTGAGAGTTTTTGATTTTTGAAAAAAATGAAAATCTGTGACCCAGTTAGATAGAGCTTCAGGTTGGGTGAGCTTGTTAGGATCCATCTACTGTGGGTTTTTGTATTCTGAGTGTTGGGATTCCAAACATTTACCAACAACAACACATCTTTTAAATGAAACATAAAAAGGTTATTTTCTGAAGAAAAAGTAGAAGCAGAACATCAGTTGAAATAACATAGAGAATTACAATGACAATAAAATGTTCAATTTTTCTTGTAGTGAAGTTTGTTTTATCATGTAATTAAGTCTTCTTAATGCAGTGAGAGATGTGTGGACAGACATTATGATGGCCAGCCTAATGTGTTTGTGAGTTTGGAGACAAACGGCTTAATTGCTGGTTAATCCCTTCTATTGTGTGCAAAGCCTTAGTTGGCAGCTGCTGGCTGTCTCTCTTCCATTGCATGTGTGTATACACACATGTAGATCAAACTAGCCTCTGAAATTGTGAGCCTTGAGAAGAATTATGCTTCTATTTTTATATCCATAAGGGGGATCCAAAATCTAACTTTATATAGATGTGTGAACTTTTTGAATAGAAATTTTGCACTGATTAGAAAATAATTTCACTGGCTTGCAAAAATCTTTTTCTTGAATTTACTGGTGTGGTGAAGGGAGTTATTACTGTTCTTTTCTAATAACACATGGTAGGTCTACAACTACGTCGACAAGTATTTTGATGGTATTTGCCCTTATATGAGCGTTTATCAAACAAACCTTCTGATGGGATTATATTGATTGAAAAATATATACAGGATAAGCTCAGTCCAGTCAGGTGGTCTGAAATTGAGACTGTTTTTAATATTTAAATGTGACTCCCAAACCATCTTTGTTACTTTATCCGTCAATCCTAGGAGAAGAAAAATATCTCAATCAGGGCTGATGCAAGTGTCTCATATTCCCTTCACTGAATGCAAGTGTCTCATATTCCCTTCACTGAATCTCAATTTTCATAAGGTAGTATTCATATAAAATACAAATTTTATTGTAACATTATTATATACAATAATGGATCATATGCAATATAGTGAGTAATTCAAGTAGAAAAATTGGGAATAAATACAATGTATCTAAATACAAATATTAGGGTAATGTCGTAACAGATCATTCCCTCTTAAATCAATAATGATTTGCGGTAATTTTTTAACATCAACATTAGATTTATTTTGTCAAAATTTGAATATTTTTAACACATTTAACATTACGGATAAAAATAATGAATTGTATATAATGTTTTTTTAGACTTAGCATGAGCAAAACAAATTTATGAATTCGGACAAAAAAAAAACCTTATCTGCAAAAATTTGAAGGCGATATATCATGGCATCTGTTGTTCATGACTTTTCTCCTGGAGCTGATATAGAGACATCATGTCAACTGTGAATCTTTCAGCTCTGAATATACATTGGGATTCTGGATGCGATCAGCAACAACTTGGAGTCACATTAAAACCACTTGTGTAAAGATTTTTTTCAACAATGCTTTTAGTTATTGCAGTCACTGTAAATGCCCATGTTTTTATACAGGCTAATTATCTTGGCATTGAAGACAACTATGGCATTCAACATCAAGCCTGTTAAGTATTGACTTATAACCTGTAAAATGCAGTCTTCTGTGAGACTAGTATGATCTCTCCAGGGTGCAGGCGTGGGTAATGATATATAGGGGTGGTGCACTGCCCAGACCGCATACCTCCTGTCTCAGCTGTACTGACAAAATCCAAAGGAATACAAGGCATTACAATTATGACCAGCTTGGCTGCAGATGTTGCTGGAAGGTCATCAGTGTAGACAGCCAACCATCGTCGGGACTCCACACCAGATTTTCAGTCTTGATTTATTTCCATAGCCTTTTCCTAACCTGTTATTATTATTAGACCTCACCTAACCCAATAATCTTACAAAGGATAAAAAGAACACAACTATTCTCATGTTAAACTCTCACTTTCTGAATTGGAAATCATCGTAATGATATTAATCAGAATGGAACTGTACACGTATATATATGTATATGAGGGCAAATCAAAAAGCAAATGCAATTTCCATACAAACAGAAATTGCATCCACGGTGTATAAAAATCTTAATGGACAGAGTAACTTTCACATCTGTGCGTCCCAGTGACCCAAGTAAAGTTTCCGATGAAAAGTGATACATTGTACAAAACCAATGTAACTAATATAGTCTTTCTGCAGTCAAATGTAAATCCTTTGTCATATGAACAAGATAAGGATGGTACATAGATATTTTCTTTTTTGTAAACATTGTTTTTTTTGTTGTTGCTGTCAACATACTTGTTAAATCAATGCGTGGAAAACGTTTTAATAAGCAGATATTTGTATTTCACATTCAGTTCACTATTCAAATAACATTTAACAGGACAGAAAACATGTCTTCAAACAAAAGAAACTGGTTGGTACAGACTGTAGAGTGGCCAATATTTTTTTATAACTCTAAATAATAAACACTGGATTAATCATTTGATGTTATTCTTTCAAATACTTTTTACTCGTTCTTCTTTCATTGCATTGTGGGTGGCATGAAATAGACATCATTGTTGTCTTACCAAACACCGTCTTGGTTCCTTCTTTTTAAAATTTATTTTTGTATTTCATTTTTAAAAAAGAACATTGTTCTGTTAGAATTCTCAAAAAATATATTTTTTTTTAATTTAAATGTGATTAAGTGTAAATGTGGTTTTTATTTTAAATTTATTAATTTAAAAAACATAGTCGTCCCATCAATTTAAGTGATTTAGCATGATTATTTCTTGGGATGATGATAAAAAAAATTATTCTGTAGCCCTGCAGCTTAATTCAATAATCTATTAAGAAACTTTAGTTGGGACCCGTTGAATTTCTCAGGGACACACCCAAATCATGACCTAAGGGTCCCACAGACACACTACATTAGAAATCTCTCAGCATCCCTTTACAACACCTTTCTTTCCATGGATGAAGAACAAATGCATATTGCATTTTGACACAGTCTTACCTAATACTGAAGCAGTTCTGGAATTGTTTAATGACCTTCTTCATCCTTTCCAAGAAGATTTTCAGTTTTACCCAAAGCCATATCTGTATTTACATCATGCAGTTGCTCAGTATTTTATTTTTCTTGCATAGGGTGTAGTGAAAAATCCTTATGCAAGGTAATTCTAACCAGAAAAATATACCAGAATTCAAGCCCAAATTTACAGAGGGTTAGTGTGCAAACCAACTGGGTGACAGCTTTTCACGAGAAAGAAACACAAAAACCTGGACTATTTAAATATATTTAATATTCAGAAAGAGAAAGAAATGCTAACATACTATGTACGTCTGTAGACTTAGATTATGAGAAAAGGTTTCCAGCAAGTAGATAAGGGAACAATTTTGCTATAGAATATTAAGAAAGAATCATTTCCATTTCCAGCAGAGCTGCTTAAATATTTTGCATGCCTCAATAAGTGAGGGAGTTAAACTAAAAATGACAAGTATACATTTTTTTCAATTGTATCTTTTCATGTTCTGTCTGAATTTCTGGGCTGAGAAATTATTATTACTTTCATTACTTGATATTATCAGAATGTTTCACCTGTTGTAAACTTCAGCTTTCTTCAGGTGTTTGCTGATCCAGGTACCCCTCAGGGAATTTCAAACTGAAATATACATTTAATCTACAAGGCCCAGAGTACTTCAGACTCACAAGCGTTGCTGTTAACCTTGGTTCATGCCACTATTGGTTCTCTTTCTTTTATGGAAGGAAAAGTATGTGAAATGAAATAAATTAGACTTCTGAAGGAATCAGCACATATACTAGGCTACAAGGGCCTGCACACGAAGTCCAAGCTGGTGGCACTAAGGAATCTAACTCGTCCAAACATCTGCCATAGAGATAGTGGTGAAAGGCTGGAAACATTTCAGCTGTGGCATAGGGGTTAGAGGGTGAAGAATAATTCATCAACCACAAGGCCGTCTAGGTGCTTTTGGACACTGATGGTAGGCTGAGCTATCCAAATGTTGCACTACATAAAAAAAAATGATCAAATTTCATATTAAAAATCATAATTCTAAAAAAATAATCCTGTCATCAAATGGCATGAAGACTTAGTTCTGTGATCAATATTACCAAAAATAATCATTTTCTATTCCAGCATTGCTGTTCAAATATTTGGCAGGCCATGACACATGGAGGGTCATCCTCATTCTATGAAATTTGAAATCTTAAATATACATTTTTTCTTCCCATTTTCTGTCTGAATTTCTGGGTTGAGGAATTATCATTATTTACAAGCTAGGATGGGCATCTAAAGACTTGAATGGCAACTTGATAAAAACAATTGTTGTATTTGGACTACTGTGTTTCAGTTGGGTGTCAGAAAGAGTACTTGGCCTTGTAAAATCTTGACTCAAATGATTATGACAAATTCTCTGTCAGGCTGGACCCACCTTGCTTTCTGCAAAATTAATCCTGGTCCTGCCTCATCAAAGAACACAAATATGATGCTGTCAGCTTCGTTGCTATTACCAAGTTTTCCATTTTTTGCAAAAGCATCTTGAAAAACTTTACATTGATAGTTTTTCCCCAGTGTGAATTTGAATATAATTTTTTAAAGTTGTACTGTGTGAAAATAATCAACCTAATGTTTCACAAGAATATGTTTTTGCTTCAGGATGTGATCTCGTGTGATCTTTTAAGTTTCCCTTTTCAGAAAATGAAGCACCACATTCTTCACAAGTATATGATTTCTCTGCAGTATGTTTTTGCATATGTTGTTTTAAATTTGAACTTTGCGAAAATGCTGATCCACATAACAGACAACAATATGGTTTTTCTCCTGTATGTGATCTCATGTGTACATTTAATTTTCCACTTGCTGAAAATGCAGCACCGCAAACATCACATGAATATGGTCTCTCTCCAGTGTGTGTACGTATATGGTTTTTTAAAGTTGAACTGCATGAAAACGCCGAGCCACATGCTTCACAAGAATATGGCTTTTCGCCAGTATGTGATCTCACGTGTACTTTTAAATTTCGACTTTCTGAAAATGTAGCTCCACAAACATCACATGAATAGGGTTTCTTGCCAGAGTGTCTATACCTATGTATTTTTAAAGTTGAACTGCGTGCAAATGATGCTCCACATACCTCACAAGAATATGGTTTTTCTCCAGTATGTGATCTCATATGAACTTTTAAGTTTCCATTTTTTGAAAATGATACTCCACAAACTTCACAAGAATATGGTTTCTCACTAATATGATTATGCATATGATTTTTTAGGTTTGAACTGTTTGAAAATGTTACTCCACATAACTGACAAGAATATGGTTTTTCTCCAGCATGTGTTCTGACATGTTCTTTTAATGTTCCACTTTTAGAAAATGCAATTCCACAGATTAAACAACTGTATCGTTTCTCTGTAGTATGTGTTCGTATATGTTGTTTTAAATTTGAACATTGAGAAAATGATAATCCACATAACTGACAAGAATATGGCTTTTCTCCAGTATGTAACCTCATGTGCACATTTAAATTTCCACTTAATGAAAAAGTAGCACCACACTCTTCACAAGAATATGGTTTCTCTCCAGTATGAGTTCGCATATGTCGCTTTAAATATGTCCTCTCTGAAAATGCAGATCCACAAACTTCACAAGAAAATGGCTTCTCACCACTGTGCTTACGCATATGTCTTTTTAATGTTGAACCATATGAAAATGACACTCCACATACTTCACAAGAATATGGTTTTTCTACTGCATGTGATCCGATGCGTACTTTTGAAGATTCACTTCCTAAAAGAGAAGCACCACAAACATCATCAGTACATATTTCTTGTTCACTTTCTCTTTGCATGTTTCTTTAAAGATGATTTAAATGAAAATAGATCAACAACTTTGATGAAATGTTTTTGTCTGTATATGATGCTGTAAGAAATGAAACATTCATACGAAAATGTTTTTCCATTTTATTTTCATGTCTCTAAATTAAGATCCAATCATCTCACAAGAATATTATTTTTTCCTAGTGTCTTCGAATGTTATTTTAAACATGAAGCATTTGACAATTATGATCCACACGCATCACAAGAATATAACTATTTATTGTAGTATGTGATCTCATTTTTCAAAGATGAATATTTTTAATATAAAAAACAGGTAATGTTTTTATCTAGTGTGCATCCATATGAGTTAATGATTTGTAAGTAGTTGGAAATAACAGCATTACAGAAGTCATATGAAAATGATTTTTTTTCATTGTTAATAACATCCATTTTAAAGGTTGAATATATAAAAAATTGTTACAATGAAGATCAAAATCCATTTAGAGAAATCTGTAAATAAAAAGAAAGCCTAATTAAAGAAAAATGCAAAAGATTCATTTCCATAATATATATGCAAGGCAAAGCAACAGTAATATGTCAAAAAGTACACAAACTAAGAATTGGGGTTGACGCATAAAAGCAAGTTTGGACAGGTGAACATAGCATTCTAACTTCAAGACAAGACAGACCAGTATGGAGACAAATGAAACCAAGAATCGAACTATTCTATTTGTTAGGAAAAATCCCCAGCATATATTTGTGTGCATCTACCTATAAATTGGGGAGGGCCAAGTGTTTTGCAGTCATATCTGTCAGGACTGATACCAACACAACACTTAAAGAATTTAGTAAAAATATATTTAAACATCATAAAACAGATGATTGCTTAAAATAAAGAAGATGTTTTTGTTTATGAGATGTAACCCAGTGTATAGTACTACTATATGTTAGGAGACAACATTAAGGAATATTCACTTTCGTAAATCTTTATTTAATTTTGTCTCTCAAAGGAGGCGGGTTATATCAGGTCATCTGGTATGTGATATGCAAAGGTTTAAAGTGTTTGTTGATCAATTCTTCAACATCAATCAGCTTTGCAATCTATATAGAATGAGGTCAGTCACTTTGTTTAATTTTATAAATTCAGGACATGAAAAATTAGTTGAAACACTGTAGTACACACACACATATATATATATATATATATATATATATATATATATATATATATATATATATATATATATATATATATATATATATATATATATATATATATATATATATATATATAAATGCTCAAGTGGCACAGTGGATAAAGGCGTTGGTTAGATCCAGTGACCCAAAGAGCGTGAGTTCAGTACCCGATTAAGGCAGTGGAGAACTTTCAGAGAAATTTGCAGATTAAATAGATAACTGACATCCATCAAACATGGCACGTTGAACTAGAAGTCTACCCCAGTGAGCAAAATAAAGGGTTCAGTTTGAAATTCCAAACACCTGAAGAAGGCTAGAGCGTACAACGCCCGAAACATTGTGATAAATATGGCAACAAAGATGAGGACAATAGTCTGAATAATGTAAATAATGAACTATTGGTGTGTTAATGACTTTTCTCATAATTACAGATGATACGAAAATCCTTGCTTTTAATCTATTAGGCAATTGTAAAATCCATATAGAATGATATCAGTTTCTTTAAATTTTAACTTCACAGCAAAAAAACAGGTTGAAATATTATAGTAAGAATGACTGGCATTGATTTTATAGCTTATAAAATTATATTGTGGGCTATTTAAAGTTGGAATTTTTTTTTCTGAGCGAATATTGCATTACCAATTCTTTTGTAATAGCTATGATTTTTCCTGGTACAAGTTTTACTATTTTGTACATAGATGGGTGCAAGAAGATATGAATTCATGTCATTCTCAAGATTATTTGCATGAAAGGTGATATAAGAATAAAAAAAAAATTTTTAAACTTTAATTCATGTCAATTTTTGTTCATAAATTTAATTTATCTATATTTTCTTTTAGTTAAAAGTAGTCATTTTTGTATTTTTATGTCAACTGCCAAACAATTGCTCTTATATATATATATATATATATATATACATTTAATTTTTAAAAATGTTTATATCTGTTCTTTAATCACAAAATATCATTTTTGCAAACAAATTTAAGAAATAACAAAATCTATTTTGCCAAACAATTGCTATTGCATGTTCAAAATATTTCATTGAAAAGAAAAACAAAACAAAAAATATATATATATATGCATTTGTTTTTTAAAATTTGTTTTTGTACACATAGATGAAGTGGAAAATATATGGGTTCATATCATTCTCAAGGGTATTTGTGCAAAGAATGATAGAAATAGAAAAAGAGATCAGTAGGCCATTTTTTAAACTTTATGTTGATATTTGTTCTTTAATTTAAAATGTATCCATATGTTCTTTAGTCCAAAATAATTATTCTTGTAAAAAATTGAAGTGTCATCTACCAAACAATTACTTATTATACACTGCATGCCAAATTATTATCGAGATAACTTTTTTTATAATATTTCAAAAACCGTCCAATCAATTCACACAAAATTTTCACACACTGTTGGTAACACTGACCTGCGCAATCACTGAAATTTGACCTGATCAGTTTGTTTACATTATGCAGATCAGGTCAAAATTTTCAGTGATTACAGGTCAGTGTTACCAACATTGTGTGAAAATTTTGTGTGAATTGATTGGACCATGTTTTTGAAATATAAAAAAAAGTTACCTCGATAATAATTTAACGCAAGTGTGTATATATATATATATATATATATATATATATATATATATATATATACATACATACATACATACATACATACATACATACATACATACATTTGATTTTTAAATATGTTTATATCTGTTCTTTAATCACAAATAACATTTTTGCAAACCAGTTTTTTGATGAAAATTTAATGAATGAAATGATTCCCAAAATGTTTATTCTAAAAGTAGTACAACTTAATTAAGGTACTTCCAAAAATTCACTAAAAAATTAACATTGATGATGAAAAATTGCCCCAAACTTAATAAAAAAAATTGTTTTATTGTTAAAATCTTTGTATTATTATTATTCAGAGAAAAGATGAAAGGATTTATTGACACAAAATTATTTTTTTGCATCCTTTTTAGAGCATTCAGAATTTTGGTTAAAAATATGGTTTCTCTGACATGAACTTGGTTCTATAAATTATTACGGGAAATCTGAACATCTTTTTGTGGTGAAAAATACTTTGATTTGGAAATGCTTTAAAAAGTCAGATAATTGTTGGCTTCTACTGAAACTTTGTTGTAGAGTAGTTTCACAATGGAGGCTTGTATTTGTACTAAGTCGGTCCTAAAATAGGTTCGACATACAAAACGTTAGGAACTTGATATAATAGGTAATGACGCAGAGAAATCTAGTGGTGATCGCTGATACTTTTAGTATCTGACTAACGGTCGTCCGACATCGACTGACTGACCAACTCCCTGAGCGACTCCTACTTATTATAGGTGGGAGAGTCTATTAACTATAGAATAGGTGTTCCACTATAACAAACTTTCAGGACTTATTCATGAATGAATTAAATTAGTTTTGAAAAATTTCTTTTTTAGAAAATTTTAGTTGAAATATATTTTTTTTTTTGTTACCCAACCTCCAGCATATATTTAATTTTATGAAATTTTGATAAATTCTTTTTTGTAAGGCTTCATGTTTATATTAGTAATCAGGACAAGTCCTTGGGGAATTTAAATCATCAAATTTTTAGTCAAACAGGACACCCAGTTACGGAAAATCTAATCTAAATTGTAACATAAAAGATACAATAAAACTAAGAGATTATTTAATTACAAGTCCTTTTAATTGCTTTTATGAGTTAAATATATTTTCTTAAGAAAATCTTTTTCATTGAATAATTAATTTTTACAAGAGTTGTTTTCAATTTTTAAAAATTTTAATTGGAATACTTTATAAAACTTTAAATCTATTAAAATTGTGTACTAATTTCTGGTAGTACAATGATATTATTAAATAGAAATTGTATTTACATTTATAAATGGAAAATTTAGCACATTCACTCCCAGTATTTTAGAAAGAATTTTGAATTTTTTTTGTGGGTATATAAATGTACCAATTTTTGTACATAAGAACTTCTATACATGACATTATCAGAAAATAAGGGTGGTCACTAGAGAAAATTTAAAATTTATTAGCAATTTTCTAAGTTCCTCAACAAGCATATTTGTAAGTAAGACTATAATGCGAAAGTACTTAGATTTAATAAAATGTCAGAATGCTTAAAATATTTAGAACTTTTAAGATTAGTAGAGTTAAAGAATTATCTAAAATAGGTATTTGCATTGTATTCATCATATAATTTGACTACAATTATTTCCCCCCGATGTAATAAATCTTGCAAATATAAGGTTGTTGAATGATTTGCCCACAACTCATAAAAACACCCACATTGAAAAAATGCTTTTCTGTGATATTTTATGCTAAAAGTAAGTAATATGTTTTAATTCAGATCAATTGAACTTTAAAACAGTTAATCTTTGTCAAATAAACTTTCAGAAAAAGTATGTTTTATTTTGAAAGATTTTTTTCATGATGAGAATTGTTGTGCTGACAGATTTGTCAATATGCCCAATTTCAGTGATTTTACTTTAAAAAAAAAATCAATTCAAATTCAGTTTGAAATGCAGTAATGTATCTTGCTTTTCAAAAATTTTAAATTCAGTCTATTAGCTTGGAATTAAAACTAAAATAAATATTTTAAGAAATTTGTTTTTGTTTCTTTCATGTTCTTTGTCACAATATTTGCACTTAATTAGAATTTTAGCTGTGTTGTAAGCTTCCACATTGTTTTTGGAATTATTAAATTCATTAATTAATTCTAATTGCAGCAAGAATTCTACACTTGCTTTTAAATTCATATAATTCATTTGTAGCCATTCTAGGATCTTATGTTTGTATATAACATCATACATACCTTCAATTAATCTTAGAAGGATGAATTTGTCTTCTAGGGACATTTTTTTCTCAAACGCAGTTTTTCGAGTTCACAATATCTTAATGCCTCTTTCAAGCTGTGTAAGCATTGCATTATGGTTTCATCTATTTTCAAGAAATTTTGTTCTCTCTGCAATAAGCAGCTTTTTTGTTGGTCACATGTTTTTATAATGGTTGAAATTTCCTCATATGTTAGGTCTTCCAGTATTTTGGGGTACACCATAATGGATATTTTCTTTATGGCTTCATATCCTGCTGAAGCCCAAAATAAATCAGTAATTTAATTCTTCCCTCCAGTTTTTTTTTTGTCCTTTCAGTTCCTTTACTCTAGCCAACGCTGAAAAACATCTAATTTCTACATATTCTGGTGCATCCAACATGGTTAGGGATACTATCAGTGATGCCATATTGTTATGAAGTACAATAATCTCTGTAATAGACATCAGGCCAACAGATGTTAGTTCGACTAGAATTTGCTGTGGCATTCTGCTTTTATAGCACTATCTCATTTACATAGCATACTACAAAATAGAAAAGTTACAAAGTATTGTATTCTCTGCATCCTTTTTTGATTTTATTTTAAATTTTACTACGATAAAATCTGTACATTTCTATAAAGTTCTTATTAGGTGCTGACAGCTTGTTTATAATATGTATATACAGTGTAACCCGGATATATGAGAGATTTTCTCTGGTCCCAAATTAGAGCCTGTGTTAATGTATATAAAATAGACCAAACCCGGATATAAGAGAAACCCGGATATAAGAGACTTCGTCTCCGGTCCCGACAACTCTCTTATATCCGGGTTACACTGTATTCATTTTAACTAAAAATGTTTGATATCTGTTCTTTAATAACAAAATATCATTTTTGGAAACAAATTTTAAAAAATAACAAAAACTATTTTGCCAAAGAAATAATTGCTATTGCATTTTCAAAATACTTTAATAATGAATGAAAACACAAAAAAATTTATATACACATTTGTCTTTTAATATGTGTTTTCATACAGTTTACCAATGTCACGCCCAGTTTAAAACTTGACATTTGTAAATAAAAATGTACTGATAACGCTTTCTTTAAAAAGTCAGGGATCATTTTTTTTAAATACTATTTTACAATATTAAAAATAGGACCCCTTTCTAAAATGATAAATGTTTAATATTTTTTGATTCTGAGAAATGTCACACCTTGAAAAAGCTGTAATGAATGCAAATCTTCAAATATTTCCCCAAAACTTCCTATGTTTTTACAAGTCTACCTAAGTAGTGTCAATTTTTGGTTTTACAAAAAAATCTTTTTGTTTCATGCCTGTGCAAAGAATGTAAAAGTTACAAAGTAATATACTCCCTGCATCCGTTTTTTTATTTTAAATTTTACTACAATAAAATCTGTACATTTCTATTAACTTGTTTTAATGTACCAACAAAGTGAGATCAAGTAACAAAAAAAATGACTTCAATAATCTGATCAATTCTTGGAATGTTTATAACTTTTCTCAAAATGACAGAAGGCTCAAGTCAAAAAAGTATCCTTGCTTCGGGTACTAAAGAATAATTCTCAAAATCCGAATAAATAGCGGACTTTTTCAGAAATAGGTATTTTTTTAAATTCTTCCATAAAGTAAGACCTGAAATCATTTTTTTTTTTCAATCTTTCAAATAAATTAGCAAAGGAAGTTTGAAACTAAATGTCATGTATTCGTAGATATTTTTATGCAGAATAAATAATATTTAGAACTGAATACACTGACTAACTGATGTAAATACATTCAACAATTTTTTAAAAAATTGAAAACAACTTAAAACAAACAAAAAAATATTAAAAATTCATTCGACGTGTCTGGCATGAACAAAAACAATTTTTTTCGGAGGGTAATCGACATCAGAAAAACTGTATAAAAGTCAATTTCATCGTCATAAAGTCTAAAAAGTTCATGCCATCAGTAACAAGAAAGAATCTAGAAAATTATGACACAAAAGTTATTTATCTACAATATAGAGAACGGATTTTTATTTTTATTTCAAAAGTTATGGTGTTTAAAAAAGTAAAGATGGTGGCTAAACAAAAAAATAAATGTATAAAAATTATAATCGTAAATATTTTTGAATTAGTACATTTTTAGACGATCCATTTTAAAAATCTACCATAAATCAATTGATTATTAAAATTTAATAAAATATTCAGAACTTATTTAACAAAAGAGGAAAAGAAAATTGTTTTACAAGAAGAGGTTATTCAGCTTCCTTGGAATGTGAAAAGCAATCGTTTTCGTATCATCGACACAAAATAAATTAAAACAAACTAAAAAATAGATAAAGCCAACATTTACTTACGTCTCACTAATGTAGGATTTTTTTTCCTTTCAATTCATATCAAATAAAATAATGAAAGTTACTAATGAATGACTTTAAAATTGAATCTCTATTGTTAGTAATTCCGAACAAAGACAACGTTTTTAGAAAGGCAAGGGAGATAATCAATATTATTTATCTTTAAAAAGGAGGCTTTTTTAAAAAAATATTTCAATGCAAACTAAAAACAAAATAATTATTTGAAATATAAGTAATTCGAATTTGTTGTTACAGAATTAAGTCAGCAGGTTTTAATATTTTTAGACTATTTTTGGACAGGGAACAGGGAAAAATTAAAATAATTTAACTCAAAGAAAAAACAAAAATTTCAACATCTCAAAAAAAACAAAGATATCCTGAGTGAATATTCATTGAAATACTACACACAGTTCAATTATGTAAATATTTTTTATGAAAAGAAAAAAAATTACTGGAAAAATATTAGCAGAATAAAAACGTTTCCCCCTCCTTTGAAAAGCATGGTTAAAGCAACAAACTTAAGGATTTTTTTTTGTTTCAATTTCTTGGATGAGGTCTTATTGCGAAAACGTCAAGAATAAAAACAATAGTCTGGATGTAAAAAATTAAGAACTTTCCTTCTAGCTCAAACTAAACACCAATCTCTAGTCTAACATCATTATAATCGGAGCTGTTTCCACTTGAAAGCACAGTGTGATTTCTCATCTTCAGCATGGCTGCACACCACTAAGCCTATCCATCTTGCTCAGGGCCATTTGTGTTTCTCCAACACGAAAAGAGCCAACCTGCACTTTATACTGCAACTATGCTGAGCAGACACATAAGATTTTAAATTGTTCTTCTCTTACACTGATCAAGAGAACAAAATATGAACTTCAGACAGTTTATCTGCAGATTCGAGCACAATATCAACATCTTATTCGGAAATTGAAATAAATACAATAAAAAATCAAATAAATAAACCTTGTTGGTTCAAACTTGTTTGGATGAATACTTGCAGCCTAAATATAGTTTATACATATATTTCCCAATCTTTTCCCACACGAAGGAGCCACTTTGTTACATTATTTACTATTCAGTATTAAGAGAATAACATGCCAACAATGTGATACTGGCTTAGTGACTACTACGATTATCACGCCTACAAATTACTCATTTATGATTGGGTAATAAATAAATACTGTCTACCACAGGACAATTTACTAATCGCAGTCACCACACTGAATTTTTCTGCCATGAATTCGCTCAACTTACTTTTGTTAGAAAATCAGTGATTGGTTGATTTTTATCCAATCATACATTTTTGTGTTCATTCAATTTTCCTGCGTAGTTACTGGAGCCTATTCAACAGATATATAAAGAATTTTTTTTATTCCAGAAATAAGTAGTAGAGGCCAGTTGATTGGTGACGGACGAGTTTTTATGGTTAATGTGGAAATTGTAATGTATGAATGGGTCGTGAATTGGATTAGCTATGTATCAGATAGTTAGTGATGACCATTTTCAACCCCCCCTTTTGGCCTTGTGCCATAATTGTGTAATTTTTGCACAATAAATATCGAGTCCAACAGCTTACGCGTGTCTACACCTTTCACGATTCTACTCACCACGCACACACAGGCACAGAAATCATTACATTACACTATTCATTTTCTGTGACCAAGCCAAGTTACAGACTAAAACTGTTATCTATACAAACAACACAAATCTAAATTAACTGTATTTTTATCGTTGAATGCAAATTGGTTTCTCGTTGGTTTTCATAAGGTAGTATTCATATAAAATAAAAATTTTACTGAAACCTAATTATATACAATAATGGATCATATGCAATATAGATTCAACATTCTATTTCTATATAGAACACTGAACATTCTATTCAAGAAATAAAATTTTTTATCTTATTCAAGATTACAGTAAAAGGGAAACTACTTTTCCTTGCTTAATATTCACGCATGTGCACAAATTGTTTTCTACTTGTTGTTTTCAATATATATTTTTTATCGTTGAATGCAAATTGGTTTCTCATTGTTTTTCCTTGAGTCATGAAAGTTTAAATGTTAAATGCTCTTACAACACGCAGCCACATTAACAACCTCAACACATAACACAAGCAGCATTTACAATTGGTAACCGCGACGTTTAAGGAAAATACAATTTACAATATAACTCTATAAACCCAATGTACCTATCATGACATTCAGTTTGATAAGCGTATACCAGTCACATACATCACAACCAAAACAATAAAATATGCTAACAGTTTTTGATTAAAAAGAAAATGTGCATGTGTGACCCAGTTTGATACAACTTCAGGTCATATAAGTTCACTTGTGTCAAGGAGAGTCTGTGACTTGAGATTGTTCTCAATATTTAAATGTGACTACCAAACCATCTTTTTTACCTTATCTTTCAATCTGAGGAGAAGAATAATATCTCAGTCAGGACCAGTGCAAGGGTCTAATGTTCTGCCCTAAAATCTATAATATACCTCCCCCCACCCACCTACATCTCAATTTTCATAAGGTAGTATTCATATAAAATACAAATTTTACTGAAACCTAATTATATACAATAATGGATCATATGCAATATAGATGAACAATTCAAGTAGAAAAATTGAAAATAAATACAATGTATCTAAATACAAATTAGAGACCCGTCATAATAGATCCATTCCATCTTCAATAAATCAACAATGTTTAGCAGCAAATTTTTTAACATCAACTTGAGATTTATTTTTTTTAAAAGTTGAATAATTTTAAAACATTCAACATTATGGATAAAAAATAGTGAATTTTATATAATCAAAAAACTGTGGATGTTTCAGCCCTGAATCCACATTGGGTTTCTGGATAGATGTGATCCGGAAGGACTTGGAGTCATTTTAAAACCACTTGAGAAAAGGGTTTTTCAGCAATGCTTAAAAGGGAAATAGATGCCCTGGTAGTTATTGTAGCCACTGCAGTGATCCTTGTTGTTATACAGGCTAATTATCTTGGTATTGTGCATGTCCTGGAGAACTTTGCCTTCTTTTCAGCAGTGGCTCAGGAGACTATGTAGTGGTTTGAATAAAGCTGGCTTACAGCATTTGATGATCTCTGGCAGTATGCAGCCTTCACCCACTGCCTTGCCACAAGCTAGATGTCAATAGCTTAGCCTTGCCAAGCTCTTCCTTTGTAAGCTCAGAGTCCAGCTCTTCTGAAACTGGAAGTCACTCAATAACATCAAGCATTTCTTTAGTGATGGAATTTTTTTCTTGAGTAAAGTTTGTCATGTCTCTTACACTCTTCTAGATAAACCGGATGTTGACTGCTTGACAACCCAAAGCAGAATGTGGAAACACATCTCTGCACATCATGGCTCGATGCATGTTCTTGGTATTAAATGAAATAAAATGAACTATATATTGGCCAGTAAAAATGACTCCTGCTAAAAGACCCAAACTGTGATTTGGAGCTGATACGACTGATATAAATTCCCCAATTCAACACTGCAAAGGTCAGAGATGTTGACACGCAGAGGCTGGCCAAGAACACAGCAAGCATACTGGATGCAATGATATCGATTTCAACTTTCAACGCCGCCTTCACAGAACATCAGCTGATAGCCACCAGCATTCTTTCTCCTCTTTCTCTTTCCTTCTTCCTCTCCTACTCTGTAGCCTCTACAACAACAACAGGTAGTAGTTTGATGGCTTTGTATATATGTAAATAAATTATACATTTATTTACCTGAAATCTGATGTATTCTTTTCCTTGAATTTATGTTTACTGAGGTGAAGAAATTAACCTTTACAGCAGTAACAACAACAAGTTCTGTTCTCCAGGTTATCCATTCTTCACTTCCACAACAAATTCTAGCGAGTGCTGTACCCATCATCCCATTTGTTTGTCTTTTTCTGTAATTTCCCTATCTTTAATTCCAGGGGTGCAGACTTCTTTGTTGATTTGCCAATTGCAGATATTCTATCTTGATTTATTTCCATAGCCTTTTCCCAACCCATTATTATTATTATTATTATTAGACCTCACCTAACCAAATAATCTTACAAAGGATAAAAAATAATACAACTATTTTTATGTTAAATTTTCACTTTCTGACATGGAAATCATCATAATGACATTAAACAGGAAGGAAGTGTACATATATATATATGATATAAATAATAGTATAAAATTTTTAATATTACAAGACATATTAAACAATAAAAAAATTAAAAAAAAACAAAAAACACAACAACAAAGGGTGGGGTGGGGTTTGGGAACCGGTTTCGCTCCCGCTCTTTGAGGCTTCAACGGGAGATTCAAAATTAATACAGAAAAATGTACAATAAATGAATTTAGGGGAAAAAAAAAAAATCTAACATATATATATATATATATATATATATATATATATATATGCAGAAGGAACTAGAGACAGATGACAGAGTCCCAGCAAACACTCACGCTGTTTGCACAATGAAGGCTTGCATGTGTTGTAAAGTGCCTCCAGAACCTTCAGATGAAATAAAAAAGTGCGACCGGGGCAACACGGTGACCAGTCAACACTAAATTTGGCTGCACAATCTCTGCTATTTAAAAGATGTTTGCATATGGCAGAACTGTAGGTGTTCGGGACGAGTCCATTCAACGGAAGGGTGTGGTTTCTAATTTTAGTAGGAACGTGCTGCTTTATTCTCATGTCTAAGCACCGAGTTGTTCCTTATTGTACATTTTTCTGTATTAATTTTGAATCTCCCGTTGAAGCCTGAAGAGCGGGAGCGAAACCACTAGGGACACATACAATTTTGAATTGTCCTTCTCCTGTACTGGTTGCCTACCATGGCCAGAGAGCCCTGTCTGCTCTACTATTTAACTCATAGCTGATGGGAGAATAGACGGATTCATACCATTCCCAAGGTTATTTGTGAATATAATGATCTCAATCAGAATTTGAACTTGGCCTGCTGATTTCCTTTCAAGCCTTTAACCATTACACCACTGGCACATCCACAATCTCTAACAGCCCTAGCACGAATCAATTTATCACACACATATATATATATATATATAGATAGATAGATAGATAGATAGATAGATACAAATAAATTTGATCAAAAAGAACTGACAAGGTACAATATTGTTTTATTTTGTCCAAACTGTCTGCTTCAGTTCATTTTAAAAATAAACAATTGCTTTATAAAGTTTTAAAATACACCATTAAAGAAAATATAAGAAAAAAAGATTTAAACTGCAGTAATGTCCATTGATAAAACAAGTTTGATTTAAAACAGGATCTAGTTGGCGATGTTCTTTTGCTTGATCACCAATTCAAATTTCGATGTGTCCGACCAAACAGTTTTGTGTGAAATGAATGCAGTAAACTCTTCTTGATTTGCGTGTGCTTCAAGTTGTATCGGTGCAGAGATATAAAACCAAGTAGTTATTAAAGATGAGACTTTACTCTACAAGTAAGTGTAAGTTTCCATTTTTTTACGTTAGATTTCTCTATTTCATCCGCTAAAGTTTTCAAATATTATTGTTCACCCACCAAATTGATGAGCATCTTTTTTCTTTAAGATGTGACCATTTTGATGTGTGTAAACAGATACAACTTGAAGCACAACTGATTTAAAAAGCACCACTATGAAATCAACTTTAAAAATATAAAGAATTGTTGTTTGTCATTGAAATTGTGACTGAATTTAAAAGGGTATGGAATACAAACTAATAATCACACAAAAAAGAATTGTATTCTTAGAAAGAGGAAAGATTAAATGTTGTTTACATTCTAATTTTATCAAAATAGCCTAGAAAATAAACAAGATATCTGCAATTGAAATGGAAAGAAATTTCACTACTTTGACATGTGTTCACACTGCAAACTGGGGCAGTTTGAGATACCTACTAAAAATACTGTCAAGTTACATGACCATTATTTTTCTTAAAATGGATAAATCAAAATCTAGTATTTAAAATAAATGCAAAAATAACTTATCAAATTAAAATAAAAGGATTACATTAAAAAAATAAAAAACAATATATGCAAACTAATGAGAAAATAAAAATTTCAACAATAACATTTACTCACTTCTGTTTATTAGGCATTAAATTACATCACTTAGCATCCTCCATAGTTTACCTTGAATTTCACAGTTAGTCTTATGAATATTTATGAGCATTCTTAAATTCCAAAATTTTGAAAACTTCATATTTTTTTTTTATTTCTGTTTATAAATACAGGTTGTGAAATAAAATACTTACATTTGTCTTGAAAAAGTCCATGAGATGACAAAATATGTTGGTTAAAAATGATTTCCTTTTCTCATTATTCAGTAACATACACACATCAAATAAATTCAGTCTTACACATATCATATATATCCATGAGGATCAAATTTATATATATATATATATATATATATATGTGTGTGTGTGTGTGTGTGTGTGTGTTAGCCCAATATTTGTACCCTCACCTCAGATTTTATAAGTATATTTTAAGTACATTGTGTATGTGCGACGAGACATAGAAATATTAATAACTTCTTTATTTCTTGAAAAAGCAGATTGTGGGATATATTTGTTTTCTTCATCCCCAGTTGAATCCAGGCCATTTCTCGGAAGAGAACCTCTCATTTCCTGTCTGGTTCTTGATCGTAGGCCAGACGAACGCTGTTTGACAAATAAGTGCAAATGACCCCAACAGTATTCCATGAATGACGCCTATGCATTTTTCGTAGACTGGCACGTGATGGTTTTGTTTTGCGCGTGTCGGGGAAATGATTCTTCACTTAGCTGCTTGCCCTCGGATGAAGTGGACATCACCAGAATCAGTCTTAGCTGTTTACAGTTGGAAGAAGTAGATGTCACCAAAACCAGATTTCATTGTTTGCTGACCAAAGAATTAAGAACATCATCACCCAAGTTGGCTACGCTTTTATGATTCACGTGTGTATATTAGAACATTGATAATCCCTCCCTTTTATGTTCAGAAAAAAGAAACAAAAAAAAGTGTATGAACGTCATTTTTTGTTACACTGTATTATTGATGAAAATCCTGATCGACGTTGATCACCATCTACTGTCAGTGTTGCATGTTTTTTTATATATATCTTATTGTCTGCTTGCTCTACATTCCTATGATATTCGTCGCAGCAATATTTGTCTAACTGATTACTCATCTCCCCATCCCTTGTGTTATTAAGTTTTGTTTATTTTCTTCTTATCTTACTTTTACACCTTGTATATTTTTAAATAAATTATATCTATTATAAATTCTCGTTTTGTCTATCGTTCTGTGTCTATGCATTGTATATTTCTTGCTGTGTTCACCAGTGTCTGGATTCGGAGAATTCTCCTCCCACTGTTCTTTTTCTTTACTTTTACATTGAACCCTGGGATCTATTTTTTTTTTATTTTCTCGTTGTGTCCCGGCTATCGGAGTCCTAACGAAACGCCGGGTGTAACAATATATATATGAGTTTGATCCTCAATGGGTATCCCAAGCTTTTGGCCTTGTGCCACTAAGCTACACTTAGAAAATCACCATATATATATATATATATATATATATATATATATATATATATATATAAATAAAATTAAAAATAAAAAAAAAATATGTCTTAGACAAAAAAGTATGACAACTCTTTAATCGCCATACACTCTTGGAGGAAGGCAACTTTGAAAAAGGTTGACAAAATATAATAAGCCTGACTAAAATAGTGATGCAATCTCATCACACTATTTACACAGGTGCACCACAGACATTATTAAAGATCTGGATCAGCATAATTGAACTATTGTTACTTCTTTATATCTACCATTAATTGTAATTAGATTGAATATAATTGCTTACTGAAGTTACATCTAGTACATTAGGCAACATTATCTTAACTTATTAGTTGTTTTTCTTACATTTTCTTTGAATTCACTCCTCATCACTGTTAATATGTTCATGAATTCCATTTAGTACACTGTTTTATTTAAGTTGTCTTCCTCCAAGATCACGAACACAATAAATAGTAGTTAAGGCAAAATACATACATATATATATATATATATATATATATATATATATATATATATTATTTATTCGAAAATTATAACATATCTTATAAAATTGCTACAAAAATAGCCATTTTGTTTCAACACTTCTGGTGTCTTATCAAGTGATGACATTTGATAAGACACCAGAAGAAAACACTGTTTCAAACAAAATGACTATGGTTGAAGTGATTTTACAACATATTTATAATTTTCGAATAAATAATTATATTTGCTCTACTCTGTATTGAGCACTCTTTTAAGAATAGTATTTTTTGGTTATTGGAATTTATTCTGTATACACCAATCCTATACTTGGATATATATATATATATATATATATATATTAGTAAAATTAAAACAACAAAATAAATAAAACCTATGCATTTTAATAATTCTTATATTAAATACTTTCATGGAAATAAAATATATACCAAAATGAAATGCCGGGTGAAAAGATTGACTATTTAAGAGTATAAAGATATGGGCATAAAAATTAACACATGAAAGTAACTTGGTTTTGGTATTTGCATATTTTTCTTCAGATGTGAACCCTTAAAACGTTTACAAATGTTATGATTTTTCTCTAAAACAAAATTGATTTTTTTTGGTACATTTCCACTTTCTACAAATATATATCAAAAACTTTAAAATGATACAGTTTTTCTCCCAGTATGAGTTTGCATATGTCGCTTTAAATTTGCCCGCAGTGAAAATGATGATCCACATGTCTGACAAGTAAACGGTTTTTCTCCAGTATGTGATCTCATATGCACTTTCAAATTTCCACTTAATGAAAATGCAACACCACAAACTTCACAAGGATACAGTTTCTCCCCAGTATGAATGTGAATATGTCTTTTTAAAGTTGAACTGTGTGAAAACGATGCACCACATGTTTCACAGGAATATGGTTTTTCTCCAGTATGTGATCTCATATGTACTTTTAAAGTTCCACTTTCTGAAAATGCAGCACCACAAACATCACATGAATACGGTTTCTCCCCAGTGTGTCTAAGCATATGGTTTTTCAAAGTTGATCGTTGTGTAAATGATGCTCCACAAGACTCACAAGAATATGGTTTTTCTCCAGTATGTGATCTCACATGTACTTCTAAAGATCCACTAGCTGAAAATGAAGCACCACAAACTTCACAATGATATTTATCCCCGGTATGAGTCTGCATATGTTGTGTTAAAGTTGACCTATATGAAAATGTTGCTCCACATGTTTCACAAGAATATGGTTTTTCTCCAGTATGTGATCTCATATGCACTTTTAACTTTCCACTTTCTGAAAATGCAGCACCACATTCTTTACAAGGATATGGCTTCTCTCCAGTATGTTTTCGCATATGTCGTTTTAAATGTGAGCATTGTGGGAATGATGATCCACATACCTGACATGTATATGGTTTTTCTCCAGTATGTAATCTCATGTGCACTTTTAAAGATCTACTTACTGAAAATGCTGCATTACAAACTTCACAAGAATATGGTTTCTCACCTGTGTGTGTACGCATATGTTCTTTTAAGTATGATTTATTTGAAAATGCTGATCCACATGACTCACACGAAAAGGGTTTTTCTCCTGTATGTGATCTCACATGTACTTTTAAAGTTCCACTTACTGAAAATGCAGCTCCACAAACTTCACAAGAATATGGTTTCTCACCAGTGTGTGTTCGCATGTGTTGTTTCAAATGTATGTATTGTGAAAATGAGGATTCACATACTTGACAAGAATATGGTTTTTCACCAGTATGTGATCTCATGTGTACCTTTAAAGATCCACTTCCTAAAAAAGAAGCACTACAAACTTCACAAGTATATGGTTTCTCGCCTGTGTGTGATCTCATATGATTTTTTAAATGTATATGCTGTGAAAATGATGATTGACATAGCTGGCAAGAATATGGTTTTTCTCCAGTATGTGATCTCATATGTACTTTTAAAGATCCACTTGCTAAAAAAGAAGCACTACAGACTTCACAAGTATATGGCTTTTTCCTCATCTGTGTTTGCATGTTTCTTCAAAGTTGACTTGGATGAAAAAGCAGATCAACAAATTTTACAAGGAAATGTTGTTTTTTCTGGCCTACATGTGATTATATATATCTTTTAAATTAAATCTTCATGAATTTTTTTTCCATTACATCTTCTCATATTTTTCCTTCTGTCAGTCAAGATCCATAAACCTCACATTTTTTTCCAGTGGTCAGATATAATTTTAAATGTGAGCTATGTGAAAATTATGATCCACAAGTCTCACAAGAATGTAGCTATTTCCCTTAATATGTGATTGCATAAAATTTTTTTTAGTTGAATGTTTTAATATGCACAGTGATTAATATCAGATATGGTATTTCTCCAGTTAGTAATTTGGAATTAATTGAAAAAACAGCAGTTATAGTGAAAGGGTTTCTATTCACAGTTCTAATATCCCTTATACAAACTGAATTTAAATTCACAATAACTACAAAAAATTAATTGCAAACTGAATGGCTTTTCTTCAGTTTGAACTGTCAAGTGAATTTTCACATCAATATGCTGTGTAAATATATATCCATAGATTGCACAATTATGCTTTCCTTTTTCTTATGTGACTGTATATATTTTGATGAAGGCAGATTTACAGACAACACAAGAATGTATGGACTGGCCAGTGTGTTTTTATAATCTTTTGTGTCAGTGATCTGGAAATACAGACCTATCTATATACACTGCAAGTGTGTACTTCAGTGTGTATTGTGTGTCTTTTTATAGTCTGAAACAGGCACATCCACACACATTCATAAGTATAATGATTTCCCTCCAGTGTGTGTTCCAAAATTACATTTTTAAATCTGAACTGTTTAAAAACATAACCCTTTCAGTCGTTAAAGGAATATAATTTTATTTGCTGGTTTTGTTATCTAATTCAATATTGTTCCAACAAAGATCCATATTTCAGAAACCTTTTAAAGAAACCTGTAAATAAAATGGAAATACAATTAAAGAAAAAACACAAAAGATTTATTTCTATAATGTTATCTCCAAGAGCAACATTTAGAAAAAATATATGTAAAACTAGAAACTCTATAAAACATTCATTTATTTCAACGAAAAATGGTATTTTGCTTTAGATATAATACAGCATTAGTCCATCAAAATATTTCAAAGGATTTGATTTATAGTCACCTAATAAGTAAGTAAAATTTTAGTATTTCAGATAATCAGTTCTTTATCATCCATTAGCTTTGCAATCTATATGGAATGAGGTTAGTCTCTTTTTGGTTTGAAGTTGTCAGAAGAAACTTCCAAGTTCTACCATAAAAGCCTATTAAATGTTCAAATTAATATGTTTGTTTAATATGATTAAGTTAATAAGAATTTAAGAGTTTAAGCATTGGTAGAGGTCTGTAATCCTTTGTATAAATGGCGATCATTTTTAATTAGTTATATTATCACTTTTTCAATAGAAACAGTTTGTAATGGAAAAAAAGGGTCCCAGGAAGAGGAATATGACGACTGGTGAGAAATCCTACGAATAAAGCCTTAAGCGGAAGAAAGTTTACAAAGCTCTTTCTGTCTCTACCTTTTTCGTTTTTACATTGATGTCACAAAAGATGTTAATTTCATATTGTAAAATTAGTGAGTTATTTTTACAGAAAGATGTTTTGCTACTATTTACATTATTAAAGTAGGATTCATTTTTTCATCTTTGTTGTTATGATCACAGCATTTCATTCATTTCACCTTCCAGTGTCTGTTATCAAGACATTTTGCATAGTGACATAAACAATATAAGCAAATGAAGTTAATTTTAAATGGGAAATAAATTTGTAAGATTTGTTCCATTTTTGTGTATGCTGTTCAGAGAATGTTGGAAAATAACAAACAAATTTTAAATTTACTATAGTTCCAGCTAAGATTTTCTGATAGTGTTATGTATGGATGTCCATATTCACCAAAACTGACATGCTGTGTTTTTATAATCTTTTGTGTCAGTGATCTGGAAATACAGACCTACCTATATAAACTGCAAGTGTGTACTTTACAAGGAAGGTCCAAAGTTAAAGTTGATGAAAAAGCAGATCAACAAATTTTACATTATGATTTATATATAACATTCTTTTTTTTTTTATATTCATTTTGAATTCTTTATAATATATAGTTTTGATTTAATAACAATATCACTGACCATGACAATACAGAATTTTAAAAGATTCTAAACTTTATAAATTATTCTAATTAAATTAAAAAAAATGATAACAATTTTTGTAAAAATTCAAAGAGAAATTTCTTTTTGTAAGACAATCGTGTCCATGTATTTTATACATAAGAAGCATTTCTAATTAAATAATATCTTAGTTTTACTGCATTTTTTATTTTACAATTCAGACCGTATTTTCTATAACGAAAGGTTCTGTTTGACAAAAAAAAGATTTCATGATTTAAATTCTTTGAGGACTTGTACTTATAACTAATATAAACATTAAGCTCTATAAGAAAACATTTCTAGAAATTTCATAAAATTAAGCAAGTGGGGAGGTAACAGATTTAAAAAAAAAGGGTTTATAATGATTTTCTGAAAAAAAAAGAAAAGTTTTCAAAAGTAATTTCACTCATTTGTCCTGAAAATTCAATTTAAATCTGATATGTGATTTTTGCAATAATTTCCAAATGAATGTTTTTCATTGTAAAACAATGCTAAAATTTTCTGTACAAATTTATGGTCCCATGTTGATGCCAGAAAAGCAAGATTTTTAACCAAAATTTCCAAGGTTTAAAACAAGACTTATCAAAAATAATTTTTACATAAAAATTCCTTTTAATATTTCATTTAATAAATGATTCCGATGTAAAATTTTTCTTTTATTAAGTTTTGGGTATTTTTTAATCATGTATGCTAATATTTTAGCGAATCTTTGGCAATAACTACATTAATTTTAATTTTAGGTTTGAATTGGATAATTCTCTCATTTTTGGCAAATATTTCAAAAAAGAGGATAACGGATTTTTTGCTTTCATTTTGGAAAAACATACAGTATTAGGGAGATTGTATGGCAAAGTGGAAAAAGTTTACTTATGACACATCTCAGTCCGATGAAGTTCTGAAGGACGAAACAGGTTACAAGTAATCTTTTTTTTGTCTTTTGTCAATACAATTTTAAATATATATATATATATATGGGTGTTTTTATATATATATATATATATATATATATATATGGGTGTGTTTATATATATATATATATATATATATATATATATATGTGTTTTTATATATATATATATATATATATATATATATATATATATATATATATATATATATATATGTATTTTATATATATATATATATATATATAGGTGTTTTTTATATATATATATATATATATATATATATATATATATATATATATATATATATATTTTATATATATATATATATATATATATATATATATATATATATATATATATATGTATTTATATATATATATATATATATATATATATATATGTGTGTTTTTATATATATATATAGGAAACACTATGCTACCATGATTTCTGCCAGAATGGTTTCATCAGGCAGTTGATCTTCATGAGTGTATTAAAAAAGTGAACAACAAAGTCATTAAATTTTAACAAAAATGAATGGGATGGGTATGTTGATGAGATTAACAGTGAAGCCAAAGAAATAGTTACCCAAAGTGAAAATAGGTGACAGAATCTTTATAACAACAAAGGATCACAAAAGAAACTTTGTGAGTAAGAAGTGATTTTGGTTGATAAAACCTGCAAAAGCTGAATTGGTAAAATCAGTAAAATTATATTACAGGAGAGGTGCGACCTACTGGGGAGGTACAGTGGAGTAATGGATAGCAGCTCGGATTGAGGAATCAGAGAGCCGAGTTCGAATTCCAGTTGAATACATTACATTCACTTACGTGCTAATACCCTTGGGAAAAGTTTGAATCTGCTTCTTCTCCCCCCCCCAGCTAATAGCAGGACAGACCAGGTTCTATATCTGCCTCGTCAGTCATGTATCGAAAGATACATGATCGCCTAAGCGTGTATCTCGCATGGCACATAACTGACTGACCACCAATGTGTATTTACAGTAGCCATTCAAGTAAATCAATGGAGAAATATACAGAAGATTATATAACTTGGTTTAACAAGATCAAAGATAAAAAAAGCATGTATTTATAAAATATGACAAAGTATTTTATCCTTTGATAGCTGAACAAGGGTTAATAAAGCACTGAAATACGCCAAAGGATTTGTAAACTTGGAAAGTGAGCAGGTAAACATAAACACTGCAGCAAATCTGTGCTTTTTCATAGTGAAAAAGTGTGAATAATTGTGCAATTGACATCCATCAGGAATGTATAACACGGCAGTGGTATCTGAGCTGATGGGTCTCTACCTGTTAGTAAAATAAACAAAATAATGCATATCAATGATCATGGCCTGTATCAGGATGATGGATTAATGGTTGAGCAGGATAGGAGAAGAGAAAATGACAATATAAGGGAGAAATTATTCAAACTCTTCAAAAGGTCTGGGTTTGACATCAAGATAGAAACAAACTTAAAAATCATTCAATACCTTGACATTGAACTAGATCTGATAAACGAAAGTGTCTCCCCATACACGTAATTCTAATCACCCAAAAATAGTAGTTAGGTATATACTTAACAGAATTGAATGCAGATTTTCCAGAAATTCTTCAAACTTAACAATTTCCAGAGAAAATAAGAGAAATTATATAAGGGCTTTGTAAGAGGAGGGGGGCATAAAGCCAGGCTATGACACCAACAGTGGGAAGCCAAAAAAGAAAAAGAAACATCATCTGGTTCAACCCACCTTTCAATTTAGAGGTGAAATCCAATATTGGCAAATATTGAAATTATTAAATAAGCACTTAGCTGAAAATTCCATGTTACACAAGATTCTCAGTCGAAATACTATAAAGATTAGTTACATTTGCATTAGTAACATGGAAAAAATAATTAAAGGGAAAAAAATGTTTTTAATAATTTATGAAAGCAATTAAAAGCTTTTCTAATTAAATAATAATGTCCTAGTTTTATTGCATATTTCATTTTTATGATTTAGAGCAGATTCTTGGTAAATATTTCTTTTTGATAAAAAAAAAAAATTGATCATTTAAATTCTGCAAGGAATCTTGATTTTAACTAATATAAATATGAAGAGGCTGAAATTTTAATGTAAAAAAAGAAAAAACCTTTTTACCAAAACTTTCTAAAAAAAAAAAAAAAAAAAAAAAAAATTGAAAAATAATTCCATTCATTTGTAAATTAAGTCCTGAAATTTTCATTAAAATTCAACAATTAAGTCTTTTACAAGAATTTCCAAAAACAATGTTTTTTTTTTTTTACCACAAAAAGAAGAGCTAAATTCCCCACCCATACTGATGCAAAAAAAAAAAAAAAAGTTTTAACCAAAATTTTCAACATGCTAGAATAGATTAAAAAATGTAATAAAATAATCAAAAAATATTTTGGTCTTCCCTCTTAATAGTAACATAAATATTTTAGTGACAAAACTATGTTTTCATTACAGTAGGCTGATTTTTTTAGCGATTTCGTGGAGGTACTTATTTTTCATGGCAATACCATTCTGGTTTATTTATTTTTTTTTTTTTTGCAACAAAAGAGTGAACAAAATCAGTTGTTTTGAATTTTAATCATAAAATATTTAAATTAGGTTAAAAACCTAAATGAGTGGAGCAGAGGCTGATATGAGCAAAGAAAGTTGCAATTGCTGAAATGCAACTGATTGACAATTAAATGGTAATTGGAAGATAAACATTGTAATTTACAAAGCTACTGTAGAGCATGAAAAAGTCCAAGCAAAAGGATACATTGGATCCACAGAGGGTATGTTCAAAAAGAGGTCGTATAACCACCGATCCTCTTTCAGACAGATGAAATACCGAAATAATATGAAAAGAATAATAAAAACCCCAAAATGAAGTGGGATATATTGAAAAAAGCCTATGTAACATTGGAGGCAGGATGTGCCCAAAAGAGAAACTGGCAATAATGATGTATCCAGAGCATGATCGTCTGCCTAGCGAGAGATCAGAAGTGATGGTGGCTTGCAAACAGTCAAGAAAATTCGTATTGGCCAGTTTTGATCCCAGATAAGAGTATTTGTACAAAAGGTTTAATCCCTCCTTCACTTTCCTGTTTATCTTTCTATCCTCCTCTCTCCCGTGTCCTCTCCATCCCAATTACTCTAGTTAGTAGTGCAAATACATTTATAAGTGAGTATTTTTTTTTTTTTTTTAAATTAAACATGTAGCCCAACTGCCTGGTGAAACCATTCTGGTAGAAACTGTGGTAGCAAAAAAGTCAGTGTTTCCAATATTTTATAAAAAAAAAACAAAGTACCCACAACAATATCCTATAGCTTTCTGTGAAAGGGAAATTTTTTCCAGAGGTGAAAATAAGGACATTTTTTTTTGCCTGCTTCTGAAGTTTAAAAAAAAAAAAAAAAAAAAAAAAAATGTAAAAAAAATGTAAATGGTATTCGTGTATCATCTTTCTTCTTCCAGTTTTTTTACATATACAAAAAAAAAAACAAAGTTGAAATTACATTGCATTTTGGTCGTTATTTTTTAGTTTTTGCTAATGCCTAAAGGAGGAATAATAAGGCGATTTTGAAAGCGGAATGTAAAAAGTGTAGAAATCATTTGAAGTGCTAAAATGGACGTTTCAGTTTAAAATTTCTTTAAAAGCGAACATTTTCTATGACAGGCGTATAAATGAATATCCTGGAACATTTAAAAAAGCAAGAATTCAATAATTTTAAATTGCCCTACATTTTTGTTTTTGAAAATTGTATTGAGAACTTTATTTATTTGGTCATTCTTTTTTTGCAAATAACATTTTTGCCATTCTGAATTTATAATATATATATAATCAAATATTGTTAATCATATTTGTTTGAGAGAGGAGTTAAACAATAGTAAGTATCTCTAAAAAAGGGATACCTAAGGTTTAAAATGCATTTTAAAAGATGAAAAATTTTTCTTGAAGCTTTTATTTTAGTTTTAATTCCAAGATAATAGATTAAACTTAATATTTCCAATAACCAAAATACTTTGCTGTATTTCAAACCAAATTTAAATTGATTAGAATAATTCTTTTTTAAAACTACTAAAACTGGCCATGTTGACAAATCTGTCTACACAATATAATTCTCATTATTAGAAAGTTTTTCAAAAATAAAATATACTTCTGAAACTTTATTTGATGAAGATTAGCTGATTTTAAGCTTAATAAATCTAAAACTAATATTATTTACTTAAATATATTTTTCTATATTAAAACTAATATTATTTGCTTTTAGTCTAAAATATCATAGAAAAACATTTCTTTTAATATGGAGATGGGTGCTTTTTATGAGATATTAATACATTAAGCATATGTTTGACAATTTTTAAGTAAGGGCCCATGACTGTAAAAATTACTTGACTTTTTAATATAATTTTTTAACTACCCAGTAATCTTAAAAATTTTAAATATTCTAATATGCAATGTTGTTAGCCGAGGTTCATTAGGGGTCTAATGTTTTTCAACATCATACTCCCTCTCCATGATGACCCAATTGATATTAATTTTGAGTCACTTCCTCTCTCTATGGTGACCCAGTTTTAAATTTACTATAGTTATTGCTCTTATTTTCTGACAATGCTGTGTATGGATGTCCATATTTACAAAAATCAGCAAGTTTATGGACATACAAAAGAAATTAAAAATTCTTTTTAAAAACCTGGCAAGTTGCTGAATCATAGTAAGCTTTTCCATTTATGATTATAAATATACTCTTTCAAATCAATGTTTCCTACTTTAAAAAGATGCTAAAATTTTCTATAATTTATGCTCACCTGTTGACACAAGAAAAACAAAATTTTTAACCAAAATTTCAAAAAAGGATAAAAAAATATAATTTCAAAAAAAATTATTTGGTCTTTCCACTTAACTAGGTGCCTTTGCAGAAAACGTAATACCTAAGGATTTAAAGGAATTTTTAAAAATCTTTTTTAAAGCTTTTATTTTAGCTTTAAATTCAAGCTAATTAATAGCTTAAATTTAATTCTTTCAATAAGCAATATACTTTGCTGTCTTTCAAAATCTAATTCAAAATGACTGGAAGGAGTTTTTTTTTGCTAAAATACATTATTAGCGACCTTCTATTGCAGTGTAATTCTCTTTATTAAAAAATCTGCCAAAAATAAAATACACTTTTCTGAAACTTTATTTGAGGAATAATAACTGATTTAAAGTATAATTAATCTGAATTTAGACAAATGTTATTTACTTTAAGCTTAAAGTATCACAGAAATGCACAACACAACAGTAGCTGTTAATCCAATGTTGTTCTATGGAGTCTTTAGTCATAAAAATTAATTGAATAACATGTGTGCCTTTTACATATAATTTTTATGTGCTCAATAATCTTAAAAATTTAAGAAAATATTCCCAGTAATGTAATGTTTTATTGAATTTTAGATACATTCTGAATGTAAATTTGCTATATTTATTGCTCTTATTTTTTGATAATGTTGTGTACCCATACACAACATTATCAAAAAGCTACAAAATGGCCCTGTTTATACAAATAAAAAAAATTGAAAATCTCTTTAAAAATATTGGTGCTTGATGATTTGTACTAAGGTTTTCCATTTATGATAAGTAAATACAGTTTTTACTTAATAGTATCATCAAAAAGGGTGAAATTAATAAAGATTTTTAAAATTATTTAAAAAAATTAAAACAATGAATTATTCAGATTAAAATTTAAAACAAATGAAAACAATTCTTGTAAAAGTTCATTATTCATTGGAAAAATGTTTTTAATAATTTATGAAAGCAATTAAAAGCTTTTCTAATTAATACTGTGCTAGTTTTATTGCATTTTTCATTTTTATGATTCAGAATAAATTCTTGGTAAATAAATGGTATTTCTTTTTTTGATAAAAACAAATTGATCATTTAAATTCTGCAAGGAGTCTTGATTTTTTAACTAATAAATATGAAGAGGCTGAAATTTTAATTTCTCGAAATTTCATGTAAAAAAAATGGAAAAAAAAAATTTACGAAAACTTTCTAAAAAAAAAAAAATTGAAAAATAATTTCATTCATTTGTGAATAAGTCCTGAAGATGTCATTAAAATCCGACAATTATTTGATTTTTGCAAGAATTTTCCAAAACAATGTGTTTTTTTTACCGCAAAAAAAGAGCTAAATTCCCCACCCATACTGACGCAAAAAAAAAGAAAAGAAAAGATTTTTAACCAAAATTTTCAACGTGCTAGAATAGATTAAAAAATGTAATAAAATAATCAAAAAATATTTTGGTCTTCCCTCTTAATAGTAACATAAATATTTTGGCGACAAAACTATGTTTTCATTACTTTTGGAGCATGTTTTCATCACGGTAGGCTAATTTTTTAGCGATTTCGTGGAGGTACTTATTTCCATGGCGATACCATTCTGGCTAATTTTTTTTTTCGTTTTTTTTTTTTTGCAACAAAAGAGTGTACAAAATCAGTTGTTTTGAAATTTAATCATAAAATATTTAAATTAAATTAAAAAAATATATTATTCAGAAATTTGTAAGTAATTACTATTAAAAATTAATAATTCTTAAAACATTATTAATTAAATGAAATTTTGTATTTCTTCTAACAAAAGAAAACCGAGACTCGATTCAAAATGTTTCTGGCTTTCTAAACAGGAGATTTTTTTTTTTTTTTTAAATATAATTCGCATTAGAAAATTTTAATATAAACGCACCTCGATAAAACAAAAAATGTCTAAAATCAATGAATTAAATTAAAATTTATTTAATAAATGACGAAAATAGAAGTCTCCATCACGAATTAAAAGAGTGTCGTTGGTTAATTTAAAAAAAAAGTGTCTGGTCGTACAGAAACATTTACCAAATAAAAATATGAGCTAAAACATCAACAGTACCTACCTTTAACGCCGGAATATTTTAACTTCAATACCCTTTAAAAGAAAAAAGTAATAATATAAAAATTATTAATGACTTAAAATATCGGACAATCATATTCAACATTCGTGTGAAGAAAAAAACGGTCAAAAGTTAAAAGACAAGGGGAGATAATGAGAATAATTTTCTAAAATTTAACAACACTGAATAAAGTTTAACTGAAAAATAACATAAATATCGCATAAAAAAGTAATATAATTTAATATAATTCATCATAATTATTATTTCTTTTTATTTCATATATATATATATATATATATATATATATATATATATATATATAATAATTTTTATAAAAAATTATAACATAAGTATGTTATAAAATCACCACAATGTGGTGATTTTATAACATACTTCTTATGTTATAATTTTTTTATAAAAAATAATTATATCTGCTCTACTTTGTTTTGAGCACTCTTTTAAGAATAGTAATTGTTGGTTATTGGAATTCATTCCGTATATACCAATTATATACTTGGGTATATATTCATATTGATTATAAATTTTCTTTCAAATTTTTACACAGTTTCAGAGTTCATCTGTATTATTAATTTTAGTATTTAATTTGCTTTTTTTTTTGTACAAATATTCTGAAGATCATTTGTCATATTTTTTCTTTCTGTTTTTGATTACCTAAAGTCATAATTTATCAGTTTTTTTGCCTTTTCTACTCTCATTTATTTTTATTTTATCAATTGATGGTTTAGGTATTTTTGACTTAAAAATCCTAACTAGTCTTTCTTTAGTTATTCTGCTGTTTTTTCACAGTTGTTAACTTTTCCAATATTTGAGTTTGTTTATTTATGCAAGGCCGTGCTGGGAAACCTGTCCCGGTTTTCCCGCATCAAAGGGTTGAGGTTAAAAAAAAATTGCGACAAAACGCAAATAAAAACAGCAAGATTTAGAGCAGACACACTCTCTCTTTTAGGCGGACGAATAAAGAAAAAAAACTCCTGCTCGGTGTGTGACAATAAAAGAAGAACGTGTTTATTTACATATGCAGAAAAAAAGGGTAAAGGGATAAAAAGACAATTAGGAGAGAAAGAAAGGGAGAAGAAAAGTCCTTTAAGGGAAGAGAAAATGTTCATAACAGAAAAAAAAGGCTTCCTCAAAATATTTCTCTGAATGCTTAAAACTTCTTTAAGCAAGTAGAATTTTGTTAATGGTTAGAAACACTCACAGTTTTCTTCAAAGTTCCTGCAGAGTATAAAAATGTTGGTAGATATAGGAATTCTGCAGTTGAGTGAGTTTGTAGGTTGACAAGAAAGTCTTGTAGGTGAAAAAAGGAGATAGATTTGAACTGGTCTTTAATAGTGGGCCGACGTTTGTTCTCGACAGCCCTTCACTAGGTAATTCTTCTTTGATTGAAGAAAGTGGTTCCGAAGTTGACTGGTGCTGTCGCCGACCTTACAGATGGTGGACCGAATTCTCACTGCCAAATAGGCGGAGATCCTCCAAATTTATGGAGATTTGGGAGGCTCAGGGACTTTTCCCTCCAAAATCGCTATACAAATTTCCGAGCTCCTTCATTCGTCAGAAAATATATTCTTTGGAAAAATAGGCTAGAATGTGAACTCGTAAAATATTGCATTCATGGTTCTCAAATTAAATTCCAATAGCTGGTGCATATACTATTCCCACACCAACCAACCAGGGGTGGGCTGATTGGGGGCCCAAGACAGTGCTTTGTGCCCCTTGCTATCTTATTAACATTTGCTTTTTTTTCTACTTATATTTATATATGTATATTACAAATTAAACTAAGCACAACTCATTATTTAAAGGATGAAAAATCTTTGTGGATTTGACATCATTCTGCGTTCTTTTTTTATTGTTCAAATCCATGAATTTGTTTTGCATATGCTAAGTCTCGAAAAAAAACCATATAAAATTTGCTATTTTTTATCCATAATGCTGAATGTGTTATTTATTTACAATTTTTCTAGTTGAACTGTTCACCTATATTGCATATGATGCAATATTGTACATAATTAGGTTACAGTAAAATTTATACAAATACCACCTCATGAAAATTGAGACATAGTAGAGTGGAGGGCCCCATATCTTAGATTCAGAGGAGACATATGACCTTTGCACCAGCCCTGATTATTAAACTGTTATTAAACTACCTTCTGCTAGATAAGGTCTACAAAACCACCTCTAGTGTTTAACGCTGCTGTTCAATCTTGCAAAGATGAAAGTTCAATCATTATTATGTGTGACCTGGTCACTAGATGAAAAACCACCTATGATTATGAGTGGTGCCTGGCCCTAGATGAAAGTCATAGATTCAGAGGGGGAGGCATGTGACCCTTGCACCAGCCCTGATTATTAAACTGTGTACCCTCTGCTAGATAAAAGTCTACAAAACCACCTCTAGTGTTTAACTCTGTACTTGCAAAGTTCAATCATTATTATGTGCCTGGTCACTAGATGAAAGTATGATTATGAGTGGAGGGGCCCCCAGTATCATAGATTCAGAGGGTATGATTAGGATTCAGAGCATGTGACCTTTGCACCAGCCCTGATTATTAAACTGTGTACCTTCTGCTAGATAAGGTCTACAAAACCACCTCTAGTGTTTAACTGTCTGTACTTGCAAAGTTCAATCATTATTATGTGCCTGGTCACTAGATGAAAGTATGATTATGAGTGGAGGGCCCCGTATCATAGATTCAGAGGGAGGCATGTGACCCTTGCACCAGCCCTGATTATTACACTGTGTACCCTCTGCTAGATAAGGTCTACAAAACCACCTCTAGTGTTTAACGCTGTACTTGCAAAGTTCAATCATTATTATGTGCCTGGTCACTAGATGAAAGTATGATTATGAGTGGAGGGCCCCATATCATAGATTCAGAGGGAGGCATGTGACCTTTGCACCAGCCCTGATTATTAAACTGTGTACCTTCTGCTAGATAAGGTCTACAAAACCACCTCTAGTGTTTAACGCTGTACTTGCAAAGTTCAATCATTATTATGTGCCTGGTCACTAGATGAAAATATGATTATGAGTGGGGGCCCGTATCATAGATTCAGAGGATGACCCTTGCACCAGCCCTGATTATTACACTGTGTACCTTCTGCTAACAAAACCACCTCTAGTGTTTAACTCTGTACTTGCAAAGTTCAATCATTATTATGTGCCTGGTCACTAGATGAAAGTATGATTATGAGTGGAGGGCCCCGTATCATGAGATCATAGATTCAGAGGGAGGCATGTGACCCTTGCACCAGCCCACTAGATGATTATTACACTGTGTACCCTCTGCTAGATAAGGTCTACAAAACCACCTCTAGTGTTTAACTCTGTACTTGCAAAGTTCAATCATTATTATGTGCCTGGTCACTAGATGAAAGTATGATTATGAGTGGAGGGCCCCCGTATCATAGATTCAGAGGGAGGCATGTGACCCTTGCACCAGCCCTGATTATTAAACTGTGTACCTTCTGCTAGATAAGGTCTACAAAACCACCTCTAGTGTTTAACTCTGTACTTGCAAAGTTCAATCATTATTATGTGCCTGGTCACTAGATGAAAGTATGATTATGAGTGGAGGGCACCGTATCATAGATTCAGAGGGAGGCATGTGACCCTTGCACCAGCCCTGATTATTACACTGTGTACCCTCTGCTAGATAAGGCCTACAAAACCACCTCTAGTGTTTAACGCTGTACTTGCAATGTTCAATCATTATTATGTGCCTGGTCACTAGATGAAAGTATGATTATGAGTGGAGGGCCCCTGTCATCATAGATTCAGAGGGAGGCATGTGACCCTTTGCACCAGCCCTGATTATTACACTGTGTACCTTCTGCTAGATAAGGTCTACAAAACCACCTCTAGTGTTTAACTCTGTACTTGCAAAGTTCAATCATTATTATGTGCCTGGTCACTAGATGAAAGTATGATTATGAGTGGAGGGCCCCGTATCATAGATTCAGAGGGAGGCATGTGACCTTTGCACCAGCCCTGATTATTAAACTGTGTACCTTCTGCTGCTAGATAAGGTCTACAAACCACCTCTAGTGTTTAACGCTGTACTTGCAAAGTTCAATCATTATTATGTGCCTGGTCACTAGATGAAAGTATGATTATGAGTGGGGGCCCGTATCATAGATTCAGAGGGAGGCATGTGACCTTGCACCAGCCCTGATTATTAAACTGTGTACCTTCTGCTAGATAAGGTCTACAAAACCACCTCTAGTGTTTAACGCTGTACTTGCAAAGTTCAATCATTATTATGTGCCTGGTCACTAGATGAAAGTATGATTATGAGTGGAGGGCCCCCTGTATCATAGATTCAGAGGGGAGGCATGTGACCCTTGCACCAGCCCTGATTATTACACTGTGTACCTTCTGCTAGATAAGGTCTACAAAACCACCTCTAGTGTTTAACTCTGTACTTGCAAAGTTCAATCATTATTATGTGCCTGGTCACTAGATGAAAGTATGATTATGAGTGGAGGGCCCGTATCATAGATTCAGAGGGAGGCATGTGACCTTTGCACCAGCCCTGATTATTAAACTGTGTACCTTCTGCTAGATAAGGTCTACAAAACCACCTCTAGTGTTTAACGCTGTACTTGCAAAGTTCAATCATTATTATGTGCCTGGTCACTAGATGAAAGTTATGAGTGATTATGATTCAGAGGGGGCATGGGCCCAGCCCTGATTATTACACTGTGATTCAGAGGGGTCTACAGGCCACCTGTGACCTGTACTTGCAAAGTTCAATCCCCTGATTATTAAACTGTTATGTGGACCCCCGTATCATTCTGCTAGATAAGGTCCCTCAAAAAAAACCACCTCTAGTGTTTAACGCTGTACTTGCAAAGTTCAATCATTATTATGTGCCTGGTCACTAGATGAAAGTATGATTATGAGTGGAGGGCCCCGTATCATAGATTCAGAGGGAGGCATGTGACCTTGCACCAGCCCTGATTATTACACTGTGTACCTTCTGCTTTAGATAAGGTCTACAAAACCACCTCTAGTGTTTAACTCTGTACTTGCAAAGTTCAATCATTATTATGTCACTAGATGAAAGTATGATTAATCATTATTATGTGCCTGTGTACCTTCTGCTAGATAAGGTCACTCTAGTGTTTAACGCTGAAAAGTTCAATCATTATATGATTAGATGAAAGTATGTTATGAGTGGGGCCCGTATCATAGATTCAGAGGGAGGCATGTGACCTTTGCACCAGCCCTGATTATTACACTGTGTACCTTCTGCTAGATAAGGTCTACAAAACCACCTCTAGTGTTTAACGCTGTACTTGCAAAGTTCAATCATTATTATGTGCCTGGTCACTAGATGAAAGTATGATTATGAGTGGAGGGCCCCGTATCATAGATTCAGAGGGAGGCATGTGACCTTTGCACCAGCCCTGATTATTAAACTGTGTACCTTCTGCTAGATAAGGTCTACAAAACCACCTCTAGTGTTTAACTCTGTACTTGCAAAGTTCAATCATTATTATGTGCCTGGTCACTAGATGAAAGTATGATTATGAGTGGAGGGCCCGTATCATAGATTCAGAGGGAGGCATGTGACCTTTGCACCAGCCCTGATTATTAAACTGTGTACCTTCTGCTAGATAAGGTCTACAAAACCACCTCTAGTGTTTAACTCTGTACTTGCAAAGTTCAATCATTATTATGTGCCTGGTCACTAGATGAAAGTATGATTATGAGTGGAGGGCCCCGTATCATAGATTCAGAGGGAGGCATGTGACCTTTGCACCAGCCCTGATTATTAAACTGTGTACCTTCTGCTAGATAAGGTCTACAAAACCACCTCTAGTGTTTAACTCTGTACTTGCAAAGTTCAATCATTATTATGTGCCTGGTCACTAGATGAAAGTATGATTATGAGTGGAGGGCCCCGTATCATAGATTCAGAGGGAGGCATGTGACCTTTGCACCAGCCCTGATTATTAAACTGTGTACCTTCTGCTAGATAAGGTCTACAAAACCACCTCTAGTGTTTAACTCTGTACTTGCAAAGTTCAATCATTATTATGTGCCTGGTCACTAGATGAAAGATGATTATGAAGGGCCCCGATGATTCAGAGGGAGATAAGGTCTACAAAACCACCTGGAAAGTTCAATCCCTGGTCACCAGATATCATAGATTCAGAGGGAGGCATGTGACCCTTGCACCAGCCCTGATTATTACACTGTGTACCTTCTGCTAGATAAGGTCTACAAAAAACCACCTCTAGTGTTTAACTCTGTACTTGCAAAGTTCAATCATTATTATGTGCCTGGTCACTAGATGAAAGTATGATTATGAGTGGAGGGCCCCACCTATCATAGATTCAGAGGGAGGCATGTGACCTTTGCACCAGCCCCTGATTATTAAACTGTGTACCTTCTGCTAGATAAGGTCTACAAAACCACCTCTAGTGTTTAACTCTGTACTTGCAAAGTTCAATCATTATTATGTGCCTGGTCACTAGATGAAAGTATGATTATGAGTGGAGGGCCCCCGTATCATAGATTCAGAGGGGGCAGGTGACCTTGCATGTGACCTTGCACCAGTCCTGATTATTACACTGTGTACCTTCTGCTAGATAAGGTCTACAAAACCACCTCTAGTGTTTAACTCTGTACTTGCAAAGTTCAATCATTATTATGTGCCTGGTCACTAGATGAAAGTATGATTATGAGTGGAGGGCCCCGTATCATAGATTCAGAGGGAGGCATGTGACCTTTGCACCAGCCCTGATTATTAAACTGTGTACCTTCTGCTAGATAAGGTCTACAAAACCACCTCTAGTGTTTAACTCTGTACTTGCAAAGTTCAATCATTATTATGTGCCTGGTCACTAGATGAAAGTATGATTATGAGTGGAGGGCCCCGTATCATAGATTCAGAGGGAGGCATGTGACCTTTATTACCAGCCCTGATTAAGGTTAAACTGTGTTTACCTTGTACTGCTAGATAAGGTCTACAAAAGTATGATTATGAGGAGGGCCCTCTAGTGTTTAACTCTGTACTTGCAAAAAACCACCTCAATCATTATTATGTGCCTGGTCACTAGATGAAAGTATGATTATGAGTGGAGGGCCCCGTATCATAGATTCAGAGGGAGGCATGTGACCTTTGCACCAGCCCTGATTATTAAACTGTGTACCTTCTGCTAGATAAGGTCTACAAAACCACCTCTAGTGTTTAACTCTGTACTTGCAAAGTTCAATCATTATTATGTGCCTGGTCACTAGATGAAAGTATGATTATGAGTGGAGGGCCCCAAAACCCTCATAGATTCAGAGGGAGGCATGTGACCTTTGCACCAGCCCTGATTATTACACTGTGTACCTTCTGCTAGATAAGGTCTACAAAACCACCTCTAGTGTTTAACTCTGTACTTGCAAAAGTTCAATCATTATTATGTGCCTGGTCACTAGATGAAAGTATGATTATTCAGAGTGGAGGGCCCAGCCCTATCATAGATTCAGAGATAAGGTCATGTGACCTTTGTGTTTAGCCCTGATTATTAAACTGTGTACCTTCTGCTAGATAAGGTCTACAAAACCACCTCTAGTGTTTAACTCTGTACTTGCAAAGTTCAATCATTATTATGTGCCTGGTCACTAGATGAAAGTATGATTATGAGTGGAGGGCCCTGTATCATAGATTCAGAGGGAGGGGATGTGACCTTTGCACCAGCCCTGATTATTAAACTGTGTACCTTCTGCTAGATAAGGTCTACAAAACCACCTCTAGTGTTTAACTCTGTACTTGCAAAGTTCAATCATTATTATGTGCCTGGTCACTAGATGAAAGTATGATTATGAGTGGAGGGCCCCTTCTGCTATCAAAACCACCTAGATTCAGAGGGTCACTAGAGGCATGTGACCCTTGATTCACCAGCCCTGATTATTACACTGTGTACCTTCTGCTAGATAAGGTCTACAAAACCACCTCTAGTGTTTAACTCTGTACTTGCAAAGTTCAATCATTATTATGTGCCTGGTCACTAGATGAAAGTATGATTATGAGTGGAGGGCCCCGTATCATAGATTCAGAGGGAGGCATGTGACCTTGCACCAGCCCTGATTATTAAACTGTGTACCTTCTGCTAGATAAGGTCTACAAAACCACCTCTAGTGTTTAACTCTGTACTTGCAAAGTTCAATCATTATTATGTGCCTGGTCACTAGATGAAAGTATGATTATGAGTGGAGGGCCCGTATCATAGATTCAGAGGGAGGCATGTGACCTTTGCACCAGCCCTGATTATTAAACTGTGTACCTTCTGCTAGATAAGGTCTACAAAACCACCTCTAGTGTTTAACTCTGTACTTGCAAAGTTCAATCATTATTATGTGCCTGGTCACTAGATGAAAGTATGATTATGAGTGGAGGGCCCCTCTAGTATTTAACGCTGTGCTGATCATAGATTCAGAGGGAGGATGTGACCCTTTGCACCAGCCCTGATTATTAAACTGTGTACCTTCTGCTAGATAAGGTCTACAAAACCACCTCTAGTGTTTTAACTCTGTACTTGCAAAGTTCAATCATTATTATGTGCCTGGTCACTAGATGAAAGTGATTATGAGTGGAGGGCCCCGTATCATAGATTCAGAGAAGGGGACCTTGCACCAGCCCTGATTATTAAACTGTGTACCCTTCTGCTAGATAAGGTCATAAACCACCTCTAGTGTTTAACTTGTACAAAGTTCAATCATTATTATGTGCCTGGTCACTAGATGAAAGTATGATTATGAGTGGAGGGCCCCGTATCATAGATTCAGAGGGAGGCATGTGACCCTTGCACCAGCCCTGATTATTAAACTGTGTACCTTCTGCTAGATAAGGTCTACAAAACCACCTCTAGTGTTTAACTCTGTACTTGCAAAGTTCAATCATTATTATGTGCCTGGTCACTAGATGAAAGTATGATTATGAGTGGAGGGCCCCGTATCATAGATTCAGAGGGAGGATTATTATGTGACCTTGCACCAGCCCTGATTATTAAACTGTGTACCTTCTGCTAGATAAGGTCTACAAAACCACCTCTAGTGTTTAACTCTGTACTTGCAAAGTTCAATCATTATTATGTGCCTGGTCACTAGATGAAAGTATGATTATGAGTGGAGGGCCCGTATCATAGATTCAGAGGGAGGCATGTGACCTTTGCACCAGCCCTGATTATTAAACTGTGTACCTTCTGCTAGATAAGGTCTACAAAACCACCTCTAGTGTTTAACTCTGTACTTGCAAAGTTCAATCATTATTATGTGCCTGGTCACTAGATGAAAGTATGATTATGAGTGGAGGGCCCCATCATAGATTCAGAGGGAGGCATGTGACCTTTGCACCAGCCCTGATTATTAAACTGTGTACCTTCTGCTAGATAAGGTCTACAAAACCACCTCTAGTGTTTAACTCTGTACTTGCAAAGTTCAATCATTATTATGTGCCTGGTCACTAGATGAAAGTATGATTATGAGTGGAGGGGCCCCAGTATCATAGATTCAGAGGGAGGCATGTGACCTTTGCACCAGCCCTGATTATTAAACTGTGTACCTTCTGCTAGATAAGGTCTACAAAACCACCTCTAGTGTTTAACTCTGTACTTGCAAAGTTCAATCATTATTATGTGCCTGGTCACTAGATGAAAGTATGATTATGGAGTGGAGGGCCCTGTATCATAGATTCAGAGGGAGGCATGTGACCTTTGCACCAGCCCTGATTATTAAACTGTGTACCTTCTGCTAGATAAGGTCTACAAAACCACCTCTAGTGTTTAACTCTGTACTTGCAAAGTTCAATCATTATTATGTGCCTGGTCACTAGATGAAAGTATGATTATGAGTGGAGGCCCCGTGATTCAGAGGGAGGCATGTGACCTTTGCACCAGCCCTGATTATTAAACTGTGTACCTTCTGCTAGATAAGGTCTACAAAACCACCTCTAGTGTTTAACTCTGTACTTGCAAAGTTCAATCATTATTATGTGCCTGGTCACTAGATGAAAGATTTCATAGATTCAGAGGGGAGGCATGTGACCCTTGCACCAGCCCTGATTATTAAACTGTGTACCTCTGCTGATAAGGTCTACAAACCACCCTCTCTAGCCTGTTTATAAGTTTAAAAAAACCACCTCTAGTGTTTAACTCTGTACTTGCAAAGTTCAATCATTATTATGTGCCTGGTCACTAGATGAAAGTATGATTATGAGTGGAGGGCCCCCGTATCATAGATTCAGAGGGAGGCATGTGACCTTTGCACCAGCCCTGATTATTAAACTGTGTACCTTCTGCTAGATAAGGTCTACAAAACCACCTCTAGTGTTTAACTCTGTACTTGCAAAGTTCAATCATTATTATGTGCCTGTCACTAGATGAAAGTATGATTATGAGTGGAGGCCCCGTATCATAGATTCAGAGGGAGGCATGTGACCTTGCACCAGCCCTGATTATTAAACTGTGTACCTTCTGCTAGATAAGGTCTACAAAACCACCTCTAGTGTTTAACTCTGTACTTGCAAAGTTCAATCATTATTATGTGCCTGGTCACTAGATGAAAGTATGATTATGAGTGGAGGGCCCCGTATCATAGATTCAGAGGGAGGCATGTGACCTTTGCACCAGCCCTGATTATTAAACTGTGTACCTTCTGCTAGATAAGGTCTACAAAACCACCTCTAGTGTTTAACTCTGTACTTGCAAAGTTCAATCATTATTATGTGCCTGGTCACTAGATGAAAGTATGATTATGAGTGGAGGCCCCAGTATCATAGATTCAGAGGGAGGCATGTGACCTTTGCACCAGCCCTGATTATTAAACTGTGGTACCTTCTGCTAGATAAGGTCTACAAAACCACCCCGTCTAGTGTTTAACTATTACACTGTACTTGCAAAGTTCAATCATTATTATGTGCCTGGTCACTAGATGAAAGTATGATTATGAGTGAGGGCCCCGTATCATAGATTCAGAGGGAGGCATGTGACCTTTGCACCAGCCCTGATTATTAAACTGTGTACCTTCTGCTAGATAAGGTCTACAAAACCACCTCTAGTGTTTAACTCTGTACTTGCAAAGTTCAATCATTATTATGTGCCTGGTCACTAGATGAAAGTATGATTATGAGTGGAGGGCCCCATCATCATAGATTCAGAGGGAGGCATGTGACCCTTGCACCAGCCCTGATTATTAAACTGTGTACCTTCTGCTAGATAAGGTCTACAAAACCACCTCTAGTGTTTAACTCTGTACTTGCAAAGTTCAATCATTATTATGTGCCTGGTCACTAGATGAAAGTATGATTATGAGTGGAGGGCCCCATATCATAGATTCAGAGGGAGACATGTGACCTTTGCACCAGCCCTGATTATTAAACTGTGTACCTTCTGCTAGATAAGGTCTACAAAACCACCTCTAGTGTTTAACTCTGTACTTGCAAAGTTCAATCATTATTATGTGCCTGGTCACTAGATGAAAGTATGATTAAACCACCTGAGTGGAGGGCCCCTAGTAAAGTCATAGATTCAGAGGGAGGCATGTGACCTTTGCACCAGCCCCTGATTATTAAACTGTGTACCTTCTGCTAGATAAGGTCTACAAAACCACCTCTAGTGTTTAACTCTGTACTTGCAAAGTTCAATCATTATTATGTGCCTGGTCACTAGATGAAAGTATGATTATGAGTGGAGGGCCCCGTATCATAGATTCAGAGGGAGGCATGTGACCTTGCACCAGCCCTGATTATTAAACTGTGTACCTTCTGCTAGATAAGGTCTACAAACCACCTCTAGTGTTTAACTCTGTACTTTGCAAAGTTCAATCATTATTATGTGCCTGGTCACTAGATGAAAGTATGATTATGAGTGAGGGCCCCAGATCATAGATTCAGAGGGAGGCATGTGACCCTTGCACCAGCCCTGATTATTAAACTGTGTACCTTCTGCTAGATAAGGTCTACAAAACCACCTCTAGTGTTTAACGCTGTACTTGCAAAGTTCAATCATTATTATGTGCCTGGTCACTAGATGAAAGTATGATTATGAGTGGAGGGCCCGTATCATAGATTCAGAGAAGGGTGACCTTGCACCAGCCCTGATTATTAAACTGTGTACCTTCTGCTAGATAAGGTCTACAAAAAACCACCTCTAGTGTTTAACTCTGTACTTGCAAAGTTCAATCATTATTATGTGCCTGGTCACTAGATGAAAGTATGATTATGAGTGGAGGGCCCCTGCATCATAGATTCAGAGGGTCTAGGCATGTGACCTTGCACCAGCCCCTGATTATTAAACTGTGTATTCAGAGGGAGGTCTGCTAGATAAGGTCTACAAAAACCACCTCTAGTGTTTAACGCTGTACTTGCAAAGTTCAATCATTATTATGTGCCTGGTCACTAGATGAAAGTATGATTATGAGTGGAGGGCCCCATCATAGATTCAGAGGGAGGCATGTGACCCTTGCACCAGCCCTGATTATTACACTGTGTACCTTCTGCTAGATAAGGTCTACAAAACCACCTCTAGTGTTTAACTCTGTACTTGCAAAGTTCAATCATTATTATGTGCCTGGTCACTAGATGAAAGTATGATTATGAGTGGAGGGCCCTGTATCATAGATTCAGAGGAGGTGACCTTTTGCACCAGCCCTGATTATTAAACTGTGTACCTTCTGCTAGATAAGGTCTACAAAACCACCTCTAGTGTTTAACTCTGTACTTGCAAAGTTCAATCATTATTATGTGCCTGGTCACTAGATGAAAGTATGATTATGAGTGGAGGGGCCCCACATAGATTCAGAGGGAGGGATGTGACCTTTGCACCAGCCCCTGATTATAAACTGTGTACCTTCTGCTAGATAAGGTCTACAAAACCACCTCTAGTGTTTAACTCTGTACTTGCAAAGTTCAATCATTATTATGTGCCTGGTCACTAGATGAAAGTATGATTATGAGTGGAGGGCCCCGTATCATAGATTCAGAGGGAGGCATGTGACCTTTGCACCAGCCCTGATTATTAAACTGTGTACCTTCTGCTAGATAAGGTCTACAAAACCACCTCTAGTGTTTAACTCTGTAAGTGCAAAGTTCAATCATTATTATGTGCCTGGTCACTAGATGAAAGTATGATTATGAGTGGAGGGCCCCAAAGTTCAATCATAGATTCAGAGGGAGGCATGTGACCTTGCACCAGCCCTGATTATTAAACTGTGTACCTTCTGCTAGATAAGGTCTACAAAACCACCTCTAGTGTTTAACTCTGTACTTGCAAAGTTCAATCATTATTATGTGCCTGGTCACTAGATGAAAGTATGATTATGAGTGGAGGGCCCCTTATCATAGATTCAGAGGGAGGCATGTGACCTTTGCACCAGCCCTGATTATTAAACTGTGTACCTTCTGCTAGATAAGGTCTACAAAACCACCTCTAGTGTTTAACTCTGTACTTGCAAAGTTCAATCATTATTATGTGCCTGGTCACTAGATGAAAGTATGATTATGAGTGGAGGGCCCCATCATAGATTCAGAGGGAGGCATGTGACCTTGCACCAGCCCTGATTATTAAACTGTGTACCTTCTGCTAGATAAGGTCTACAAAACCACCTCTAGTGTTTAACTCTGTACTTGCAAAGTTCAATCATTATTATGTGCCTGGTCACTAGATGAAAGTATGATTATGGAGTGGAGGGCCCCGTATCATAGATTCAGAGGGAGACATGTGACCTTTGCACCAGCCCTGATTATTAAACTGTGTACCTTCTGCTAGATAAGGTCTACAAAACCACCTCTAGTGTTTAACGCTGTACTTGCAAAGTTCAATCATTATTATGTGCCTGGTCACTAGATGAAAGTATGATTATGAGTGGAGGGCCCTGTGTCATAGATTCAGAGGGAGGCATGTGACCCTTGCACCAGCCCTGATTATTACACTGTGTACCTTCTGCTAGATAAGGTCTACAAAACCACCTCTAGTGTTTAACGCTGTACTTGCAAAGTTCAATCATTATTATGTGCCTGGTCACTAGATGAAAGTATGATTAAGGAGGGCCCCGTATCATAGATTCAGAGGGAGGCATGTGACCTTGCACCAGCCCTGATTATTAAACTGTGTACCTTCTGCTAGATAAGGTCTACAAAACCACCTCTAGTGTTTAAACTCTGTACTTGCAAAGTTCAATCATTATTATGTGCCTGGTCACTAGATGAAAGTATGATTATGAGTGGAGGGCCCGTGATCATAGATTCAGAGGGAGGGATGTGACCTTGCACCAGCCCTGATTATTACACTGTGTACCTTCTGCTAGATAAGGTCTACAAAACCACCTCTAGTGTTTAACTCTGTACTTGCAAAGTTCAATCATTATTATGTGCCTGGTCACTAGATGAAAGTATGATTATGAGTGGAGGGCCCGTATCATAGATTCAGAGGGAGGCATGTGACCTTTGCACCAGCCCTGATTATTAAACTGTGTACCTTCTGCTAGATAAGGTCTACAAAACCACCTCTAGTGTTTAACTCTGTACTTGCAAAGTTCAATCATTATTATGTGCCTGGTCACTAGATGAAAGTATGATTATGAGTGGAGGGCCCTGTATCATAGATTCAGAGGGAGGCATGTGACCTTGCACCAGCCCTGATTATTAAACTGTGTACCTTCTGCTAGATAAGGTCTACAAAACCACCTCTAGTGTTTAACTCTGTACTTGCAAAGTTCAATCATTATTATGTGCCTGGTCACTAGATGAAAGTATGATTATGAGTGGAGGGCCCCGTATCATAGATTCAGAGGGAGGCATGTGACCCTTGCACCAGCCCTGATTATTACACTGTGTACCTTCTGCTAGATAAGGTCTACAAAACCACCTCTAGTGTTTAACTCTGTACTTGCAAAGTTCAATCATTATTATGTGCCTGGTCACTAGATGAAAGTATGATTATGAGTGGAGGGCCCCATATCATAGATTCAGAGGGAGGCATGTGACCTTTGCACCAGCCCTGATTATTAAACTGTGTACCTTCTGCTAGATAAGGTCTACAAAACCACCTCTAGTGTTTAACTCTGTACTTGCAAAGTTCAATCATTATTATGTGCCTGGTCACTAGATGAAAGTATGATTATGAGTGGAGGGCCCTCAGATTATAGATTCAGAGGGAGGCATGTGACCCTTGCACCAGCCCTGATTATTACACTGTGTACCTTCTGCTAGATAAGGTCTACAAACCACCTCTAGTGTTTAACTCTGTTCAATCTTGCAAAGTTCAATCATTATTATGTGCCTGATTATTAAACTGTGTCACTAGATGAAAGTATGATTATGAGATGAGGGCCCCGTATCATAGATTCAGAGGGAGGCATGTGACCCTTGCACCAGCCCTGATTATTACACTGTGTACCTTCTGCTAGATAAGGTAAAACCACCTCTAGTGTTTAACGCTGTACTTGCAAAGTTCAATCATTATTATGTGCCTGGTCACTAGATGAAAGTATGATTATGAGTGGAGGCCCGTATCATAGATTCAGAGGGAGGCATGTGACCCTTGCACCAGCCCTGATTATTAAACTGTGTACCTTCTGCTAGATAAGGTCTACAAACCACCTCTAGTGTTTAACTCTGTACTTGCAAAGTTCAATCATTATTATGTGCCTGGTCACTAGATGAAAGTATGATTATGAGTGGAGGGCCCCCTGTATCATAGATTCAGAGGGAGCATGTGACCCTTGCACCAGCCCTGATTATTAAACTGTGTACCTTCTGCTAGATAAGGTCTACAAAACCACCTCTAGTGTTTAAACGCTGTACTTGCAAAGTTCAATCATTATTATGTGCCTGGTCACTAGATGAAAGTATGATTATGAGTGGAGGGCCCCGATCATAGATTCAGAGGGAGGCATGTGACCTTTGCACCAGCCCTGATTATTAAACTGTGTACCTTCTGCTAGATAAGGTCTACAAAACCACCTCTAGTGTTTAACTCTGTACTTGCAAAGTTCAATCATTATTATGTGCCTGGTCACTAGATGAAAGTATGATTATGAGTGGAGGGCCCGTATCATAGATTCAGAGGGAGGCATGTGACCTTTGCACCAGCCCTGATTATTAAACTGTGTACCTTCTGCTAGATAAGGTCTACAAAACCACCTCTAGTGTTTAACTCTGTACTTGCAAAGTTCAATCATTATTATGTGCCTGGTCACTAGATGAAAGTATGATTATGAGTGGAGGGGCCCCATCATAGATTCAGAGGGAGGCATGTGACCTTGCACCAGCCCTGATTATTAAACTGTGTACCTTCTGCTAGATAAGGTCTACAAAACCACCTCTAGTGTTTAACGCTGTACTTGCAAAGTTCAATCATTATTATGTGCCTGGTCACTAGATGAAAGTATGATTATGAGTGGAGGGCCCCGTATCATAGATTCAGAGGGATCCCTTGCACCAGCCCTGATTATTACACTGTGTACCTTCTGCTAGATAAGGTCTACAAAACCACCTCTAGTGTTTAACAATCAATCATTATTATGTGCCTGGTCACTAGATGAAAGTATGATTATGAGTGGAGGCCCCTTGCACATAGATTCAGAGGGAGGCATGTGACCTTTGCACCAGCCCTGATTATTAAACTGTGTACCTTCTGCTAGATAAGGTCTACAAAACCACCTCTAGTGTTTAACTCTGTACTTGCAAAGTTCAATCATTATTATGTGCCTGGTCACTAGATGAAAGTATGATTATGAGTGGAGGGGCCCCAGATCATAGATTCAGAGGGAGGCATGTGACCCTTGCACCAGCCCTGATTATTACACTGTGTACCTCTGCTAGATAAGGTCTACAAAACCACCTCTAGTGTTTAACTCTGTACTTGCAAAGTTCAATCATTATTATGTGCCTGGTCACTAGATGAAAGTATGATTATGAGTGGAGGGCCCCGTATCATAGATTCAGAGGGAGGCATGTGACCTTTGCACCAGCCCTGATTATTAAACTGTGTACCTTCTGCTAGATAAGGTCTACAAAACCACCTCTAGTGTTTAACTCTGTACTTGCAAAGTTCAATCATTATTATGTGCCTGGTCACTAGATGAAAGTATGATTATTATGAGTGGAGGCCCTGTATCATAGATTCAGAGGGAGGCATGTGACCTTGCACCAGCCCCTGATTATTAAACTGTGTACCTTCTGCTAGATAAGGTCTACAAAACCACCTCTAGTGTTTAACTCTGTACTTGCAAAGTTCAATCATTATTATGTGCCTGGTCACTAGATGAAAGTATGATTATGAGTGGAGGGCCCCAGATCATAGATTCAGAGGGAGGCATGTGACCTTTTGCACCAGCCCTGATTATTAAACTGTGTACCTTCTGCTAGATAAGGTCTACAAAACCACCTCTAGTGTTTAACTCTGTACTTGCAAAGTTCAATCATTATTATGTGCCTGGTCACTAGATGAAAGTATGATTATGAGTGGAGGGGCCCCGTCATAGATTCAGAGGGAGGCATGTGACCCTTGCACCAGCCCTGATTATTACACTGTGTACCTTCTGCTAGATAAGGTCTACAAAACCACCTCTAGTGTTTAACGCTGTACTTGCAAAGTTCAATCATTATTATGTGCCTGGTCACTAGATGAAAGTATGATTATGAGTGGAGGGCCCTTTATCATAGATTCAGAGGGAGGCATGTGACCTTTGCACCAGCCCTGATTATTAAACTGTGTACCTTCTGCTAGATAAGGTCTACAAAACCACCTCTAGTGTTTAACTCTGTACTTGCAAAGTTCAATCATTATTATGTGCCTGGTCACTAGATGAAAGTATGATTATGAGTGGAGGGCCCTGTATCATAGATTCAGAGGGAGGCATGTGACCCTTGCACCAGCCCTGATTATTAAACTGTGTACCTTCTGCTAGATAAGGTCTACAAAACCACCTCTAGTGTTTAACTCTGTACTTGCAAAGTTCAATCATTATTATGTGCCTGGTCACTAGATGAAAGTATGATTATGAGTGGAGGGCCCCGTATCATAGATTCAGAGGGAGACATGTGACCTTTGCACCAGCCCTGATTATTAAACTGTGTACCTTCTGCTAGATAAGGTCTACAAAACCACCTCTAGTGTTTAACTCTGTACTTGCAAAATTCAATCATTATTATGTGCCTGGTCACTAGATGAAAGTATGATTATGAGGAGGGGGCCATTATCATAGATTCAGAGGGAGGCATGTGACCTTTTGCACCAGCCTCCTGATTATTAAACTGTGTACCTTCTGCTAGATAAGGTCTACAAAACCACCTCTAGTGTTTAACTCTGTACTTGCAAAGTTCAATCATTATTATGTGCCTGGTCACTAGATGAAAGTATGATTATGAGTGGAGGGCCCTGTCCATAGATTCAGAGGAGGCATGTGACCTTTGCACCAGCCCTGATTATTAAACTGTGTACCTTCTGCTAGATAAGGTCTACAAACCACCTCTAGTGTTTAACTCTGTACTTGCAAAGTTCAATCATTATTATGTGCCTGGTCACTAGATGAAAGTATGATTATGAGTGGAGGGCCCCAGATCATAGATTCAGAGGGAGGCATGTGACCCTTGCACCAGCCCTGATTATTACACTGTGTACCTTCTGCTAGATAAGGTCTACAAAACCACCTCTAGTGTTTAACTCTGTACTTTGCAAAGTTCAATCATTATTATGTGCCTGGTCACTAGATGAAAGTATGATTATGAGTGGAGGGCCCATTCTGACATAGATTCAGAGGAGGCATGTGACCTTTTGCACCAACCCTGATTATTAAACTGTGTACCTTCTGCTCCAGATAAGGTCTACAAAACCACCTCTAGTGTTTAACTCTGTACTTGCAAAGTTCAATCATTATTATGTGCCTGGTCACTAGATGAAAGTATGATTATGAGTGGAGGGCCCATATCATAGATTCAGAGGGAGGCATGTGACCTTTGCACCAGCCCTGATTATTAAACTGTGTACCTTCTGCTAGATAAGGTCTACAAAACCACCTCTAGTGTTTAACTCTGTACTTGCAAAGTTCAATCATTATTATGTGCCTGGTCACTAGATGAAAGTATGATTATGGAGTGGAGGGCCCCGTATCATAGATTCAGGGGAGACATGTGACCCTTGCACCAGCCCTGATTATTAAACTGTGTACTTCTGCTAGATAAGGTCTACAAAAACCACCTCTAGTGTTTAACTCTGTACTTGCAAAGTTCAATCATTATTATTATGTGCTGGTCACTAGATGAAAGTATGATTATGAGTGGAGGGCCCACACCAGGGATTATCATAGATTCAGAGGGAGGCATGTGACCCTTTGCACCAGCCCTGATTATTACACTGTGTACATGTGACCTTTACTGCCCCAGATAAGGTCTACAAAACCACCTCTAGTGTTTAACTCTGTACTTGCAAAGTTCAATCATTATTATGTGCCTGGTCACTAGATGAAAAGTATGATTATGGTGTGGAGGCCCGTATCATAGATTCAGAGGGGGCAGGCATGTTAATAGAAGCTGTGCCTTCTTTGGATAAGACCCACCTCTAGCACCAGCCCTGATTATTACACTGTGACCCTTACCTTCTGTGTACCTTCTGATAAGGTCTACAAAACCACCTCTAGTGTTTAACGCTGTACTGCACAAAGTTCAATCATTATTATGTGCCTGGTCACTAGATGAAAGTATGATTATGAGTGGAGGCCCCGTATCATAGATTCAGAGGGAGGCATGTGACCTTTGCACCAGCCCTGATTATTAAACTGTGTACCTTCTGCTAGATAAGGTCTACAAAACCACCTCTAGTGTTTAACGCTGTGCTTGCAAAGTTCAATCATTATTATGTGCCTGGTCACTAGATGAAAGTATGATTATGAGTGGAGGGCCCCAGATCATAGATTCAGAGGGAGGCATGTGACCTTTGCACCAGCCCTGATTATTAAACTGTGTACCCTTCTGCTAGATAAGGTCTACAAAACCACTCTAGTGTTTAACGCTGTACTTGCAAAGTTCAATCATTATTATGTGCCTGGTCACTAGATGAAAGTATGATTATGAGTGGAGGCCCCCGTATCATAGATTCAGAGGGAGGCATGTGACCCTTGCACCAGCCCTGATTATTACACTGTGTACCTTCTGCTAGATAAGGTCTACAAAACCACCTCTAGTGTTTAACTCTGTACTTGCAAAGTTCAATCATTATTATGTGCCTGGTCACTAGATGAAAGTATGATTATGAGTGGAGGGCCCGTGTCATAGATTCAGAGGGAGGCATGTGACCTTTGCACCAGCCCTGATTATTAAACTGTGTACCTTCTGCTAGATAAGGTCTACAAAACCACCTCTAGTGTTTAACGCTGTACTTGCAAAGTTCAATCATTATTATGTGCCTGGTCACTAGATGAAAGTATGATTATGAGTGGAGGGCCCCGTATCCTTAGATTCAGAGGGAGGCATGTGACCCTTGCACCAGCCCTGATTATTAAACTGTGTACCTTCTGCTAGATAAGGTCTACAAAACCACCTCTAGTGTTTAACTCTGTACTTGCAAAGTTCAATCATTATTATGTGCCTGGTCACTAGATGAAAGTATGATTATGAGTGGGGGCCCCGTATCATAGATTCAGAGGGAGGCATGTGACCCTTGCACCAGCCCCTGATTATTACACTGTGTACCTTCTGCTAGATAAGGTCTACAAAACCACCTCTAGTGTTTAACTCTGTACTTGCAAAGTTCAATCATTATTATGTGCCTGGTCATGATGAAATGATTATGAGTGGAGGGCCCGTATCATAGATTCAGAGGGAGGCATGTGACCCTTGCACCAGCCCTGATTATTACACTGTGTACCTTCTGCTAGATAAGGTCTACAAAACCACCTCTAGTGTTTAACACTGTACTTGCAAAGTTCAATCATTATTATGTGCCTGGTCACTAGATGAAAGTATGATTATGAGGGAGGGCCCCAGATCATAGATTCAGAGGGAGGTCTACAAGCATGTGACCCTTGCACCAGCCCTGATTATTAAACTGTGTACCTTCTGCTAGATAAGGTCTACAAAAAAACCCTCTAGTGTTTAACTCTGTACTTGCAAAGTTCAATCATTATTATGTGCCTGGTCACTAGATGAAAGTATGATTATGAGGAGGGCCCATCATAGATTCAGAGGGGAGGCATGTGACCCTTGCACCAGCCCTGATTATTAAACTGTGTGCCTTCTGCTAGATAAGGTCTACAAAAACCACCTCTAGTGTTTAACTCTGTACTTGCAAAGTTCAATCATTATTATGTGCCTGGTCACTAGATGAAAGTATGATTATGAGTGGGGCCCGTATCATAGATTCAGAGGGAGGCATGTGACCTTTGCACCAGCCCTGATTATTTAACTGTGTACCTTCTGCTAGATAAGGTCTACAAAACCACCTCTAGTGTTTAACTCTGTACTTGCAAAGTTCAATCATTATTATGTGCCTGGTCACTAGATGAAAGTATGATTATGAGTGGGGCCCCTATCATAGATTCAGAGGGAGGCATGTGACCCTTTGCACCAGCCCTGATTATTACACTGTGTACCTTCTGCTAGATAAGGTCTACAAAACACCTCTAGTGTTTAACTCTGTACTTGCAAAGTTCAATCATTATTATGTGCCTGGTCACTAGATGAAAGTATGATTATGAGTGGAGGGCCCACGTCATAGATTCAGAGGGAGGTATGTGACCCTTTGCACCAGCCTTCTGATTATTAAACTGTGTTGCTTATTATGTGCTGGTCACTAGATAAGGTCTACAAAATTGACCTTTGCCACCTTCTAGATAAAGAAAGTGTTTAACTCTGTACTTGCAAAGTTCAATCATTATTCTGCTGATGTGCCTGGTCACTAGATGAAAGTATGATTATGGAGTGGAGGGCCCCAGATCATAGATTCAGAGGGAGGCATGTGACCCTTGCACCAGCCCTGATTATTACACTGTGTACCTTCTGCTAGATAAGGTCTACAAACCACCTCTAGTGTTTAACTCTGTACTTGCAAAGTTCAATCATTATTATGTGCCTGGTCACTAGATGAAAGTATGATTATGAGTGGAGGGCCCGTATCATAGATTCAGAGGGAGATGTGACCTTTGCACCAGCCCTGATTATTAAACTGTGTACCTTCTGCTAGATAAGGTCTACCAAACCACCTCTAGTGTTTAACTCTGTACTTGCAAAAATTCAATCATTATTATGTGCCTGGTCACTAGATGAAAGTATGATTATGAGGGAGGGCCCGGTATCATAGATTCAGAGGGAGGCATGTGACCCTTTGCACCAGCCCTGATTATTAAACTGTGTACCTTCTGCTAGATAAGGTCTACAAAACCACCTCTAGTGTTTAACGCTGTACTTGCAAAGTTCAATCATTATTATGTGCCTGGTCACTAGATGAAAGTATGATTATTAACAGAGGGCCCTGTATCATAGATTCAGAGGGAGGTATGTGACCTTTGCACCAGCCTGATTATTAAACTGTGTAATTCTCTGCTAGATAAGGTCTACAAAACCACCTCTAGTGTTTAACTCTGTACTTGCAAGTTCAATCATTATTATGTGCCTGGTCACTAGATGAAAGTATGATTATGAGTGGAGGCCCGTATCATAGATTCAGAGGGGAGGCATGTGACCCTTGCACCAGCCCTGATTATTAAACTGTGTACCTTCTGCTAGATAAGGTCTACAAACCACCTCTAGTGTTTAACTCTCTGTACTTGCAAAGTTCAATCATTATTATGTGCCTGGTCACTAGATGAAAGTATGATTATGAGTGGAGGGCCCCGTATCATAGATTCAGAGGGGGCATGTGACCTTTGCACCAGCCCTGATTATTAAACTGTGTACCCTCTGCTGAATGGGTCTACAAACCACCTAGTGTTTAACTCTGTACTTGCAAAGTTCAATCATTATTATGTGCCTGGTCACTAGATGAAAGTATGATTATGAGTGGAGGGCCCCATCATCAGATTCAGAGGAGGCATGTGACCTTGCACCAGCCCTGATTATTAAACTGTGTACCTTCTGCTAGATAAGGTCTACAAAACCACCTCTAGTGTTTAACTCTGTACTTGCAAAGTTCAATCATTATTATGTGCCTGGTCACTAGATGAAAGTATGATTATGGTGGAGGCCCATTGTCATAGATTCAGAGGGAGGCATGTGACCTTTGCACCAGCCCTGATTATTAAACTGTGCCTTCTGCTAGATAAGGTCTACAAAAACCACCTCTAGTGTTTAACGCTGTGCTTGCAAAGTTCAATCATTATTATGTGCCTGGTCACTAGATGAAAGTATGATTATGAGTGGAGGGCCCGTATCATAGATTCAGAGGAGGCATGTGACCTTGCACCAGCCCTGATTATTACACTGTGTATAAGGTCCCTGCTAGAAAAGGTTCAGCCACCTCTAGATGAAAGTTTAACTCTGGACTTGCAAAGATTCAATCATTATTATGTGCCTGGTGTACTAGATGAAAGATATGATTATGAGTGGAGGGCCCGTATCATAGATTCAGAGGGAGGCATGACCTTTGCACCAGCCCTGATTATTAAACTGTGTACCTTCTGATTCAGGGAATAAGGTCTACAAATTAAACTGTGCACCTCTAGTGTTTAACCACTGTACTTGCAAAGTTCAATCATTATTATGTGCCTGGTCACTAGATGAAAGTATGATTATGGGGAGGGCCCCGTATCATAGATTCAGAGGGAGGCATGTGACCCTTTGCACCAGCCCTGATTATTACACTGTGTACCTTCTGCTAGATAAGGTCTACAAAACCACCTCTAGTGTTTAACGCTGTACTTGTTCAATCATTATTATGTGCCTGGTCATTAGATGAAAGTATGATTATGGAGTGGAGGGCCCCGTATCATAGATTCAGAGGGATGGCCTTTATCAGCCCTAGATTCACTGTGAGACTTCTGCTAGATAGGGTCTACAAAACCACCTCTAGTGTTTAACTCTGATTTTTTCACTCATTATTATTGCCTGGTCTATGAAGTATGATTTATGAGGGAGGGCCCCGTATCATAGATTCAGAGGAGGGCGTTGTGACCTTTGCACCAGCCCTGATTATTAAACTGTGTTCTTCTGCTATAAGGTCATAAATTACCTCCTAGTGTTTAACTTCTGTCAATCATTATTATGTGCCTGATGAAAGTATGATTATGAGTGGAGGGCCCATATCATAGATTCAGAGGGAGGCATGTACCTTTGCACCAGCCCTGATTATTAAACTGTGTACCTTCTGCTAGATAAGGTCTACAAAACCACCTCTAGTGTTTAACGCTGTATTGCAAAGTGCAATCATTATTATGTGCCTGGTATCATGAAAGATTATGTGGGCCCGGTCATAGATCAAAGTATGACCCTTATGAGTTACAGGTGCCCTCTGCTAGATAAGGTCTACAGATTCAGAGGGTTTAACTCTGTACTTGTTCAATCATTATTATGTGCCTGGTCACTAGATGAAAGTATGATTATAGGGCCCCGTATCATAGATTCACTGTGTGACCTTCACCAGCCCTTCAGATTAAGGTACCTTCTGCTGATAAGGTCTAAAACCACCTCTAGTGTTTAACTCTGTACTTGCAAAGTTCAATCATTATTATTATGTCACTGGTCACTAGATGAAAGTATGATTATGAGGGAGGGCCCCGTATCATAGATTCAGAGGGAGGCATGTGACCTTTGCACCAGCCCTGATTATTAAACTGTGTGCCTTCTGCTAGATAAGTTGCTCTGTACTTGCAAAACCCCCTCTAGTGTTTAATAGTGGAGGGCCCTGTGTGACCCTTGCAAAGTTCAATCATTATTATGTGCCTGGTCACTAGATGAAGTATGCCTGGTCATAGATTATGAGGGGGGCCCGTATCATAGATTCAGAGGAGGCATGTGTGTACCCTTGCATGGGTCACCAGCCCTGATTTATTACACTAGGTACCTTCTGCTGATAAGGTCTACAAACCACCTCTAGTGGTCTACAAAACTCTGTACTTAACTCTGTGCCTGTTCAATCATTATGGGTGCCTGGTCACTAGATGAAAGTATGATTTGGTGGAGGGGCCCCATATCGCATAGATTCAGAGGGAGACATGTGACCTTTACCAGCCCTGATTATTAAACTGTGTACCTTCTGCTAGATAAGGTCTACAACACCACCTCTAGTGTTTAACTCTGTACTTGCAAAGTTCAATCATTATTATGTGCTGGTCACTAGATGAAAGTATGATTATGAGTGGAGGGCCTCTGTATCATAGATTCAGAGGGAGGTATGTGACCTTTCATGAGCCCCTGATTTTTTAAACTGTGTACCTTCTGCCCGATAAGGTCTACAAACCACCTCTAGTGTTTAACTCTGTACTTGCAAAGTTCAATCATTATTATGTGCCTGGTCACTAGATGATCAAATATGATTATGAGTGGGGCCCTGTATCATAGATTCAGAGGGGGCATGTGACCCTTGCACCAGCCCTGATTATTACACTGTGTGCCTTCTGCTAGATAATGTCTGCTAGATTCAAAACCACCTCTAGTGTTTAACTCTGTACTTGCAAAGTTCAATCATTATTATGTGCCTGGTCACTAGATGAAAGTATGATTATGAGTGGAGGGCCCCATATCATAGATTCAGAGGGAGGCATGTGACCTTTGCACCAGCCCTGATTATTAAACTGTGGACCCTCTGCTAGATAAGGTCTGTGTACCCTCTGCAAACCAAAACCTCTAGTGTTTAACTCTGTACTTGCAAAGTTCAATCATTATTATGTGCCTGGTCACTAGATGAAAGTATGATTATAGTGGAGGGGCCCGTATCAGCAGATTCAGAGGGAGGCATGTGACCTTTGCACCAGCCCTGATTATTAAACTGTGTACCTTCTGCTAGATAAGGTCTACAAAACCACCTCTAGTGTTTAACTCTGTACTTGCAAAGTTCAATCATTATTATGTGCCTGGTCACTAGATGAAAGTATGATTATGGAGGGGGGCCCCGTATCATAGATTCAGAGGGAGGGGGATGTGACCTTTGCACCAGTCCTGATTATTAAACTGTGTACCTTCTGCTGGATAAGGTCTACAAAACCACCTCTAGTGTTTAACTCTGTACTTGCAAAGTTCAATCATTATTATGTGCCTGGTCACTTGATGAAAGACCCCCTTATGAGTTCAGGGGGCCCCGTATCATAGATTCAGAGAACCTTCTGCTGTATCCACCTAACCTTGCACCAAGTCCCTGGTCATTATTATTATGATGGAGGGCCCAGTATCATAGATTCAGAGGGAGGCCTCTGCTAGATAAACTGTGTACCTCTGCTAGATAAGTTCACCTCTAGTGTTTAACTCTGTACTTGCAAAGTTCAATCATTATTATATGCCTGGTCACTAGATGAAAGTATGATTATGAGTGGAGGGCCCCGTATCATAGATTCAGAGGGGAGGCATGTGACCTTGCACCAGCCCTGATTATTAAACTGTGTACCTTCTGCTAGATAAGGTCTACAAAACCACCTCTAGTGTTTAACTCTGTACTTGCAAAGTTCAATCATTATTATGTGCCTGGTCACTAGATGAAAGGCGATTATGATTGGAGGGCCCGTATCGTAGATTCAGGGAAGGGCATGTGACCTTCTTGCACCAGCCTGATTATTAAACTGTGACCTTCTGCTAGATAAGGTCTATAACCACCTCTAGTGTTTAACCTCTGTATTGCAAAGTTCAATCATTATTATGTGCCTGGTCACTAGATGAAAAGTATGATTATGAGGGAGGGCCCCGTATCATAGATTCAGAGGGAGGCATGTGACCCTTGCACCAGCCCCTGATTATTAAATTCTGTACCCCTTAGTGTTAGGATAAGGTCTACAAAACTAGATCTAGTATGATTTAACCCCGTTGTACTTGCAAAGTTCTGATTATTACATCATTATTAGGTGCCTGGTCACTAGATGAAAGTATGATTATGCCTGGTCAGGAGTGGAGGAGGCCCGTATCATAGATTCAGAGAAGGGGGATGTGACCTTGCACCAGTCCTGATTATTACAATGTGTACCCTCTGCAGATAAGGTCTAAAACCCCCTAGTGTTTAACTCTGTACTTGCAAAGTTCAATCATTATTATGCCTGGTCACTAGATGAAAGTATGATTATGAGGAGGGCCCCGTATCCTAGGATTCAGAGGGAGCCCTTTACCAGCCCTGATTATTAAACTGTGTACCTTCTGCTAGATAAGGTTCACAAAACCACCTCTAGTGTTTAACGCTGTACTTGCAAAGTTCAATCATTATTATGTGCCTGGTCACTAGATGAAAGTATGATTATGAGGAGGCCCTGTATCATAGATTCAGAGGAGGCATGTGACCCTTGCACCAGCCCTGATTATTACACTGTATTCTTCTGCTAGATAAGGTCTACAAAACCACCTCTAGTGTTTAAGTCTGTACTTGCAAAGTTCAATCATTATTATGTGCCTGGTCACTAGATGAAAGTTCAGAGGAGGGCCCGTATCATAGATTCAGAGGAGGCATGTTTGCACCTTTGCACCCCCTGATTTTTAAACTCACCTTCTGCTAGATAAGGTCTACAAAACCACCTCTAGTGTTTAACTCTGTACTTGCAAAGTTCAATCATTATTATGTGCCTGGTCACTAGATGAAAGTATGATTATGAGTGGAGGGCCCGTGTATCATAGTATTCAGAGGGAGCATGTGACCTTTTACCAGCCCTGATTATTAAACTGTGTACCTTCTGCTAGATAAGGTCTACAAAACCACCTCTAGTGTTTAACTCTGTACTTTTTTCAATCATTATTATGTGCCTGGTCACTAGATGAAAGTATGATTATGAGTGGAGGGCCCCATCATAGATTCAGAGGGAGGCATGTGACCCTTGCACCAGCCCCGATTATTACACTGTGTACCTTCTGCTAGATAAGTCTACAAAACCACCTCTAGTGTTTAACTCTGTACTTGCAAAGTTCAATCATTATTATGTGCCTGGTCACTAGATGAAAAGTATGATTATGAGTGGAGGGCCCCGTATCATAGATTCAGAGGGAGGCACCCTGCACCAGCCCCGATTATTATGCCTTGGCAATGGGTCTAAAAAACCCCTGTGTTTATCTGTACTCAAGTTCCATTCTGCCCTGAAAAGGTCATGAAAAAGATTCAGAGGGAGGCATAGACCTCTAGTGATTATTAAACTTTTCTGCTGAATGAGGTCTACAACTCTGTAGCCCCAAAAGTTCAATCATATTATGTGCCTGGTCACTAGATTCAGGGCCCCGTATTATGAGTGGAGGGAGCCCCTTATCATAGATTCAGGGGAGGCATGTGTTTACCTTTTGCACCAGCCCTGATTATTAAATTGTGTACCCTCTGTATCATAGATTCAGGGGCCCCTCTGCTAGTCATTAACTCTGTACTTGCAAAGTTCAATCATTATTATGTGCCTGGTCACTAGATGAAAGTATTTATGAGTGGGGGGTCCCTGTATCATAGATTCAGGGAGGCCTGTATCCTTTGCACCAGCCCTGATTATTACACTGTGCCCCTTCTGATAATGGTCTAAAAACCACCTCCCTAGTTTTAACTCTGTATTCAAAGTTCAATCATTATTATGTGCTCTGGTCATCGTATGAAAGTAGATTCTGGGGAGGGCCCATTATCATAGATTCAGAGGAGGATGTGACCCTTGCACCAGGGATTATTAAACTGTGTACCTTCCCGGATAAGGTCTACAAACCACCTCTAATGTTTAACTCTGTGCCCCACAAAGTTCAATCATTATTATGTGCCCCAGATAGGATGAAAGTATGATTAGGGCCCTGTCGTAGATTCAGAGGACCGGACCTTTGCACCAGCCCTGATTATTAAACTCTGTACCTTCTGCTAGAGATAAGGTCTACAAAACTACCCTATGTTTAACTCTGTACTTGCAAAGTTCAATCATTATTATGTGCCTGGTCACTAGATGAATATGATTCAAGGGGCCCCGTAGATTCGTAGGCATTCACCTTGGCCCTGATTATTAAACTGTGTACCCCTAGATATCATCTAGTGTTTAACTCTGTACTTGCCAATCATTTATTATGTGCTGGTCACTAGATGAAAGTATGAGGAGGGCCCGTATCATAGATTCAGAGAAGGGGGATGCCTCTGCACCAGTCCTGATTATTCTGGGAGCCCCTGCTAGATAAGGTCATAAAACCCCTAGTGTTTAACTCTGTATTCAAAGTTCAATCATCGTTATGTGCCTTCACTAGATGAAAGTATGATTAAGATTCAGGGCCCTCTATCGTAGATTCCCTTGGGCCACTGTGTACCCTCTGAATAAAGGTCCCGTATTTTTTATTACACTCCGTATCGTATGTGCCTGTCACTAGATGAAAAGCCCCGTAAGGGGCATAGATTCAGGGGCCCTAGTGTTTAGATATCAGGGCCTCTAGTATTGTGCAAATCAGCCTGAGTCTGTGAAATATGATTATGATCCCCGTCATTCAGGGCCCCCATATTATTAAATTCAGGGGCCCCGTATCATGAATCATTATTATGTGGGAGGAAAGTATGTATCATTGATTCAGAGCCTCTTATTAAACTGTGTACCTTCTGCTAGATAAGGTCTATTTTAGTGTTTAAGGCTCTGTATCGTTTCATTATTATGTGCCTGGTCACTAGATGAAAGTATCATTATTCGGGGCCCCATATCATAGGATTCTGAGGGAGACATGACCGCTGCACCAGATTCTGGGGATAAGGTCCCCACCTCTAGTGTTTAACCCCGTATTTTCAATCATTCATGTGCCTGGTCACTAGATCGTATGATTCAGGAGCCCCGTATCATAGATTCAGATTCAGGGGATGCCCTGTAGCCCTGATTATTCAATCTGTGTTTTACAGTCTAGATATCCCGTTAGATTCTGCAGTGTTTAACTCTGTATTGCAAAGATTCTGATTATGTGCCTGGTATCCATCGATGAAATTTTAGATTCAGGCCCCGTATTACAGATTCAGAGGGGGATGTGACCTTGCACCAGTCCTGATTATTCAGGGGCCCTGCTAGATAAGGTAGAAAACCAGGGTGTTTAACTCTGTATCAAAGTTCAATCATTATTATGTGCCCTATCGCGAAAGTATGATTATGAGTGGAGGCCCCAGTCATCAGAGGGAGCATTTTTGACCTTTGCACCAGCCCGATTATTAAACTGTGTATTTCTGGGAGATAAGGTCTACAAAAGATTTAGTGTTTAACCTGTACTCAAGTTCAATCATTATTAGGGTGCCCTGTCACTAGATGAAAGTATGATTATGGTGGAGGGCCCTGTCCATCGGATTCAGAGAAGGGGATGTCCTTATCATGATTATTACATTCTGTGCCCCCTAGATATTGTATAATAAACCACCTCTAGTGTTTAACTCTTCAGGAAAGTTCAATCATAGATTCCTGGAGCCATGAAATAGATTCAGGGAGGCCTCTGTATCATAGATTCTGGGAGCCCGTGATATAGAGCCCCCGTATTTTTAGATTCTGCTAGATAGCCCTGTATCGTGTTTAACTCTGGGGCCCCATCATAGATTCAGGGAGCCTAGATGAAATTGTATCATAGAATCCAGGGCCCCCGTCATAGATTCAGGGAGCCTCTGTATCATAGATTCTGGGAGCCGTCTCGTAAGGTCTATAAAACCCCTCTATGTTTAGATTCAGGGGCCCCCAATCAGATTCAGTGGAGGTGTGACACTTGATGTATCATAGATTCAGGGAGGGCCTATGTATCATAGATTCTGGGGAGCCCCGTATCTATTATTGTACACCCCCCCTAGATTTTGATGAAAACCACCATCAGGGCCCCAACTCATATCGTAGATTCATTATGGGGGAGGCCCCGTATCATAGATTCAGGGGAGCCCTGTATACCTTCTGAATCAGGGACAAAACCTGTGTTTATCATTGCAAATTCAATCATTATTATGCCTCTCACTATCATAGATTCTGGGAGCCCCGTATCATGTGAAAACCCCGTCTATTTTAGATTCAGGACCCCAATCGTAGATTTAACGGAGCCCCTGTATCATAGATTCAGGGGAGCCCTGTATCATAGATTCAGGGACCCTGCATCATAGATTCCCCTTCTGCAGCCTCCACCTCTAGTAGCCTTGCAAAGTTCAATCATTATTATTCCTGATTCCGGGACCCCCCGTATCATAGATTCAGGTGCCCCGTATCGTAGATTCACTGGGACTCCGTATCATAGATTCAGGGTTTAACCCTGTATCATAGAATCATTATTATGTGCCTGTCATCAGAGATTCAGGGAGCCTCTGTATCATAGATTCTGGGAGCCCCGTGTGATAGACCCCCATATTTTAGATTCAGGAGACCCGTATCGTAGATTCAGGTCCCCGTATCATAGATTCAGGGAGCCCTGTATCATAGATTCAGGGGAGCCTCTGTATCATAGATTCAGGGAGCCCCTGTATTCATAGGGCCCCATATTTTCGTATTATTATGAGCCCCACTAGATGTATTTTAGATTCAGGGGCCCGTATCATAGATTCAGGGGAGGCATCTGTATCATAGATTCAGGGAGCCCCTGTATCATAGATTCCCCCTGGTATTTTTGGTATCATTAGAGGGGCCCCGTATTTTAGATTCAGGGGAGCCCCGTATCATAGATTCAGGGAGCCCCGTATCATAGATTCAGGAGCCCTGTCATCATAGATTCAGGGAGCCCCGTATCATAGATTCCCCCTTTTTTAGATTCAGACCCCGTACCAGCCCTGATTCTGGGGGTCCCCGTATCTGTAGAGGTCACCCGTATCGTAGATTTAGGGTGGAGCCCGTATCATAGATTCAGGGGCCCTGTATCCTTTGCATTCTGTGTACCTTCTGCTAGATAAGGTCTTCAGGGAGCCCGTATTTAGATTCAGGGCATGTGACCTTTGCATAGATTCAGGGGCCCTGTATCATAGAATCATTATGCCCCTGTATCATAGATTCAGGGGAGCCCCTGTATCATAGATTCAGGGGAGCCCTGTGACCCCCTATTTTAATTCAGGAGCCCCTATTTTTACACTCAGGAGCCATCTATCATAGATTCTAGGGCCCTGTCATCTAAGCCCCGTATCATGCAAAGCCCAATCATTTTTAGATTCAGGGAGCCTAGTATCATAGATTCAGGGAGCCCTGTATCACCAGTCCTGATTCAGGGCCCTGTATCATTCACAAATCCCCTGTATCAGATTCAGGGTGCCTCTGATGATCATAGAGATTCTGGGGCCCCGTATCATAGATTCAGAGGGATGTATTTTTGATTCAGGATTATTACACTGTATCATAGATTCTACAAAAGCCTCTGTATCATAGATTCAGGGTAAAGTTGGTCAATCATAGATTCTGGGGAGCCCCGTATCATAGAGCCCCGTATTTTAGATTCAAGAGCCCCACCTCTAGTATCGTAGATTCAGGGGCCCGTATCATAGATTCAGGGCCCTCATAGATTCAGGGTGTAGCCCTGTATCCATAGATTCAGGGAGCCTCTGTATCATAGATTCTGGGGAGCCCCATCATAGAGATTCCGAGGGAGCCCCCTGATTCAAGAGCCCTGTATTTTAGATTCAGGGAGCCCCGTATCGTAGATTCAGGGGCCCTGTATCATAGAATCAGGAGCCCTGTCACTAGATGAGAATCAGGGAGCCCGTATCATAGATTCAGGGAGCCCCTGTATCATAACCAGTACCCTGGATTCATAGTATTTTAGATATTTCATAAAGCCCCGTATTTTAGATTCTGGGCCCTGTATCATAGATTCAGGGGCCCTGATCATAGATTCAAGGAGCCCTGTATCCCGAGATTCAGGGGCCCTGTGACCATGCATTCCTGATTATTAAACCTGTATCATAGATTCTGCCCCCACCTTTAGATTCCCTCTGTACTCTGTTCAATCATTATTATGGCCTGGTCATAGATGAAAGATTCAGGGGAGCCCTGTATCATAGATTCAGGGAGCCCTGTATCATAGTCCTGATTTAGAAACTGTGTACCCTCTGCTAGATAAGATTCTAGGGAGCCTGTGCTGTTCATCATAGATTCTGGGAGCCCCGTATCATAGGATTCCGTATTTTAGATTCAGGAGCCCCTTGCATCGTAGATTCAGGGGCCCCTGTATCATAGATTCAGGGTTTAACTCTGTGTTGCATCATTATTATTCAGGGAGCCCCATGATTATATGAGGCCCCGTCATAGATTCAGGGAGCCTCTGTATCATAGATTCTGGGGTGCCCGTATCATAGAAACCCCCGTATTTTAGATTCAGGAATCCTGGTATCGTAGATTCAGGGAGCCCCGTATCATAGATTCAGGGAGCCCTGTATCACTGAATTTTAAGGGTTTAACCCCGGGCATAGATTCCTGGGAGCCTCTATGATTATAGATTCTGGGCCCCTGTCATAGATTCAGGGGGAGCCCCGTATTTAGATTCAGGTTGCCCCTGTATAAGGTCTACAAAACCATTCTAGGGCCCCGTTCGCAAAGTTCAATCATTATTATGCCCTGTATTTTAGATTCAGGGAGCCCCGTATCATAGATTCAGGGAGCCTCTGTATCATAGATTCTGGGAGCCCCGTATCATAGGGCCCTGTATTTTAGTTCAATTCCATGAGCCCCGTATCATGAAAGTAGATTCTGGGAGCCCCGTATCGCATCATAGATTCAGGGATTATTAAACTGTATCTGCTAGATTCACAAAACCAGCCCTGTGTTTAACTAGATTCAGGGAGCCTCTGTATCATAGATTCTGGGGAGCCCCGTATCATAGATTCCCATATTTTTTGCTAGATTCAAACAATCATTATTGGAGCCCCGTATCGTAGATTCAGGGAGCCCCTGTATCATAGATTCAGGGAGCCTGTATCATAGATTCAGAGGCCCCTGTATCATAGATTCAGGAGCCCCGTATCATAGATTCAGGATTATGCCCCGTCATTTTAGATTCAGAGCCCCGTATCATAGATTCAGGGGCCTCTGTATTAGGGTGGAGACATAGATTCAGGGAGCCTCTGTATCATAAGGTCTGCAAAAACCATTTTGTTTAGCCCTCATAGATTATGCCCCTAGATATTTTAGATTCAGGGAGCCCCGTATCATAGATTCAGGGCCCTGTATCATGAGATTCAGGGAGCCTCTGTATCATAGATTCAGGGGAGCCCTGTATCATAGATCAGCCTGGTCAGGATTTTTCTGTTCAAGAGGGAGCCCCTGTCGTAGATTCAGGGAGCCCCGTATTTAGATTCAGGGAGCCCTGTATCATGTAGATTTAGGGAGCCCTGTATCATAGATTCAGGGTCCCTGTATCATAGATTCAGGGAGCCCTGTATCATATTCATGGGAGCCCCTGTTCATAGATTCAGGGAGGTGCCCCGCATAAGATTTAGGGCCCCTTATTTTAGATTCAGGGCCCCTGTATCATTAGATTCAGGGGCCCTGTCATAGATTCAGGAGCCTCTGTATCATAGATTCTGGGAGCCCCGTATCATTTCAGGGAGCCCCTGTATTTTGGATTCAGGGCCCCGTATTTCCTAGATTCAAAAGGCCCCATTATATCAGGTTCAGGGAGCCCTGTATCATAGATTCAGGGAGCCCTGTATCATAGATTCAGGGGAGCCTCTGTATCATAGATTCTGGGAGCCCCGTATAATAGAGCCCCGTATTTTAACTTGATTCAGGAGCCCTGTATTATGTAGATTCAGGGAGCCCCTGTATCATAGATTCAGGGAGCCCTGTATCATTCACTGTGCCCCGAATCAGGGAGCCCCCGTATCATAGATTCAGGGAGCCCCGTCTGTATCATAGATTCATGGGAGCCCCTGTATCATAGATTCAGGGCCCCTGTATTTTAGATTCTGGGGCCCCGTATCAGGGTTTAACCCGTATTTTGGATTCAGGGGCCTGGTATTTCAGGGGAGCCCCATCATAGATTCAGGGATTGTAGTCATAGATTCTGGGAGCCCCTATAATAGAGCCCTGTCATTAGATTCAGGAGCCCCGTATCGTAGATTCAGGGAGCCCTGTATCAAAGTAGATTCATCATAGATTCAGGGGAGCCTCTGTATCATAGGGAGCCCTGATTATCTGAGACCCCTGTATCATAGATTCTGGGAGCCCTGTATTTTTTCAATCATTCCAGGAGCCCCGTATCGTGAGATTCAGGGAGCCCCGTATCATAGATTCAGGGGAGCCCTGTATCATAGAATCAGGGGGTTTCCTGTATCATAGATTCAGGGAGCCTCTGTATCATAGATTCTGGGGAGCCCCGTATCATAGAAGCCCCGTATTTTAGATTCAGGGGCCCCAGTCGTAGATTCAGGGAGCCCCGTATCATAGATTCAGGGAGCCTATGTATCATAGATTCAGGGGAGCCCCGTGTCATAGATATTTTGGATTCCGGGAGCCCCGTATCGTAGATTCAGGGAGCCCTGTATCATAGATTCAGGAGCCCCGTATCATAGATTCAGGAGCCCCGTATCATAGATTCATAGGAGCCTCTGTATCATAGATTCTGGGAGCCCTGTATCATAGATTCAGGGCCCCATATTTTTTAGATTCAGGACCCCCGTATCATTCAGGGAGCCCCGTATCATAGATTCAGGGAGCCCTGTATCATAGATTCTGGGAGCCCCCTAGTATCATAGCCCCTGTATTTTAGATTCAGGAGCCCCCGTATCGTAGATTCAGGGGAGCCCTGTATCATATCATGATTCAGGGAGCCCTGTATCATAGATTCAGGGAGCCCGTATCATAGATTCAGAGCCCCTGTATCATATTTTAGATTCTGGGAGCCCCGTATCATAGATTCAGGGGCCCCGTATTTTAGATTCAGAGCCCCGTATCATAGATTCAGGGAGCCCCTGTATCATAGATTCAGGGGAGCCTCTGTATCATATCATAGAGCCCTGTATTTTAGATTCAGGAGCCCTGTATCAGAGATTCAGGGAGCCCCCCCATAGATTCAGGGAGCCCTGTATCATAGATTCAGGGAGCCCTGTATCATAGATTCAGGGAGCCTCTGTATCATAGATTCTGGGAGCCCCCGTATCATTTATTTTTTGATTCAGGGCCCCGTATCATAGATTCAGGGAGCCTCAGATCATAGATTCAGGGAGCCCTCATAGATTCAGGGAGCCCTGTATCATAGATTCTGGGAGCCCCGTATCATAGAGCCCCCGTTTTTAGATTCAGGAGCCCCGTATTTAGATTCAGGGAGCCCTGTATCATAGATTCAGGGGAGGCCCTGTATCATAGATTCAGGGAGCCCTGTATCATAGAATCAGGGAGCCTGTATCATAGATTCAGGGAGCCTCTGTATCATAGATTCTGGGAGCCCCGTATCATAGAGCCCCCGTATTTTAGATTCAGGAGCCCTGTATCGTAGATTCAGGGAGCCATGTATCATAGATTCAGGGAGCCCTGTATCATAGATTCAGGGAGCCCTGTATCATAGATTCAGGGGAGCCCCGTATCAGGAGCCTCTGTATCATAGATTCTGGGGCCCCTAGTGTTTTTAGATTCAGGGAGCCCTGTATTTTAGATTCAGGAGCCCCGTATCATAGATTCAGGGAGCCTCTGTATCATAGATTCTGGGAGCCCTGTATCATAGAGCCCCTGTATTTTAGATTCAGGGCCCCTGTATCATAGATTCAGGGAGCCCCGTATCGTAGATTCAGGGAGCCCCATCATAGATTCAGGGAGCCCTGTATCATAGATTCAGGGACCTCTGTATCATAGATTCTGGGAGCCCCTGTATCATAGATTCCCCCCTATCGTAGATTCAGGGAGCCCTTGCATTTAGATTCAGGAGCCCCGTATCGTAGATTCAGGGAGCCCCGTATCATAGATTCAGGGAGCCCTGTATCATAGAATCAGGGAGCCCTGTATCATAGATTCAGGGAGCCTCTGTATCATAGATTCTGGGAGCCCCCAATCATCATAGAGCCCCGTATTTTAGATTCAGGAGCCCCGTATCGTAGATTCAGGGATCATAGATTCAGGGAGCCCTGTATCATAGAATCAGGGCCCCTGTATCATAGATTCAGGGAGCCTCTGTATCATAGATTCTGGGAGCCCCGTATCATAGAGCCCCGTATTTTAGATTCAAGAGCCCCGTATCGTAGATTTAGGGAGCACCTTATCATAGATTCAGGGAGCCCTGTATCATAGAATCAGGGAGCCCTGTATCATTTCAGGGCCCCCTCTGTATCATAGATTCTGGGAGCCCCTGTATCATAGATTCAGGGCCCCCGTATCATAGATTCAGGAGCCCCGTATCATAGATTCAGGGAGCCCTGTATTTTAGATTCAGAAACCCCCGTTAGATTCAGGGAGCCTCTGTATCATAGATTCTGGGAGCCCCGTATCATAGAGCCCCGTATTTTAGATTCAGGAGCCCCGTATCGTAGATTCAGGAGCCCCCGTATCATAGATTCAGGGGCCCTGTATCATAGAATCAGGAGCCTCTGTATCATAGATTCAGAGGAGGGAGCCCCGTATCATAGATTCAAGAGCCCCCTGAGCCCTGTATTCATAGGAGCCCCGTATTTTAGATTCAGGGCCCCGTATCGTAGATTCAGGGAGCCCTGTATCATAGATTCAGGAGCCCCTGTACCCTATTCAGGGATCTGTATAGATTCTGGGAGCCCCGTATCATAGAGCCCCGTATTTTAGATTCAGGAGCCCCCGTATCGTAGATTCAGGGGAGCCCCGTATCATAGATTCAGGGGCCCTGTATCATAGAATCAGGGAGCCCTGTATCATAGATTCAGGGAGCCTCTGTATCATAGATTCTGGGAGCCCCGTATCATAGAGCCCCGTATTTTTTAGATTCAGGAGCCCGTATCGTAGATTCAGGGGCCCCTTATCATAGATTCAGGGAGCCCTGTATCATAGATTCAGGGAGCCCCGTATCATAGATTCAGGGAACCCCTGTATCATTTTAGATTCTGGGAGCCCTGTATCATAGATTCAGGGGAGCCCCTGTATCATAGATTCAGGAGCCCCGTATCATAGATTTTTTAGATTCAGCCCCCGTGTATCATAGATTCAGGGAGCCCTGTATCATAGATTCAGGGAGCCCCTGTATCATAGATTCAGGGGCCCCTGTATCATGGGGAGCCCCGTATCCCCCCGTATTTTTAGATTCAGGGAGCCCCGTATCGTAGATTCAGGGAGCCCCGTATCATAGATTCAGGGAGCCCTGTATCATAGATTCAGGAGCCCCTGTATCATAGATTCTGGGATTTTAGATTCATAGATCATAGATTCAGGGAGCCCCTGTATTTTAGATTCAGGGAGCCCCGTATCATAGATTCAGGGAGCCCGTATCATAGATTCAGGGGAGCCCCGTATCATAGATTCAGCCCCGTATCATAGAGGGGCCCCGTATTTTAGATTCAGGAGCCCTGTATCATAGATTCAGGGAGCCCTGTATCATAGATTCAGGGAGCCCCTGTATCATAGAATCAGGGAGCCGTATCCCCCATAGATTCAGGGAGCCCCTGTATCATAGATTCAGGGAGCCCCGTATCATAGATTCCCCATATTTAGAGCCCTGTATCATAGATTCAGGGAGCCCCGTATCATAGATTCAGGAGCCCCCGTATCATAGATTCAGGGAGCCCTGTATCATAGAATCATGGGAGCCCTGTATCATTTAGATTCAGGAGCCCCGTATCATAGATTCAGGGAGCCCCGTATCATAGATTCAGGGAGCCCCGTATCGTAGATTCAGGGAGCCCTGTATCATAGATTCAGGGAGCCTCTGTATCATAGATTCTGGGAGCCCCCGTATCATAGAGCCCCGTATTTCAGGAGCCCTGTATCATATTCAATGAGCCCGTATCATAGATTCAGGAGCCCTGTATCATAGATTCAGGGAGCCCTGTATCATAGATTCAGGGAGCCTCTGTATCATAGATTCTGGGAGCCCCGTATCATAGAGCCCCGTATTTTAGATTCAGGAGCCCCGTATCGTAGATTCAGGGAGCCACGTATCATAGATTCAGGGAGCCTCTGTATCATAGATTCTGGGAGCCCCGTATCATAGAGCCCCGTATTTTAGATTCAAAGAGCCCCCGTATCGTAGATTCAGGGGAGCCCGTATCATAGATTCAGGGAGCCCTGTATCATAGATTCAGGGATGTATCTGTATCTAGATTCTGGGAGCCCCATATCATAGAGCCCCGTATTTTAGATTCAGGAGCCCCCGTATCATAGATTCAGGGAGCCCCGTATCATAGATTCAGGGAGCCCTGTATCATAGATTCAGGGGCCCTGTATCATAGATTCTGGAGCCTCTGTATCATAGATTCTGGGAGCCCCGTATCAGATTCAGAGCCCCGTATTTTAGATTCAGGAGCCCCGTATCATAGATTCAGGGAGCCCTGTATAATAGATTCAGGGAGCCCTGTATCATAGAATCAGGGAGCCCTGTATCATAGATTCAGGGAGCCTCTGTATCATAGATTCTGGGAGCCCCGTATCATAGAGCCCCGTATTTTTTCAGGAGCCCCGTATCGTAGATTCAGGGAGCCCCGTATCATAGATTCAGGAGCCCTGTATCATAGATTCAGGGAGCCCTGTATCATAGATTCTGGGAGCCCCCCATAGTATCATAGATTCAGAGCCCCGTATTTTAGATTCAGGAGCCCCGTATCATAGATTCAGGGAGCCCTGTATCATAGATTCAGGGAGCCCTGTATCATAGATTCAGGGAGCCCTGTATCATAGATTCTGGGAGCCCCTGTATCATAGATTCTGGGAGCCCCCGATCATAGATTCCCGGGTGATTCAGGAGCCCCGTATCATAGATTCAGGGAGCCCTGTATCATAGATTCAGGAGCCCCCGTATCATAGATTCAGGGAGCCCTGTATCATAGATTCAGGGAGCCCTGTATCATAGATTCTGGGAGCCCCGTATCATAGATTCAGGAGCCCTGTATTAGATTCAGGGAGCCCCGTATCATAGATTCAGGGAGCCCTGTATCATAGATTCAGGGAGCCCTGTATCATAGATTCTGGGAGCCCCTGTATCATAGATTCCCCGTATTTTAGGAGCCCCTGTATTTTAGATTCAGGGAGCCCTGTATCATAGATTCAGGGAGCCCTGTATCATAGATTCAGGAGCCCTGTATCATAGATTCTGGGAGCCCCGTATCATAGAGCCCCGTATTTTAGATTCAGGAGCCCTTCGTAGATTCAGGGAGCCCCGTATCATAGATTCAGGGACTGCCCCGTATCATAGAATCAGGGGCCCCGTATCATAGATTCAGGAACTGGCTGTATCATAGATTCTGGGAGCCCCGTATCATAGGGCCCCGTATTTTTAGATTCAGGAGCCCCCGTATCGTAGATTCAGGGAACCCCGTATCATAGATTCAGGGAGCCCTGTATCATAGATTCAGGGAGCCCTGTATCATAGATTCAGGGAACCTCTGTATCATAGATTCAAGGAGCCCCGTATCGTATCATAGATTCAGGAGCCCCGTATCATAGATTCAGGGAGCCCCGTATCATAGATTCAGGGAGCCCCTGTATCATAGATTGTATCTGGGGAGCCCCTGCATCATAGATTGTATTTTAGATTCAGGAGCCCCATATCATAGATTCAGGGAGTATCATAGATTCAGGGAGATTCCCTGTATCATAGATTCAGGGAGCCTCTGTATCATAGATTCTGGGAGCCCTGTATCATAGATTCAGGGAGCCCCGTATGTATTTTCAGGGATTATCATGGAGCCCCTGTATCATAGATTCTGGGAGCCCCATCATAGAGCCCCGTATCATAGATTCAGGGAGCCCTGTATCATAGATTCAGGGGAGCCCCGTATCATAGATTCAGGGAGCCCTGTATCATAGATTCTGGGAGCCCTGTATCATAGAGCCCCGTATTTTGGGAGGAGCCCTGTATTAGATTCAGGGAGCCCTTATCATAGATTCAGGGAGCCCTGTATCATAGAATCAGGGGCCCCTGTATCATAGATTCAGGGAGCCTCTGTATCATAGATTCTGGGAGCCCCCGTATCATAGAGAGCCCCGTATTTTAGATTCAAGAGCCCCGTATTTTAGATTCAGGGAGCCCCGTATCATAGATTCAGGGAGCCCTGTGTATCATAGATTCAGGGAGCCTCTGTATCATAGATTCTGGGAGCCCCGTATCATATTTTAGATTCAAGAGCCCCGTATCGTAGATTCAGGGGAGCCCCGTATCGTAGATTCCCCTGTATCGTAGATTCAGGGAGCCCCTGTATCATAGATTCAGGGAGCCCGTGTATCATAGATTCAGGGAGCCTCTGTATCATAGATTCTGGGAGCCCCCGTATCATAGAGCCCCGTATTTTAGATTCAGGGGAGCCCCTGTATCGTAGATTCAGGGAGCCCTTATCATAGATTCAGGGAGCCCTGTATCATAGAATCAGGGAGCCCTGTATCATAGATTCAGGGAGCCTCTGTATCATAGATTCTGGGAGCCCCGTATCATAGAGCCCCGTATTTTAGATTCAGGAGCCCCGTATCGTAGATTCAGGGAGCCCCGTATCATAGATTCAGGGAGCCCTGTATCATAGAATCAGGGAGCCCTGTATCATAGATTCAGGGAGCCTCTGTATCATAGATTCTGGGAGCCCCGTATCATAGAGCCCCGTATTTTAGATTCAGGAGCCCCGTATCGTAGATTCAGGGAGCCATGTATCATAGATTCAGGGAGCCCTGTATCATAGATTCAGGGAGCCCCGTATCATAGATTCAGGGAGCCCCGTATTTCAGGGAACTTCAGGAGCCCCCTGTATCGTAGATTCAGGGAGCCCCGTATCATTAGATTCAGGGAGCCCCGTATCATAGATTCAGGGAGCCCTGTATCATAGATTCAGGGAGCCTCTGTATCATAGATTCTGGGAGCCCCGTCATCCCCGTATAGATTCAAGAGCCCCGTATTTTAGATTCAGGGGCCCCGTATCTTCAGGGAGCCCCGTATCATAGATTCTGGGAGCCCCGTATCATCCCGTATTTTAGATTCAGGAGCCCCGTATCATAGATTCAGGGAGCCCCGTATCATAGATTCAGGGAGCCCCGTATCATAGATTCAGGGGCCCCTGTATCATAGATTCAGGGAGCCCTGTAGATTCAGGGAGCCCTGTATCATAGATTCTGGGAGCCCCGTATCATAGATTCCCGGATTTTAGATTCATAGGTATTTTAGATTCAGGAGCCCTTATCATAGATTCAGGGAGCCCTGTATCATAGAATCAGGGGCCCCTGTATCATAGATTCAGGGAGCCTCTGTATCATAGATTCTGGGAGCCCCGTATCATAGAGCCCCGTTTTTAGATTCAGGAGCCCCGTATCGTAGATTCAGGGAGCCCGTATCATAGATTCAGGGAGCCCTGTATCATAGAATCAGGGGCCCTGCCCTGTATCATAGATTCAGGAGCCTCTGTATCATAGATTCTGGGAGCCCCCGTATCATAGGCCCCATATTTTAGATTCAGGGAGCCCCGTATCGTAGATTCAGGGAGCCACGTATCATAGATTCAGGGAGCCTCTGTATCATAGATTCTGGGAGCCCCCATCATCCCCCGTATTTTATTTTAGATTCAAGGAGCCCTGTATCATAGATTCAGGGAGCCCTGTATCATAGATTCAGGGGCCCCTGTATCATAGATTCAGGGAGCCCTGTATCATAGATTCTGGGAGCCCCGTATCATAGAGCCCCATATTTTAGATTCAGGAGCCCCATATTTTTTAGATTCAGATTCAGGGAGCCCGTATCATAGATTCAGGAGCCCTGTATCATAGATTCTGGGAGCCCGTATCATAGATTCCCCGAGCCCCGTTCATAGAGCCCCCGTATTTTAGATTCAGGGCCCCGTATCATAGATTCAGGAGCCCCTGTATCATAGATTCAGGGAACCTCTGTATCATAGATTCTGGGAGCCCCGTATCATAGAGCCCCGTATTTTAGATTCAGGAGCCCGTATCGTAGATTCAGGGAGCCCCGTATCATAGATTCAGGGAGCCCTGTATCATAGATTCAGGGAGCCCTGTATCATAGATTCCGGGAGCCCTGTATCATAGATTCTGGGAGCCCCGTATCATAGAATCAGGGAGCCCGTATCATTTAGATTCAGGAGCCCTGTATTTTAGATTCAGGGAATTTTGATTCAGCCCCGTATCATAGATTCAGGGAGCCCTGTATCATAGATTCAGATTCAGGGAGCCCCGTATCATAGATTCAGGGAGCCTCCCCGTATCATAGATTCTGGGAGCCCCGTATCATAGAGCCCCGTATTTTAGATTCAGGAGCCCCTGTATCGTAGATTCAGGGAGCCCCGTATCATAGATTCAGGGAGCCCTGTATCATAGAATCAGGGAGCCCTGTATCATAGATTCAGGAGCCTCTGTATCATAGATTCTGGGAGCCCCCCGTCATAGAGCCCCGTATTTTAGATTCAGGGGCCCCGTATCGTAGATTCAGGGAGCCCCGTATCATAGATTCAGGGAGCCCTGTATCATAGATTCAGGGGAGCCTCTGTATCATAGGGAGCCCCCGTATCATAGAGCCCCCGTATTTTTAGATTCAAGAGGAGTATCATTCAGGGGCCCTGTATCATAGATTCAGGAGCCCCGTATCATAGATTCAGGGAGCCCTGTATCATAGATTCTGAATCAGGAGCCCTGTATCATAGATTCAGGAGCCCTGTATCATAGATTCTGGGGAGCCCCGTATCATAGAGCCCCGTATTTTAGATTCAGGACCCCCAGATTCATCATAGATTCAGGGAGCCCCGTATCATAGATTCAGGGAGCCTCTGTATCATAGATTCTGGGAGCCCCGTATCATAGAGGCCCCGTATTTTAGATTCAGGGCCCCGTATTGTAGATTCAGCCCCGTATCATAGATTCAGGGAGCCCTGTATCATAGATTCAGGGAGCCCTGTATCATAGATTCAGGAGCCTCTGTATCATAGATTCTGGGAGCCCCGTATCATAGAGCCCCCGTATTTTAGATTCAGGAGCCCCCGTATCGTAGATTCAGGGAGCCCCGTATCATAGATTCAGGGGGCCCTGTATCATAGATTCAGGGAGCCCTGTATCATAGATTCAGGGAGCCCTGTATCATAGATTCAGGGAGCCCCTGTATCATAGATTCAGGATTTCATAGATTCAGGAGCCCTGTATCATAGATTCAGGGAGCCCCCTCCTCTGTATCATAGATTCAGGGAGCCCCGTATCGTCATTCCAGAATCCCCGGGAGCCCGTATCATATTCAGGAGCCCCTGTATCATAGATTCAGGAGCCCCTGTATCATAAGTATTTTAGATTCAGGAGCCCCGTATCGTAGATTCAGGGCCCCATTCAGGGAGCCCTGTCATATCATAGATTCAGGGAGCCTCTGTATCATAGATTCTGGGGAGCCCCGTATCATAGAGCCCCGTATTTTAGATTCAGGAGCCCCATCGTAGATTCAGGGAGCCCCGTATCATAGATTCAGGGAGCCCTGTATCATAGAATCAGGGAGCCCCCGTATCATAGATTCAGGGAGCCTCTGTATCATAGATTCTGGGAGCCCCCGTATCATAGAGCCCCTATTTTAGATTCAGGAGCCCCCCTGTATCGTAGATTCAGGGGCCCCTGTATCATAGATTCAGGGAGCCCTGTATCATAGAATCAGGGAGCCCTGTATCATAGATTCAGGGAGCCTCTGTATCATAGATTCTGGGAGCCCCGTATCATAGAGCCCCGTATTTTTTAGATTCAGGGAGCCCGTATCGTAGATTCAGGGAGCCCCGTATCATAGATTCAGGGGAGCCCTGTATCATAGATTCAGGGAGCCCTGTATCATAGATTCTGGGGAGCCTCTGTATCATATTATTTTAGATTCAGAGCCCCGTATTTTAGATTCAGGGCCCCTGTATCATAGATTCAGGAGCCTCTGTATCATAGATTCAGGGAGCCCCCGTATCATAGAGCCCCGTATTTTAGATTCAGGGAGCCCTATCGTAGATTCAGGGAGCCCTGTATCATAGATTCAGGGAGCCCTGTATCATAGATTCTGGGAGCCCTGTATCATAGATTCAGATTCAGCCCCCGTATCGTAGATTCAGGGAGCCCCGTATCATAGATTCAGGGAGCCCTGTATCATAGAATCAGGGAGCCCTGTATCATAGATTCAGGGAGCCTCTGTATCATAGATTCTGGGAGCCCCGTATCATAGAGCCCCCGTATTTTTAGATTCAGGAGCCCCGTATCGTAGATTCAGGGAGCCCTTATCATAGATTCAGGGGGCCCTGTATCATAGAATCAGGGAGCCCTGTATCATAGATTCAGGGAGCCTCTGTATCATAGATTCTGGGAGCCCCCGTATCATAGAGCCCCGTATTTTAGATTCAGGATTTTCATAGATTCAGGGAGCCCCGTATCATAGATTCAGGGAGCCCTGTATCATAGATTCAGGGAGCCCTGTATCATAGATTCTGGGAGCCTCTGTATCATAGATTCTGGGAGCCCCGATTTAGAGCCCCGTATTTTAGATTCAGGGAGCCCTGTATCATAGAATCAGGGAGCCCTGTATCATAGATTCAGGGAGCCTCTGTATCATAGATTCTGGGAGCCCCGTATCATAGAGCCCCGTATTTTAGATTCAGGAGCCCCGTATCGTAGATTCAGGGAGCCCCGTATCATAGATTCAGGGAGCCCTGTATCATAGAATCAGGGAGCCCTGTATCATAGATTCAGGGAGCCTCTGTATCATAGATTCTGGGAGCCCCATCATAGAGCCCCCGTATTTTAGATTCAGGAGCCCCCGTATCGTAGATTCAGGGAGCCCATGTATCATAGATTCAGGGAGCCTCTGTATCATAGATTCTGGGAGCCCTGTATCATAGATTCCCGGGAGCCTCCCCGTATCATAGATTCTGGGAGCCCCATATCATAGAGCCCTGTATTTTAGATTCAGGGAGCCCTGTATCATAGATTCAGGGAGCCTCTGTATCATAGATTCAGGGAGCCCTGTATCATAGATTCAGGGAGCCCCCTGTATCCCCCTTATTTCATAGATTCAGGGAGCCCTGTATCATAGATTCTGGGGAGCCCTGTATCATAGATTCCCCCTGTATTTTAGATTCAGGGAGCCCCTGTATCATAGATTCAGGGAGCCCCGTATCATAGATTCAGGAGCCCTGTATCAAGGCCCCATATCGTAGATTCAGGAGCCCCGTATCATAGATTCAGGGAGCCTCTGTATCATAGATTCTGGGAGCCCCCCGTCATAGAATTCAGGGCCTCTGTATTTTAGATTCAGGGAGCCCTGTATCGTAGATTCAGGGAGCCCCGTATCATAGATTCAGGAGCCCCGTATTTTAGATTCAGGGAGCCCCTGTATCATAGATTCAGGGAGCCTCTGTATCATAGATTCATAGAGCCCCATGTTTTAGAGATCAGGGAGCCCTGTATCATAGATTCAGGGAGCCCCGTATCATAGATTCAGGGAGCCCTGTATCATAGATCAGGAGCCCCGTATCATAGATTCAAGAGCCCCGTATCGTAGATTCAGGGAGCCCCGTATCATAGATTCAGGGAGCCCTGTATCATAGATTCAGGGAGCCTCTGTATCATAGATTCTGGGAGCCCCGTATCATAGAGCCCCGTATTTTAGATTCAAGAGCCCCGTATCGTAGATTCAGGGAGCCCCGTATCGTAGATTCAGGGAGCCCTGTATCATAGAATCAGGGAGCCCTGTATCATAGATTCAGGGAGCCTCTGTATCATAGATTCTGGGAGCCCCGTATCATAGAGCCCCGTATTTTAGATTCAGGAGCCCCGTATTGTAGATTCAGGGCCCCCCATATCATAGATTCAGGGAGCCCTGTATCATAGAATCAGGGAGCCCTGTATCATAGATTCAGGGAGCCTCTGTATCATAGATTCTGGGAGCCCCGTATCATAGAGCCCCGTATTTTAGATTCAGGAGCCCCGTATTGTAGATTTAGGGAGCCCCTTATCATAGATTCAGGGAGCCCTGTATCATAGAATCAGGGAGCCCTGTATCATAGATTCAGGGAGCCTCTGTATCATAGATTCTGGGAGCCCCGTATAATAGAGCCCCGTATTTTAGATTCAGGAGCCCCGTATCGTAGATTCAGGGAGCCCTGTATCATAGATTCAGGGAGCCCTGTATCATAGATTCAGGGAGCCCTTGAGATTCAGGGAGCCCCGTATCATAGATTCAGGATTCAGGAGCCCCGTATCGTAGATTCAGGGAGCCCTGTATCATAGATTCAGGAGCCCTGTATCATAGATTCAGGGAGCCTCTGTATCATAGATTCTGGGAGCCCCCGTATCATAGATTCAGGGAGCCCCGTATCATTTCCTGTAGTTGTATCATAGATTCAGGAGCCCCTGTATCATAGATTCAGGGAGCCCTGTATCCCTTCAGGGAGATTCAGGGGCCCTGTATCATAGATTCAGGGGAGCCCTGTATCATAGATTCAGGGAGCCTCTGTATCATAGATTCTGGGAGCCCCGTATCATAGAGCCCCGTATTTTAGATTCAGGAGCCCCATATCGTAGATTCAGGGAGCCCCGTATCATAGATTCAGGGAGCCCTGTATCATAGAATCAGGGAGCCCTGTATCATAGATTCAGGGAGCCTCTGTATCATAGATTCTGGGAGCCCCGTATCATAGAGCCCCGTATTTTAGATTCAGGACCCCCTTATCGTAGATTCAGGGAGCCCCGTATCATAGATTCAGGGAGCCCTGTATCATAGAATCAGGGAGCCCCGTATCATAGATTCAGGGAGCCTCTGTATCATAGATTCTGGGAGCCCCGTATCATAGAGCCCCGTATTTTAGATTCAGGAGCCCCGTATCGTAGATTCAGGGAGCCCCGTATCATAGATTCAGGGAGCCTCTGTATCATAGATTCTGGGAGCCCCGTATCATAGATTCCCTCTGTTTTAGATTCTGGGAGCCCCGTATCATAGGGCCCCATATTTTAGATTCAGGAGCCCCGTATTTTAGATTCAGGGAGCCACGTATCATAGATTCAGGGAGCCTCTGTATCATAGATTCTGGGAGCCCCGTATCATAGAGCCCCGTATTTTAGATTCAAGAGCCCCGTATCGTAGATTCAGGGAGCCCCGTATCATAGATTCAGGGAGCCCTGTATCATAGATTCAGGGAGCCTCTGTATCATAGATTCTGGGAGCCCCGTATCATAGAGCCCCGTATTTTAGATTCAGGAGCCCCGTATCGTAGATTCAGGGAGCCCCGTATCGTAGATTCAGGGAGCCCTGTATCATAGATTCAGGGAGCCCTGTATCATAGATTCAGGGAGCCTCTGTATCATAGATTCTGGGAGCCCCCAAATCATAGAGCCCCGTATTTTAGATTCAGGAGCCCCGTACTTGTAGATTTAGGGAGCCCTTATCGTATCATAGATTCAGGGAGCCCTGTATCATAGATTCAGGGAGCCTCTGTATCATAGATTCTGGGAGGGAGCCTCTGTATCATAGATTCAGGAGCCCCCCATAGATTCTGGGCCCGAGCCCCCCCATAGATTCTGGGAGCAGGGCCCCCGTATCATAGATTCAGGGAGCCCCGTATCATAGATTCAGGGAGCCTCTGTATCATAGATTTGGAATCAGGGAGCCCCGTATCATAGATTCAGGGAGCCCCTGTATCATAGATTCTGGGAGCCCCGTATCATAGATTCAGGGGCCCCGTATTTTGGATTCAGGGCCCCGTATCGTAGATTCAGGGAGCCCGTATCATAGATTCAGGGAGCCTCTGTATCATAGATTCTGGGAGCCCCGTATCATAGAGCCCCGTATTTTAGATTCAAGAGCCCCGTATCGTAGATTCAGGGGAACCCGTATCATAGATTCAGGAGCCCTGTATCATAGAATCAGGGCCCTGTATCAGATTCAGGAGCCTCTGTATCATAGATTCTGGGAGCCCCGTATCATAGAGCCCCGTATTTTTGATTCAGGGCCCCCCGTATCGTAGATTCAGGGAGCCCTGTATCGTAGATTCAGGGAGCCCTGTATCATAGATTCAGGGAGCCCTGTATCATAGATTCAGGGAGCCTCTGTATCATAGATTCTGGAATAGAGCCCCGTATTTTTTAGATTCAGGGCCCCGTATCATAGATTCAGGGAGCCCCGTATCATAGATTCAGGGAGCCCTGTATCATAGATTCTGGGAGCCCTGTATCATAGAGCCCCGTGGGCCTGTATCATAGATTCAGGGAGCCCCGTATCATGATGGGTCAGGGAGCCCCGTATCATAGATTCTGGGGAGCCCCGTATCATAGATCCCCGTATTTTGTGGATTCAGGGCCCCGTATCATAGATTCAGGGAGCCCTGGACCCCTGTATCATATCATAGATTCAGGGAGCCTCTGTATCATAGATTCTGGGAGCCCCATCATATTCGTATTTTAGATTCAGGCCCTATCGTAGAGATTTAGGGAGCCCATGATTCATTCATAGAATCCCCTGTATCATAGATTCAGGGAGCCTCTGTATCATAGATTCAGGGAGCCCCGTATCCTTAAAGCCCCGATTCAGGGAGCCCCGTATCGTAGATTTTTTAGATTCAGGGAGCCCTGTATCGTTCATCATAGATTCAGGGAGCCTCTGTATCATAGATTCTGGAACCCCGTATCATAGAGCCCCGTATTTTAGATTCAGGAGCCCCGTATCGTAGATTCAGGGAACCCCGTATCATAGATTCAGGGGAGCCCTGTATCATAGATTCAGGGAGCCCTGTATCATAGATTCAGGAACCCTGTATCATAGATTCCCGGAACCCCCGTATCATAGATTCTGTATTTTAGATTCAGGGAGCCCGTATCGTAGATTCAGGAGTCCTGTATCATAGATTCAGGGAGCCCTGTATCGTAGATTCAGGGAGCTCTGTACATGGCCCGTATCATAGATTCCCGGGAGCCCCGTATCATAGATTCTGGGCCCGTATCATAGATTGATTTTAGGCCCCTGTATCATAGATTCAGGAACTGCCCTGTCATAGATTTGAATGAACTGGGTGCCCTGTATCATATCATAGATTCAATGAACCCCGTATCATAGATTCAGGGAGCAGACAATATCATTAGATTCAGGAACCCCCGTATCATAAGATTTTAGATTCTGGACCCAGTATCGTAGATTCAGGGACTGCCCGTATCATAGATTTGAAATGAGCCTCTGTATCATAGATTCTGAACGAGCCCCGTATCATAGATTCCCCGTATTTTGGATTCAACTGGCCCCGTATCGTAGATTCAGGGAGCCCCGTATCATAGATTCAGGGGAGCCCTGTATCATAGATAGAATCTGGGGAACCTGTATCATAGATTCAGGAACTCTGTATCATATAGATTTGGGAACCCCTGTATCATAGATTGCCCCGTATTTTAGATTCAGGGCCCCGTATCACAGATTCAGGGGAGCCCTGTATCATAGATTCAGGGAGCCCTGTATCATAGATTCGGTGAGCCCTGTATCATAGATTCAGATTCAGAACCCCCCGTATCATAGATTGAGGGGCCCCTGTATCATAGATTCAAGCCCAATATCATAGATTCAGGGAATTGTATTTTCTAGATTTGAAGAGCTGGCTGTGTCATAGATTCGGTGCCCCGTATCATAGATTCAGGGAATGAATCGTAGATTTGAAGAGCCCTGTATCAGATTCGGGGAGCGGACAATATCATAGATTCTGGGAATTGTATCATAGATTTGAAGAGCTGGCTGTATCGCCAAAGATTCGGTGAGCAGACACATGTATCATAGATTCGGGGAATTATTGTATCATAGATTTGAAGAGCTGGCTGTCATAGATTCGATGAGCAGACAATATCATAGATTCAGGGAATTGGTTGTATCATAGATTTGAAGAGCTGGCTGTGTCATAGATTCGGTGAGCGGACAATATCATAGATTCGGGAATTGGTTTATCATAGATTTGAAGAGCTGGCTGTGTCATAGATTCGGTGAGCAGACAATATCACAACATTGGTTGTATCATAGATTTGGGAACTGGCTGTATCATAGATTTGAAGAGCTGGCTGGTGTCATAGATTCGGTGAGCGGACAATATCATAGATTCGGGGAACTGGTTGTATCATAGATTTGAAGAGCTGGCTGTGTCATAGATTCGGTGAGCGGACAATATCATAGATTCGGGGAACTGGTTGTCATAGATTCGGTGAGCATCATAGATTCGGGGACATTTGATCATAGATTTGAAGAGCTGGCTGTGTCATAGATTCGGTGAGCAGACAATATCATAGATTCGGGGAACTGGCTGTATCATAGATTTGAAGAGCTGGCTGTGTCATAGATTCGGTGAGACGGACAAGATTCAGAGGACATAGATTCGGGGAACTGGCTGTAACATAGATTTGAAGAGCTGGCTGTCTCATAGATTCGGTGGCGGACAATATCATAGATTCGGGGAACTGGTTGTATCATAGATTTGAAGAGCTGGCTGTGTCATAGATTCTAGAGCGGACAATATCATAGAATTCAGGGGAACTGGTTGTATCGACAATGAAATCTGTGTCATAGATTCAGGGGAACTGTATTGTATCATAGGGATTTGAAGAGCTGGCTGTATCCCTAGATTCAGTGAGCGGACAATATCATAGATTCGGGGAATTGGTTGTATCATAGATTTGAAGAGCTGGCTGTGTCATAGATTCGCTGAGCGGACAATATCATAGATTCGGGGAATTGGTTGTATCATAGATTTGAAGAGCTGGCTGTGTCATAGATTCGGTGAGCGGACAATATCATAGATTCGGGGAACTGGTTGTATCATAGATTTGAAGAGCTGGCTGTGTCATAGATTCGGTGAGCGGACAATATCATAGATTCGGGGAACTGGTTGTATCATAGATTTGAAGAGCTGGCTGTGTCATAGATTCGGTGAGCGGACAATATCATAGATTCAGAGGAACTGGATTTGTATCATAGATTTGAAGAGCTGGCTGTGTCGTAGATTCGGTGAGCGGACAATATCATATATTCAGACAATTGTATCATAGATTCGAACTGGGGAGCTGTATCATAGATTTGAAGAGCTGCCTGTGTCATAGATTCGGTGAGCAGACAATATCATAGATTCAGGGATGGGACTATCATAGATTTGAAGAGCTGGCTGTGTCATAGATTCGGTGAGCGGACAATATCATAGATTCGGGGAATTGGTTGTATCATAGATTTGAAGAGCTGGCTGTGTCATATGGAGATTCGGGAGCGGACAATATCATAGATTCAGAGAATTGGTTGTATCATAGATTTGAAAGAGCTGGCTGTGTCATAGATTCGGTGAGCGGACAATATCATAGATTCAGGGAATTGTTTGTATCATAGATTTGAAGAGCTGGCTGTGTCATAGATTCGGTGAGCGGACAATATCATAGATTCAGGGAAATTGGTTGTATCATAGATTTGAAGAGCTGGCTGTGTCATAGATTCGGTGAGCGGACAATATCATAGATTCAATTGGTTGTATCAGATTTGAAGAGCTGGCTGTGTCATAGATTCGGTGAGCGGACAATATCATAGATTCGGGGAATTGGTTCATAGATTTGAAGAGCTGGCTGTGTCATAGATTCGGTGAGCGGACAATATCATAGATTCGGGGAATTGGTTGTATCATAGATTTGAAGAGCTGGCTGTGTCATAGATTCGGTGAGCGGACAATATCATAGATTCAGGGAACTGGTTGTATCATAGATTTGAAGAGCTGGCTGTGTCATAGATTCGGTGAGCGGACAATATCATAGATTCGGGGAACTGGTTGTATCATAGATTTGAAGAGCTGGCTGTGTCATAGATTCGGTGAGCGGACAATATCATAGATTCGGGGAACTGGTTGTATCATAGATTTGAAGAGCTGGCTGTATCATAGATTCGGGGAGCGGACAATATCATAGATTCAGAGAAGGACTGTTTGTATTTGAGGAATTTGATTCAGATGGAAGAGCTGGACTGTCATAGATTCGGTGAGCGGACAATATCATAGATTCAGGGAATTGGTTGTATCATAGATTTGAAGAGCTGGCTGTGTCATAGATTCCGGTGAGCGGACAATATCATAGATTCGGGAATTGGTTGTATCATAGATTTGAAGAGCTGGCTGTGTCATAGATTCGGTGAGCGGACAATATCATAGATTCGGGAACTGGTTGTATCATAGATTTGAAGAGCTGGCTGTGTCATAGATTCGGTGAGCGGACAATATCATAGATTCGGGGAACTGGTTGTATCATAGATTTGAAGAGCTGGCTGTTTGGGAGCTGCCTCATAGATTCGGTGAGCGGACAATCATCATAGATTCGGGGAACTGGTTGTATCATAGATTCGAAGAGCTGACAATATCATAGATTCGGGATTGGTTGCATCCTTAGATTTGAAGCTGTTCTGTGATCGGCTTCATAGATTCAGAGGGGAGATTCAGGCTGTATCATAGATTTGAAGAGCTGGCTGTGTCATAGATTCGGTGAGCGGACAATATCATAGATTCAGGGAATTGGTTGTATCATAGATTTGAAGAGCTGGCTGTGTCATAGATTCGGTGAGCGGACAATATCATAGATTCGGGGAATGGTTGTATCATAGATTTGAAGAGCTGGCTGTGTCATAGATTCGGTGAGCAGACAATATCATAGATTCGGGGAATTGGTTGTATCATAGATTTGAAGAGCTGGCTGTGTCATAGATTCGGTGAGCAGACAATATCATAGATTCGGGGAATTGGTTGTATCATAGATTTGAAGAGCTGGCTGTGTCATAGATTCGGTGAGCGGACAATATCATAGATTCGGGGAATTGGTTGTATCATAGATTTGAAGAGCTGGCTGTAGATTCATGAGCGGACAATATCATAGATTCGGGGAATTGGTTGTATCATAGATTTGAAGAGCATAGATTCAGTGAGCGGACAATATCATAGATTCGGGAACTGGTTGTATCATAGATTTGAAGAGCTGGCTGTGTCATAGATTCGGTGAGCGGACAATATCATAGATTCAGGGAACTGGTTGTATCATAGATTTGAAGATTTGCTGGCTGTGTTCGGTGAGCGGACAATATCATAGATTCGAGGAACTGGCTGTATCATAGATTTGAAGAGCTGGCTCTAGATTCGGTGAGCGGACAATATCATAGATTCAGAATTGGATCATAGATTTGAAGAGCTGGCTGTATCATAGATTTGAGCGGACAGTATCCTGATTGGAGAACTGGATGTATCATAGATTTGAAGAGCTGGCTGTCTCATAGATTCAGTGAGCGGACAATATCATAGATTCGGGGAATTGGTTGTATCATAGATTTGAAGAGCTGGCTGTGTCATAGATTCAGTGAGCGGACAATATCATAGATTCGAACTGGTTGTATCATAGATTTGAAGAGCTGGCTGTGTCATAGATTCGTGAGCGGACAATATCATAGATTCGGGGAATTGGTTGTATCATAGATTTGAAGAGCTGGCTGTGTCATAGATTCGGTGAGCAGACAATATCATAGATTCAGGGAATTGGTTGTATCATAGATTTGAAGAGCTGGCTGTGTCATAGATTCGGTGAGCGGACAATATCATAGATTCGGGGGAATTGGTTGTATCATAGATTTGAAGAGCTGGCTGTGTCATAGATTCGGTGAGCGGACAATATCATAGATTCGGGGAATTGGTTGTATCATAGATTTGAAGAGCTGGCTGTGTCATAGATTCGGTGAGCAGACAATATCATAGATTCGGGAACTGGTTGTATCATAGATTTGAAGAGCAATATCATAGATTCGGTGAGCGGACAATATCATAGATTTCGGGGAACTGGTTGTATCATAGATTTGAAGCTGTGTCATAGATTCGGTGAGCGGACAATATCATAGATTCGGGGAACTGGTTGTATCATAGATTTGAAGAGCTGGCTGTGTCATAGATTCGGTGAGCGGACAATATCATAGATTCGGGAACTGGTTGTATCATAGATTTGAAGAGCTGGCTGTGTCATAGATTCGGTGAGCGGACAATATCATAGATTCGGGAACTGGCTGTATCATAGATTTGAGGAGCTGCCTGTATCATAAATTCAGGGAGCGGACAGTATCATAGATTCGGTGAGCGGACAATATCATAGATTCGGGGAACTGGCTGTATCATAGATTTGAAGAGCTGGCTGTGTCATAGATTCGGTGAGCGGACAATATCATAGATTCGGGGAATTGGTTGTATCATAGATTTGAAGAGCTGGCTGTGTCATAGATTCGGTGAGCGGACAATATCATAGATTCAGAAGTTTGTATCATAGATTTGGGAGCTGGCTGTATCATAGATTTGAAGCAGACAATATCGAGGATTCGGCTTGTGTCATAGATTCGGTGAGCGGACAAGATTCGGTGAGCTCATAGATTCGGGGAATTGGGGAATTGTATCATAGATTTGAAGAGCTGGCTGTGTCATAGATTCGGTGAGCGGACAATATCATAGATTCGGGAATTGGTTGTATCATAGATTTGAAGAGCTGGCTGTGTCATAGATTCGGTGAGCGGACAATATCATAGATTCAGAGGAACTGGTTGTATCATAGATTTGAAGAGCTGGCTGTGTCGTAGATTCGGTGAGCGACAATATCATAGATTCGGGAACTGGTTGTATCATAGATTTGAAGAGCTGGCTGTAGATTCGGTGAGCAGACAATATCATAGATTCGGTGAGCGGACAATATCATAGATTTGAAAATTGGTTCAGTATCATAGATTTGAAGAGCTGGCTGTGTCATAGATTCGGTGAGCGGACAATATCATAGATTCGGGGAATTGGTTGTATCATAGATTTGAAGAGCTGGCTGTGTCATAGATTCGGTGAGCGGACAATATCATAGATTCGGGGAATTGGTTGTATCATAGATTTGAAGAGCTGGCTGTGTCATAGATTCGGTGAGCGGACAATATCATAGATTCGGGGAACTGGTTGTATCATAGATTTGAAGAGCTGGCTGTGTCATAGATTCGGTGAGCGGACAATATCATAGATTCAAACTGGTTGTATCATAGATTTGAAGAGCTGGCTGTGTCATAGATTCGGTGAGCGGACAATATCATAGATTCAGGGGGATCATAGATGGAAGAGCTGTATCAATATCATAGATTTGAAGAACTGGCTGTGTCCATAGATTCGGTGAGCGGACAATATCATAGATTCGGGAGGACAATATCATAGATTGGAACTGGTTGTATCATAGATTTGAAGAGCTGGCTGTGTCATAGATTCGGTGAGCGGACAATATCATAGATTCGGGGGTGGTTGTATCATAGATTTGGGGAAATTGGCTGTGTCATAGATTTGAAGAGCGGACTGTATCATAGATTCGGTGAGCTGGACAATATCATAGATTTGGGGAACTGGCTGTATCATAGATTCAGAAGACAACATCTGGATTCGAGAACTAGATTCGGTTTGAAGAGCTGGACAATTCGGTGAGCGGACAATATCATAGATTCACTGGTTGTATCATAGATTTGAAGAGCTGGCTGTGTCATAGATTCGGAGCGGACAATATCATAGATTCGGGGAATTGGGAACTGGTTGTATCATAGATTTGAAGAGCTGGCTGTGTTCGGTGATATCATAGATTCGAGTGAGCGGACAATATCATAGATTCAGGGAACTGGTTGTATCATAGATTTGAAGAGCTGGCTGTGTCATAGATTCGGTGAGCGGACAATATCATAGATTCAGGGAATTGGCTGTATCATAGATTTGAAGAGCTGGCTGTGTCATAGATTCGCTGAGCGGACAATATCATAGATTCGAGGAGAACTGTATCATGGATTCAGGAGCTTCTGTATCATAGATTTGAAGAGCTGGCTGTGTCATAGATTCGGTGAGCGGACAATATCATAGATTCAGGAATTGGCTGTATCATAGATTTGAAGAGCTGGCTGTGTCATAGATTCGGTGAGCGGACAATATCATAGATTCAGGGGAATTGGTTGTATCATAGATTTGAAGAGCTGGCTGTGTCATAGATTCGGTGAGCGGACAATATCATAGATTCGGGGAATTGGTTGTATCATAGATTTGAAGAGCTGGCTGTGACAATTCGAAATTGGGGGATAGATTCGGTGAGCGGACAATATCATAGATTCGGAGAACCGAATTGGTTGTATCATAGATTTGAAGAGCTGGCTGTGTCATAGATTCGGTGAGCGGACAATATCATAGATTCAGGGAATTGGTTGTATCATAGATTTGAAGAGCTGGCTGTGTCATAGATTCGGTGAGCGGACAATATCATAGATTCGGGGAATTAGTTGTATCATAGATTTGAAGAGCTGGCTGTGTCATAGATTCGGTGAGCGGACAATATCATAGATTCAGGGGAACTGGTTATCATAGATTTGAAGAGCTGGCTGTATCATAGATTCGGTGAGCGGACAATATCATAGATTCGGGGAATTGGTTGTATCATAGATTTGAAGAGCTGGCTGTGTCATAGATTCGGTGAGCGGACAATATCATAGATTCGGGAACTGGTTGTATCATAGATTTGAAGAGCTGGCTGTGTCATAGATTCGGTGAGCGGACAATATCATAGATTCGGGGAATTTTGGGAGCTTGTATCATCATAGATTCAGAGAGAGGACTGAAGAGATTCAGGGAACTGGCTGTAACATAGATTTGAAGAGGCTGTCTTGCAAAGTCATAGATTCGGACAATATCATAGATTCGGGGAACTGGTTGTATCATAGATTTGAAGAGCTGGCTGTGTCATAGATTCGGTGAGCGGACAATATCATCATAGATTTGAAGAGCGGCTGTGTCAATTCGGTGAGGACAATCGGGGGGACATTGAACTGGCTGTATCATAGATTTGAAGAGCTGGCTGTATCATAGATTCGGGGAGCGGACAATATCATAGATTCGGGAACTGGTTGTATCATAGATTCAGGAGCTGACTGTATCATAGATTCATAGATCTGGGGAACACAGATTTATCACACCATAGATTTGAAGAGCTGGCTGTATCATAGATTCGGGAACTGACAGTATCATAGATTCAAGAGAGATTCGGGAGAGGTATCATAGATTTGGTTGTATCATAGATTTGAAGAGCTGGCTGTATCATAGATTCGGTGAGCGGACAATATCATAGATTCGGAGAACTGGTTGTAATCATAGATTTGAAGAGCTGCCTGTATCATAGATTCGGTTCGGACAATATCATAGATTCGGGAACTGGGTTGTCATCAGAGACTAAGAGCTGGCTATCATAGATTTGAAAGGAAAATCATAGGGACTTGGGGAGTTTGTCTGTATCATAGATTCGGTGAGCGGACAATATCCATAGATTCGGGGAACTGGTTGTATCATAGATTTGAAGAGCTGGCTGTGTCATAGATTCGGTGAGCGGACAATATCATAGATTCGGGGAATTGGTTGTATCAGCAGCCACAGATTTGAATAGATTCGGGGAATTGGCTGTGTCGTAGATTTGAAGAGCGGACAATATCATAGATTCGGGGAACGGACAATTATCATAGATTTGAAAGAGCTGGCTGTCATAGATTTGGTGAGCAGACAATATCATAGATTCAAGAACTGGTTGTATCATAGATTCGAAGTAGCTGGCTGTATCATAGATTCGAGGACCAGGATTTGAAGAGCTCATAGATTCGGTGAGTTGGATTGTATCATAGATTTGAAGAGCTGGCTGTCATAGATTCGTGGTGAGACAATATCATAGATTCGGGGAATTGGTTGTATCATAGATTTGAAGAGCTCGCGTCATATTCGGTGAGCAGACAATATCATAGATTCAGAACTGGTTGTATCATAGATTTGAAGAGCTGGCTGAGTCATAGATTGGTGAGCGGACAATATATATATATATATATCATAAAATTGGGAACTGGTTGTATATCATAGATTTGAAGAGCTGCTGAGTCATAGATTCGGTGAGGGACAATATCAGATTTCGAAACTGGTTGTATCATAGATTTGAAAGAGCTGGCTGTGTCATAGATTCGGTGAACGGACAATATCATAGATTCGGGGAACTGGTTGTATCATAGATTTGAAAAGAGCTGGCTGTATCATAAAATTCGGGGAGCGGACAATATCATATATTCAGAGAGAGGACTATCATCATAGATTTGAGGAACTGCCTGTATCGCATAGATTTGAAGAGTTATTATCATAGATTCAGAGAAGGACTGTATCATAGATTCAGGAACTGACTGTATCATAGACTTGAAGAGCTGGCTGTATCATAGATTCGTGAGCGGATCAATATCATAGATTCGGGGAACTGGCTGTATCATAGATTTGAAGAGCTGGATCTGTATCAGATTCGGGAGATTCGGTGTGCTTTCATAGATCTGGACAATATCATAGATTCAGAAGAGCTATGTCATAGGATTCGGTGGTTGATTCGGGGAATTGGTTGCATGATTTGAAGAGCTGGCTGTGTCATAGCAGACACACATTCGGGAATTGGCGGATTTGAAGAGCATATAGATTCAGAACTGGATTGTTATCATAGATTTGAAGAGCTGGCTGTGTCATAGATTCAGTGAGCGATATCATACAATTGTTGTATCATAGATTCGGGGATCTGGTTGCTATCATAGATTTGAAGAATTAGCTGGCTGAAGAGCTCGTAGATTCCGGTGAGCGGACATCATAGATATCGGGGAACTGGTTGTGATTACAGGATTCTGAAGAGCTGGCTGAGTCATAGATTCAGAGTGACTGATTCGGGGAACTGGTCACAGATTCAAGGGCTGGCTGTATCATAGATTTGAGGTGAGCGGACAGATTCGATCTGGGGAATTGTTGTATCATGGATTTGAAGAGCTGGCTGTATCATAGATTCGGTGAAGATTCGGACTGGCTGTATCATAGATTTGAGGAGCTACCTTGTAATTGGTACCAGAGCGATGCATCATATTCAGAGAGAGGACTGTATCATAGATTGGGAACTGGCTGTATCGCTAGATTGGCTGTGTCATAGATTCGGTGAGCGGATATCATAGATTCCGGGAACTGGTTCTATCATAGATTTGAAGAGCTGGCTGTGTCATAGATTCGGTGAGCGGACAATATCATGGGTCCAGAACTGGTTGTATCGTAGATTTGAAAAGTGGCTGTGTCGTAAATTTCGGTGAGCGGACAATATCATAGATTCAGGGGCTGGCTGTATCACAGATTGGGGGGAGCTGGCTGTATCACAGATTCGGGGCTGGCTGTATCATAGATTTGAAGGCTACTGTGTCATAGATTCGAAGACGGACAGTATCATAGATTCGGGGAGGGCTGTATCATAGATTTGAAGAACTGGCTGTATCCTTAGATTTGAAGAGCTGGCTGTGTCATAGATTCGGTGAGCGGACAATATCATAGATTCGGGGAACTGGTTGTATCATATTTGATTCGAGCTGACAGTATCATAGATTCAGGGAGAGGACTGGATAGATTTGTAACTGGCATAGATTCGAAGAATAAGGCGTCATAAAAACCACCTCTAGTGTTTAACTCTGTACTTGCAAGTTCAATCATTATTATGTGCCTGGTCACTAGATGAAAGTATGATTAATGGTGGAGGGCCCCTGTCATAGATTCAGAGGGAGGCATGTGACCCTTGCACCAGCCCTGATTATTACACTGTGTACCTTCTGCTAGATAAGGTCTACAAAACCACCTCTAGTGTTTAACTCTGTACTTGCAAAGTTCAATCATTATTATGTGCCTGGTCACTAGATGAAAGTATGATTATTATGGTGGGGCCCATTATCATGAATTCAGAGGGAGCATGTGACCCTTGCCCAGCCCTGATTATTACACTGTGTACCTTCTGCTGCTAGATAAGGTGCAAAACCACCTCTAGTATTTAATTGAACTTCTATTATTAGTCTGGATCACGTTAATTATTTTTATGGCCCTTTAAAAGGAAAGAGGATTAACTATTCAAGTTAAACTTTGACCTCTGCTATAGATAAAAACCACTGGGTTTTCCCACATCAATAATTGGGCCTTTCCATTATAAGGGCCTTCTAGTGGGGCCCCAAAAACGGGGGAATGGGCCTTGAGCCCTGTTTTTTGTCCTTCTGGAATTTCAAAAAACCAATTTAGTTGTAACGCTTGCAAGCAAATTTATTCCCGTCCTAGATAAAGTAATTAGAGGGGGCCCTTAAGATTCAGAAGGGGATTCCTGCCCTTTTAATTCCCCTTCTATAGTTCAAAACCCCTTTTCATGATTAACTTTTTCCTTCAATATTATTTGTCCCGTGAAATATATTAGGGTATTATTGACGGGTGATGTATTTCCCGTTAATTAAAGCCCTCTGTGTAAGGTCTTAAAACCACCTTATTTTGATTCAAAAACATTTTGTATGGAAAAAGTGTTGGGGCCCCGTTAATGATTAGGGGCCATTGTTAACCCTTTTCCCCCTTTTAAATTAACTTTTATGTTTCCCCCCCAAAAAAGGGTTAACCCCCCCA